>CM021743.1:2877347-2913298 GCA_011075105.1 Heteronetta atricapilla | reverse complement strand
TCTCTCCTTTTTTTTTTTTTTTTTTGTTTTTTTTTTTTTGTTTTTCTGAAGATACACTTCTCAGAATTAAAAATTGATTTATAAATTCAGCAGGAAAAATGTTTAAAAGGTTGGTTTTGTGTAATTGACAGCTCTGTCTGTAATTAGACCACTGTCTTTCCAAAATTATTCATTTTCATTAATTTTCAGATTTTTTTTCCAAAGTACTAGTAACCTTTAAGAAAAGGAAACAATATATATATATATATGTAATTATTGTTTGCTGATATCAAGAGCTTTCTCAGAAAGATAAAAGCCCTTTAGAAAAGTCTAGTTCTTCACACAAATAGTATAAATATGGTTGCTTATTAAGGCCATGAATAGCTGCAATGAACTCCATGGGATATAGCAGATGGGATTTAATCATATGCACAAGTCATTAAGTATCAGGGGCCAAGATCAAATGAGAATTGTGATAAGGGTCTCTTTTATTTTTTTCTTCATGGCCTGAGATTTCTATTGCTATCATGGGTTAAAGATTTTTTTTAATTTTTTTTTTGGTAAGAGCTTTGGTAAGAGCTGAGTAGGCTTCGAAGCATCTCAGTTTTAGCTTATTCAGAAAACACTTCTTAAAAATCTGATGTCACCTGTAAACAAAGTGTTTGGAATTAAATATCATTCCTTATGGTAATAATGGAATTCAGTGTGGGTTATTTGAATAGGTCCAGATACCGTGAACATAGTCTTTAAGTAGGCAACCTGTTGTGCAGATTTCAATTGATCTATTCATGTTTGAACTTAAGCACATGGCCAAAGTGAATGCAGTAGTAAGATATGCAAAGGTTGAAGAATTAGCTTAAAACGAGACTTAGAAAGAATGGATTAATCGTGAACACGTCCTCCTACTGCATGGTGTGTATACTGCCAATAACTGAAGGCAAAAGATTAGATTCTCTGACTTTAAAATACTGGCCAAATAAGGCTATTGTAAAATAAATCAGAGGAGTGAGGTGGTTTAATGGCTTTTTAATGATCCTAATGTTTTCAGTTTTAATGAGTCATTTTACATCAGCTTTAATCATTTTATGAGTCTGAAAAATGGCTGAGAAACAGTTGACATCAGTTTGGTTTTCTGTTCAATCTTCTCACAAGCCATTTATGGAAGGGTGGCTAATGGGAGTCAACTTTCATAAGTGGAAGCATAGACAATAGAATAACTTAAATTTATTAGAGAACCTGGTACATTAACTAGCAACACAGGCAATGATATTTTTTTCAAAAATCCAAGGAAACATCTTTTACTGCAGTGCAGGTAAAAAATAACTTAAAAGAATTAAATATTCTGCACCCTTTAATACTGTTAAATTGAATTAAATCTTGCTTTTTATTATTATATGCATTTAGTATCTTTAAGGATTCAAAAAGACAAGTTGCTTAATCTTTTGAAATTCACACGTAATATAATTTCATGTCATACAAGAAAATTCCAAAATAGATCATCTACACTAGCTCAGCAGGACCTCTCTCCTCTGCAGTAGCTTTAGCAGGTCTGCTCAAGTGCTTTTTGCCCTCCAAGGAAGTGCTTGGTGCAGACAGTGGAGCACTACCACTGATGTGCGGACACCTGTAGACAAAAAGCAGGAAGGAGAAGCCTAGATCCTAGCATGCCCAAGCTGCTTGCTTTAGTGATGTGCTCCCAGGTGGCCTGCTGGATTTAGTGGTGGCAGCTGAAGGCACAGACGCCCGCCCTTGGTTTACCCTACAGCAGCCGAGCACACACAGTTCTGCTGGCTGGTGTGCACAAATAGCTATCTCTGGCAGCTTAGCCTGAGACAGAGATGTCCTCATTCCTTGTAGCAAGAATACACAGGGCTTATGGCTCTCCTACAGCTCGGTTGCATGGATTAATACAAGATTACTCTGAGTTCAACTATCTCCCTGTATCCTCATTCTCCAGTTTTGACCAACAAATAAATCCTGTTTCTACTAAACTTTTTTTTTCTTTTTTCTTTTTTTTTCTATATTTGGCCCCACAGATTTCAACAAGAAGTTTAGATGGAATATGCATTATTCTGGAAAAAAATATTTTAAAATTCTTAACCATATTAACTTTCCTAATATTTCCTGAAACCTGAAGTAAATAGAAATTAAAATCATGTACAGGATGCTTAAATTCTGCTCACAGGTAAAACAAAAAACAATTATAGTGGAGTCAAACTATTAAAAAACCACAACTGTTTCTCAAAAAAGTTTTTGGCTTTGGGCCCCTCGTTACAAGAAGGACACTGAGGTGCTCGAGCGAGTCCAGAGAAGGGCAACGAGGCTGGTGAAGGGTCTGGAGAACAAGTCCTGTGAGGAGCAGCTGAGGGAGTTGGGACTATTTAGCTTGGAGAAAAGGAGGCTCAGGGGTGACCTTATCGCTCTCTACAGGTACCTCAAAGGAGGCTGTAGCGAGGTGGGGGTTGGTCTGTTCTCCCACGTGCCTGGTGACAGGATGAGGGGGAATGGGCTTAAGTTGTGCCAGGGGAGGTTTAGGTTGGATATCAGGAAGAACTTCTTTACCGAAAGGGTTGTTAGACATTGGAACGGGCTGCCCAGGGAAGTGGTGGAGTCACCATCCCTGGAGGTCTTTAAAAGACGTTTAGATGTAGAGCGATTCTGTGTCTCTCAGGTATTGAATACTCACCTAAAACAAAAAAATATTTCAGTAATGGCAGCAGCATCAATCAAACTATTTGCTAGTTTCCATTTGTACTATTACAGATATAAATTACTCAGTATTACTATTGGTTGAGTGGGACCTCAGCTAACGGTAAAGATGGTATGTATTTAATATCCTGGTAGTTCCTGTGTTCCTGTTCTGTCCATTATCACAGGGATATTTCTCTAATAAGCAAAACCAGAAAGTCCTTTTTAAAATGAGTTTGTACTGTATCTAGAAAAAAAAAAAAAAAAAAAAAAAAAAAAAAAAAAAAGGGAAGCTACTTTTGTCAGAGCAGCTGCCCTATAAAACAATCGCCATAGGAAGCTGAGATATAGTGGCTTGTTGTTTGCACTTCCTCTGAGGAGAGCTTAACCTTCAGAGGTGACTAAAAGGCTTATTTACCAGCACATTTCTCATGAAAATGCCTGTCGGAAGTATTCTTGTTAGAAATTTCTTTTCCTAAAGGTTCATCATTTGGTATGCTGAACTGATTAAAAAAAGAGAATGACAGAGGCTCACAAGTAAAAGGTGAATGGAAACAGCATACAATAAATGTGAATGAATAATACATTCAAATTTAGGTGATGCATTTGAAGCAACATATAAAAGCAATACGATGCTTTTTCTGAACAATAGATGGTTTTATATGAATCTGTCTGAGATACTGTAAAATTACCCCCAGGTAAACAAAAGGTGTTATGATACCCACAACAAAACTGTGAATGTGGTTTAGCTGTGCTTAGACAAGAATGGCATATTGTAATTTCATCCAGTATGAGAAGACAGAATGAATATCCAATGTAGTTCAGTAGAGAGAGAGAAAAAAAATTCAGATATTGCAAGAATTTTTCTTAATTCAAACATGCTATTAGTGATTGTTTCATTGTTCTCCCTACTTTAAAAGGATAGCTGATAGCCTATATTTTACTAGCATTACAAGAAAAATATTGTATTGTAGCTTGCCTCAGAATACATTTCCAGCTTTCTACCAAAGACATTTATTGGCTTCCCAGCTCACCAAGCCACTTTTGCCACATCGTCTCCCAGTTAGTCTCAGAGATGAGGTATATGAGTTATCTGACCTAGTGCTGTGCTCTTTTCCCTGCTCACCCCTGCACCATGCATATTCATGGCCTCCACATGAGAATATACCAATCACTGCCTTATGTCAATCACTTCATGTACTCCAGCGAGAAAAGTTCGGTGTCATTAAATGCTCTGGTTGTCAGAGGTCCTCTAGCAATGAAGCAGCTGCAGTTTCTCTCCACTTTACATTATTCTATGCAAGAGGTAAATATTATTTTCTCAGCATAGTAAGGATTTTGCTAATTTTCAGAAATAGAGACTCTTTTTTACTTCCCATGTGGTTTAGAATGAATCAGTCACCACAGGTAAAATCTCTCTGGCTTCTATAGATCAAAAAGAGCACCAGAAAAGAGCACCAGAAAATAAAAATAAAAAAGTTGGTTCCAAAAGGAGGAATCATATCCTAAAATTATTTCTCTTGGCCATCTGCTCTCTTTTTCCCCATTATTCCTTAGAGAATTATGCTACTGATCCCCTTCCTTGCCTCTTTTTTTTTTTTTTTTTTTTTTTTTGGCTTTTAGATATAAATGAATAGTGGAGAGGACATACCAGAAAAGCTTCTCCAATGCCCTTTCTAGATTTACATACCATGCAGAGTTAGAAGGTGACTTCTAGAATGCCAGAATGGGTTTGAGGGCAAATATTATTAGTCTTACTTCATTTTTTTTTGTTGATTTCTGGGTTTACAACTTCTAAAACCCAATTTTTCAAACTCTTCCATCCTGAAGACAAATCTCATGTGTTTTCTTGGCAAACAAAAGAACTGTGCTTACCTAGCCTCAGATATTGCAAGATCTTTAATAAAATAACGAACAGACAGAGAGTAACTTTGTGCGGGGTGGGGGGGAGGGATTGTCACTAGCAGAAGGAGTGTTCTGAATTACTGCAGCGTGGAAATTCCTTTCTATGAGGAATCACTGACAGATCCATTCCTTATTGCCATGGACATTGCCATGGAGTTTCATTCAAAATACATCTTCCATTACAGTATTTTTACAAAGCAGGAAAACATAGTTTTGGTTTCTTCTATCTTTGTATATTCACTTATCAAGGAACAATTAACAGCAGGAAAAAAATAATAATACAGAAAACTTCAAACAAAAATTCAAACAAAGTAATATTTATGTACATTCTTGGAAGTATCAGAAAGAATGTGTGTCTCTTTGGAGAATAATTATGAATATTACAGCATGTACACATTCAGTCAGCTGTGAAAGTTTAAGGCATAACAGAGTATACAGAGTTTTCATTGTCTCTGAAAAAAAATAATAGTTTTCAATGCAGTTCCCACTACACAGAAGTACCCCCACCCCCCCTTCCAGCACTTTTTTGGTGCACTAGTCAAATTCATTAGTAATAGAAAATAAGGAGAAATAGTTGTGCGATGAGCTGACAGTGTCTTAAGGAAATATACTAGGCTTTGTTACAGAGAAATCAGGCTGAAAGTTGCCAGTTGGAGGGATCAGTGGATATGAACCGACAGCCCCTTATGAGCCTTACTGGAAGCAAAGAGAGCCCAGGGATGAAAAGAACACTCTTCAAATGTGTGGAACGGCCTTTGGAAGAAATGTGGGAAGCAAATCAATCAGAACAACTTTGGGGAATTGTGGGCTTAATAGAAACACCGAGGAAGCAGAATGAGGAAGGTACAGGGGGAAATTCTGCTTTAGTGAAAGCGGAAAAGAACAGCACTGGAGCTGCAGGAGTTGCTGCTCTCTCTGTATGCATCTTGTCCAGAGCTATAACGCCTTGGCTGTCTGGAATACCTCTTCCTGCGAGCTGCAAGTGGAGATTTTGGGAGTTTTTAAAGACCAGACCCTGCAGAGGTGGCAGAGCCCACTGGAAATGATGACAACTGCTGCCATGTCGTCCTCTCCTCTCCATGTGAGTAATCTCACAGAATTCATTTGAAACCAATTGTCTCACTTCATTAAGATTACTTGGTGATTTGGCCCCCACTGTGTTTTTGGTGACAAGGCATGTCAAGTACACTGGACATGCAGAACTGGACATGAAGTTATATTAAATCTTGGAGATGACAGCAGGCTTTAGGAGATGAGGCAATGTGTTTTATTAATGATGAGTTTATTTCATTAATTGACTTAGTAATTGACTTGATTAAGTACTTTCTGCATTTCTCAGTTCCCAAGAGCAACCATTTCCAAGAATCTAAACACCCTAAGTGATGACTGCATGTTTAATTTTAAACTGCTATAGGTGAGAAATAAATTAATCTCCTGGCATGACATCACAAAATAACTCACAATCTTTATAAACTAATGTATTTCAAAAGGAGGAAAATGCAGCTTTCAAGAAAAATATTTTTATCTATATTGTTAATTTCATTCATCATTGTCAGATCTCAGTTATTGTTATCCTTGGCTTTTCCTACAGAAAATCGTGGAACCCATATAATATTTTATGTTATCACAAATAATCCATTCAATTGGGAAAATCAGAAAGTATCATTTTCACAGTTCTGTGTTCATCAGAATCTTGAGACATGTCTTTTATTATCAGGGCATTTTATTATCTCTGTTCTTTTTTTGCAGGAAGGAAATAAAAAATGCAGTGTTCTCAAGATAATATTTGTGTAAGTACTCTTGTTTAGCTAAGTGATATCTCAGTTGGATTGAAATGATGGACAAACTAAATTGGACAGTTCTCCATCTGCTTTTTTTTTAGCTCATTTCTGAGGATACAGAAAGTCTAGCAAGGTAATGGACAACTTATTTATTGGTTTAATTTTTAATATTTGGATTATGCACCAGTTCTCTGAAAGAAGACAAATGATTCTCTTGACAAATTCTTGAACAAATAAAACTCCAGTGAAGAAACTGGCTCACATTTTAGCACGAATGATCATAAAATGCAGACTTAAGAAAGTAACGCAACAACTGACAACTGTGCAAGGGAGCTTTTCTAAGCCAGTGGAAACAAGCAGGCCTGTTCTAGCTCTAATTGCCAAATGCATCATCATCTCTTTTTACAACCTTACAAAATCTCAAATCAGATTTCTTCTGGAAACTCTGTTTCCTGCCAAGAAAAATAATGGCAGGCAAAAAGAGAAAATCTTGTCTTTAAGGTGAGGGGCAATAAATTGTCTTCGAGTTTATACATAGTTACATAGATCTGTTATCTGCATGTGCTGAAAGCAGGCATCAGCGAATATAATTACATCATCAAATGCAGATAGCTAGGTAATGCTCTCATTGAACTATTGAACCCAATTCTGTCATGTACCCAGATACATTTACAGTTTTCATACACTGGTTTCTATTTGCATGGAATTATACTATTTAGTTGCATCTTGTGCTTTAATGTTTATTACTTTATTTTCAGAATCTCTCTAGCACAAATCACTTGGTTTAGTACCACAAACAATATTTTTAAGACATACACTGCAGCATCTGTAGTGGGAAAAATTAATCATGTCTTCCCTGGAGATCTTAATCCACCAAATATATTTTGATAACACTCTCACTTAGGATTCCAACATTCTATATTCCAACATTCCAGCATTCTATATTCACTATTATGGACCTGAAATATGTTGTTCTGCAAACAGTCCCAGCAATAAGCTCATTCAGACAACATATTTCTGAAAAAGAATCAAAATAGATACACCCATAACCCAAAGAAATTCTATTTTATTCCATTATTCACTGGTACTTAATATTCAAAGATTTTTTTTTTAATTGTTGTCAGATTTCAAACATCATCTGATATGATCTTCACAATGGAACAATAAGGAGGACTCAGGAATAGCCAGGATTATGTCCTAATCACTTGTTAGTAGCATTATGCCCCTCTCTTTATCCAAAACAAAATTCAGCAAATGACCACTTACTTGCTTCTCCTATCTTCCACCAAGACATACCCATCCACAAACATAGGGAATTGTGTTTCTATGGAGTTGTGTAAATGCTGTTTGGTAGGCACTGAGGTGAGTTTGCTAGGATGAAATCTGAGTATATAGGAATCATCTGATGTTCTCGTAGGGGTTGACAATTCAACACTTAGCAGTATTTAAATGATCAATGGTGATGATTTAAATTAACCTAGCAGTAAATGTCTCAATAACTGTAAATATCTAAAAAAAGAAAACCATAAATGTAAATATGACTGACCAGACCATTCTTACAAGGACACTCATCATATAGGCTTCAGTTTCCTACACCAGAAAGGAGGAGGTGAGCAGTCACGGACATGGCAATTTTTCCAGCGTACCATTTCATTACTGCAGTACTGCAATATCATTGACCTAGTCCCTTACGCACTGCACACAGAAAGCTAAGACAAGACCTCCGAATGATTTTGCTAATGGACCAAGGTCTCAAAATCTGTGAAATGTAATCACCTCATCAATCTTTCACAAAGATTATTATTTTTATATCTTCCATAAAAGGAAATGAGAGGCTAGAATCTAAAACTACATATCCCCCTTTTTTTTTCTGCCTCGCACAGCATTAACAAGCACTAACAAATGGCACACCAGCATCTTCTGAACCAGTGACACAAGTGCAGTGATAAGCCATATAAAATATTCATAACCGGAACTTCAGATGTAGGCAGATGCACAACAACAGCATACAGGCTTTGTCAGGAATCGCTGAGAGATTGAAAGCATACTTAAAGGATTTATTAAAGCAATCAGAAGAAACCTCTACTCAGTCACCATGATTGCAAGAAGTTTATGGCCATGTATTTAATCTTCCTACTCTGTAATAGATAAGTTATGCTTTCCTGTGATTTGTGCACAAAGAGTTTTCTCAATCTTTTCCAGCAATATAAAGAACAGAAGTACCATTTCTGCCTTGCTAAGCGAAGCATTAATAGGAATGTCAGCAGCAAGATGGAACATGTAATAAATATTAAGGTTTAACATTTTAAAGATTTATACTACAGAGAATACAGTCCTAGATTATGAGATAAGATTATTATTTTTTGTTATATGAAATGATGGGAAAATTGTTTGATGACAGGGATTTCTTTTTACAGTGTTATATTCAGGGAGACCTGAGTTCAGCAAAGAATAGGAAGTATAAAACAATGTTAATGATAACTAACTAAACAGAGAACCAGAAATAACAGAAGTTGATAACAAATATCAGTTCATCATTTACAGAGAAGAATATGAACAAATGTTTTTTTTTAGTTCATAAAGAAATAGGTTTATTTCCAAGGTCAACTAGCAAACAGGAAAACTTCTCTAAGGGCGATAAAAAAGCAATTGTTACTCAAAGGTAAAGAAGCTGATAAGTATACCTAAACAAATATATGTATATGTATACACATATATAATATAAATACATCTTACATTTTTGTATATGAAAACTTGCATTCCTTTTGCAAGATGTTAACTCTATTCTTGTTTTGACACTGACCATTATAAGCTCTGAATAGCTGAGCTTGTTAACATCGACAAACAAGTGAAAGAATATACTTTTTTTTTCCTATAATTTTGACTTATGCCTACAGTGTCTTTTAGTTTGCATTGACCTTTCCTTAAGGAAGCCTTCAAAACATTAGCTGCGCTTTGGAGCTATTCAAAATATTTCACATGCAGAACTGAGCTGACAGACCTTGGCTCCCTGCTGAGTTTGCAAGAACTATTGAAAAACTCATTTCATATTTTATATCAGTTTTCTCTTCAATGAAATCAGTTTGTGTGCAATAGCAGTATGCACCAAGCAGATTTGGAGAGTTTTATGACAGAAAGAAAAGAACATTGTTTCACTGTAGAAGCAAAACTACAAGAAGTGCAGGATCTGTTACGATAACTGGATCTTATGTTCCTTTACTTAATCTAGGGAACAGGCTCAATTTCCAATTCTAAGTGGGAATTATTAGCAAACTTTTTTATTTTTTTATTTTTTATTTTAATTTTTAATTATTATTTCCAAATAGGTACGTGAGTCTTGGATGCTTATCTTAAGAGTTGGCACCTTCCTCACCCATGCAAGAACTCTTCAGCAGACAGATACACCGCCATTTTAAAGATTTTTATTTTTTTTTCCAATGATTTTGTCCAGGAAAATGGCATAGAAAATAAATCGAACTGCTTAAACTTACTCTGAGAACTTTTTCTCATCTCACAAACTTCACTACACTGTTAATCTTAATCCAGTCAGACCACATGACTTGCCTGCCAGTAGTGGATTTGGCAGTCATCTCCACTCCCATTCTTACCACGTTTCAGCTTTGTTATAACACAAAGGAAGCAAGGTCTGGCCTGACCAAGGGAGGGTGTCACACACTTGCTGAAACGAGCACTTCTCCTGCAACAGCTCTTGCATAGTATCCTATGCAAGGATTATAGGATCCTATATAATATCCCAAGGATTATATGCAAATTCTATAAAGATTTTACCTATGATATAGACTCAGTCATACAGAATTATTTCACATACTTTACTATATACATTATATACCAGTTATAAATACTGCAATGAGTCCAAAATATCCCTAGGCATTTAGTATCGTAAGAAAAGCAAACCACTTCTTCTGAACCATTTAAAGACCACTGTCATTATCTGTGTCCTTTTGAATTTATGTTCTTTCTTCCTCATTCACATTAAAACTCACACTGATCAAATGTTTTGCCATGTAGTATTTTTTTCCTATGAAAAGAACATCAGAAGAACTTACAAAGTTAGGTAGTCAATAGGACCCCTCTCAGTCTCAGTGAAATGAAGACTTCACACTTCAATTAATGTCTTGTCTACATGAATATTACATATGAGAGCAATGCTGATTTTCTTCATCAGCAAAAATCACACATATGAATTAAAATCTGAACACCTTTCTTCCATTTCGTTCTCTTTACCTTCAGTCAGAAACAAGAATAATCTCTTTCCCACATACCTCTCTAACAAAAATGTAATCCTCTAGGAAATTCCAAGATCTTGGTGACCAAGAACTTCCTTTAGAGTTCTTTTCAACAGAAACAGAAAGCAAATGCACAAAAAGGAGAATGAGGAATGAAATTATGGTTTGAAACAGCTTACAGTTTGTTTTCAGTTTTGCAAATGTGCGTGTTTTCTAATCTTACAATACAGATCTGTTGTTTTGTTTTTTCTGGATTCAAAATCTATAATCTCATTCTAAAGTCTGAAACACAATAAAACAAAGTCAAAGAGCAACTCAGACACAGTCCAAGAATTTCATAGCCTCCTTCTGAATGTAAAAAGCAATCAAGATTTGCTAAACTTGCTGTACATGGAAAAATATGCATCTGCTCCTCGTTGTTCTCAAAAATCCACCTTCAGCTACCAACCTCCTAATGAAGATACACGAATTAAACTGGAGTCTCTTAACCCGTGTCTAACATATACCTAAGTGTATATTGCTCAGGGAATTTAGAAGCTTAATAAAGAAGTTGGAAAAGTTAAACTGTGTCTTAGAGTCATTTTCACATTCTTACAAAAACCTCAACCTCTTTTATTTTTTAACTGTAGCCCATACTGGAAGATTTTATTTCAAATCAGAATTCCGTACCTAACAGAAAAATTGTTATATGAAGACAAGTTTTCATGCTAAATGAATAATAAATTATAGGTTATGTGTCTCTTTGATTTTAGAGGATGCATAATTCACAACAATAAATAATTAACATATCAAAGGATTCTAATTTAACTGATGCCTTCAGCATCAGCACAGCCAAAGTACAAAACCTTCTGTTTGGTTCTTAAAATCCATCTTTGTGGTGGTGATGAGCAATTGCTTTGTATAAGTAGTTATTATGCTTTCCAATAAGTAGTTTTTGCTTATCACTTAAAAGTATTAGTAAATACCAGAAAGTTCAACTTCTGACATGTGATCTGTAAGCATGCTGCGGCAGAATAAGAAAGGCAAGTACAATTAGCAGTATGCAGCTAAAAACAGTATTTCAGCTACAAATACATCATGCAAGATTTAGTTTCAAACAGTATTAGAGTTTTCCTTACAGACAGCTTGTAGCATAAGCCAAAAAAAAAAAAAAAAAAAAAAAAAGGAGAAAATATCCCCAAAATAGACCATCTCTAGCTAAAAGACAAATAGTACTATTTCTGTATAGAAGAGATAAGTTTATTTCTAGCACTTTTCTGTAATTATCAATAATGTTTATGGCTACACCAAAACCATCTGAAACAAGAGAATGACATAAAAGGCTATCATTCTCAGTAGCCCATCACTCTCCAGCAAGGTGGGTGCGAGTCGCTGCGATGCAGCTCCGTGCTGGGAGTTGGGCATTGCTGGGGAGGAAACGGGGCTGCACTAGGAGCTGGGCAGCAGTGACTGCTGATACCACTCAGTCAAAGTGAACAACTACGGATTCTGCGAGGAGAGAACGCCAAGGCTGGCCATTCATGATACAAGTACAACATGGGTGAGAAAGCGAGCCATGAGCCGCAGTCTGAGCCATGAGCCTGAAGCACTATGGGCTGAAGACAAACTTGAGGCTTACAATCAGCGTAGCCCTGCCCTACATCAGCTAGGGGATTTATGGGTTAGCCTTTAGCACATGTGAAGAAATGATTATTTCCTCGACGAGTTCATGATGAGGTTATCATCCTGCAAATGGGCTGCTGGGAAGGGAGCGATGGTTATTCAGTTCCATTTTTATCAGGCTGAGCCCTATTTTCAGGTTATAGCCAATCCCAATAATAATATTGCTATGTAAAACAGTAACTTTTAGATTTGGTGGAGATGCAATTAAATTCTTTTGGTTTGCTTCCTTCACGTGTTTGTTTTCCTTTACTTTTCCATTGTTTTTTGTTTGTTTTTATGATTGGCTTACCTAGGAGAGGATCATTTTGGAAACTACGATAGAAACAACTTCAATGTCTTTTAATTCTTCTCTTTTACTAGGCTCTAAGAAGTATCAGGAGCATTTGTTATAATCAGTTAGAATCCATTTTAAATAAATCAAAATGCTTAAATCCAACAGGATGTCAACATACCATGTGAAAGTGCAATGGCTGAAAAAAACTTACCAGTTCTTCAGAAACCCCATGCTATTCTGATATTGATAGCTAATTCATCAGAAGTTAGTGTTGCCTGAATGTGACCCATAAAAGCAAGCGCTTACAAAGACAGTAGGAATGAGTCACTTTTTCCTTTTCTCCTTGAAAAGAGTAACCATACAAACATGCCTGTCAGGAAACAAACAGCTCAAACCTTGGGGGCTAACATTTAAGCAGGGAAGTTCTTCACTTGAAAAACATTTAGTTTTATTTCAAGTTTAAACATCGTTTCACCCAATGCGTGTATGCTCCCCCTGCAGACATGCAGAGCTTAAGATCACTTAAACCTTTGTCCACGGCATTTGTTATTCTCCAGCTGGAAAACCTGGGCTGTCACACCCTCATTGCCACCCTGTCTGGTCCGGCTATAATAAAGTTAATTTTGGTGTGTGTCATTTCTGCACTGCTTTGCATGGGTATCTCAAGAATCTGTTATTTAAAGCCAAAAAGTGCCAGCAAGCTGGTGTGAGTGCAGCCAGGGGAGAGCAGGATGCAGCCCGCAGTCCCGAGCAGCCTCTTGCCCCCTCTCTTCTGCAACCTCTCAGTGCAGACCTGAGAATTTATCTCAGACAATTTCCCTTAAGAGCCAAGGAACCTGTATTTTTCATCACATATAGAGGGAAAAGTGACTGAATAGTTAGAGTCCTGCATTTGTCAAAGTCCTTGATAGTGAATATCAGCTTCTGTGAGGCTGCAGGATGAATAAAAATTGTACAAAAGATTGGGAAAAAAAAAGTACAATATATTATATATATGTAAATGCATACACAATTTGTAAAAAGTATTTGTATTGAAATTCAGAAAGCATTTGATTTATTTGATTCTCTTTCTTAGAGTATGATTTGTATTTGGAATGAAAAGTGCTGGTCACCTGCAAATGGCTGCAAAGGAGAGAAATGAAACCCATGTGTTCAAGATAAAAAGATAAATGTAATTTTGAGCCCAGCAAAATCAGTTAAAATATTTATGTAGATGCCAATGGAAGAAAGATTCCATCAAAAGTGCTTGCATGGAGACACATTTAATTACAGCTAGTTTAAGGAAGCTACCTTCGCAGTAAGGATGGCATCACAAAGACCATTATGAAATACAGATTTAAGAAGGCAATTTAAAAGGTTTTGCTCTAACATAGACCAATCAGCAGATATTTATGATCAGATTTACATTCTAAAGCACTGATTTTTTTTTTTTTCCTTGTTGGTCTTTTTAACCCCTCACTTACATTGTCTGTACAATACTTCTGATTTATCCCAAAATAGACAGAAAAATTATATTGAGGGACAGAGAAAATGTGTATTTCCTGAGAGGATGCTACTGAAAAATTGTTTCATGAAAACATACCTATTTAGGAGATTAATGGCTGGATCAAAAATCAGTCTGGCGTTTTTCAACAATTCTTTAACTAGCTTCTTATGTAGAAAATAATAATAAAAATCTACCATACAGTTTGTGAGATTTAGCTTAAAAATAATGAAAATTGTTTTTTGCATATTTTCTGACAAAATTCTTTATTATTGTAAACTTTTTTCTATCTGATTAAGGGTGGGAATTAATTTGCTTTCTTCCAGTAAGTTTAACACTAGTAGCATCATATAGCCAACTGCAAATGGGACATGCATGCAGATAAAAACCAGTTACTAAGTTCTAGGTTTCAATAAATTGCCATTTTATAATCAACATATATATATACATATATATGTATAAATAAATAATTTGACATTTATCTTGTTAATAGTATTATATTGATATGGTTAACATGTATGGGTCTTCCTTTTATCTTCCACCTGTTCTTCATTTTGGTATGTGATACCTGAAGCAAAAAATAGCTGCCTGAAGACTATCTAGGTCATTTTCTCAAATTTAATAAGAATTTTACATAATTTTAATAGATTGCTTTATAAAAATCTATTTTCATTCAGCCAGCAATTCCAGTATTTTGAAATAAGATTTTACTCAAACTAGAAAAAAAAAAAAAGTCTAAATGGTATTTTTTGAGTAAAATAGAAAATAAATATTGAATAAATTGAGAAAATTAAATTTAAAATGTTGCATTTTCCTTAAATTTATATTTAGGCTAAATTGATGGATCTGACTGACAGCTCTGAAAAGCAATCACGATTTTATTTTTCTGCATCTTAAGGTTTGTGTTAAAATGTTTCAGATTGGCTCCAGAATTATAATCCATTTCCTCTTTAAGCACACACTACTCTTGACTTTACCACATATATTTTAAAAGAAGAAAAGTTAGTTATATCAGGGCAACCACTTTTCACCTTTATAATTCAATTCCTTGGAAAATATTTCAATGAATTAAAAATTAAGGTGGACTTGAAAATACAAATCTGGTTATTTTTGGCCAGTAATTTATGACTGCACATTTAGTTGATGTTTAATAATAAGGGGTCATTAAATACTTCCTATATGTATAACCACAAGAACTCACAAATGGTGGTTTGCTTTTGTCACAGGTCTGATGGCTGAGCAGCAGCTAGCAGACAGGTTCTGTCAGCAAAAGAATTTGGCCTTGTAGGAAGAAAAAAACAGGATATAAGCCTCACTCAGGTTCACACACAGTAGCCCTAAAAACACGTTTTAGACATCAGCATTCAAAGGAAGCTGAACAGGAATGCATGTCCATGTACGATGCCACGATGCATACAGAAGAACGCAAGCTATTCTTCAACAAAGATTTTTGTTTGTTTGTTTCTAGTGCCATGTAGTTCAGTGCAAAGCTCTTTGTCTGAACAGAATCAGTTCCGATCCCCAAGATTTCAGCAGCTGAGTGAATCTGCTAGGCTATTGCAGCACACTTCCCTTGGCTGGAATGACAGCTCTGACTACTCAGCATGCCCTTTATCTTTGAAGATTCTTATTTGTCTACCGCTTCACAGCAAGCAGTTCTGATGAATGGTGCAATTAACCTTCCCGTTATTAAAACAATTAATTGCAAAAATTAAAGACATGACAAGGGCTAAATACTAATGCATAAATTATTAGGTTCATGAATTGTAATTATTAATCTATGTATACTAATTGTGAAATAAACAAAGAGGACAAATTGTAAGCAAAAGTCAGTGCTAGAATTGATGTCCATTTGTTTTCTCTATGAAAAGAGAAATGTGCCATTTTTCTCTTGGCATAAAGAATTAATGCCAAGCCTTAAACTGGAATGATTTTTTTCACTTGTGAATCCAAAGATTTCTTAAGTTTTCTTTTGTTTCTAGAGCAATATAAGCTTAAATCAAAGAAATCTTTACTTGACAATGAACTAAATTCACATGCAAAAAAAAAATACACTTCAGTGTAAAAATGTCTCAACTATACCTACAATGAGCATGCACTAAATTTTCACTTCAAGTAGCCAGAATGCTGCCAAGCATTGCAGAATTCCTATAACAATGTGGTGTGCAAACGTTGCAACATTCTATAGAGAAGACGATGTTGATCAGAGATATGACTGTGTGACACTGCAGCATTTCACTTACAGAAGTGTCTGCCTTATAAACATACGGGCAGATGGGCTGCTCAGTAATACATCTGCTATGGAAGTGATGTGGATAGACCAAGTCAATAAGTGATTTTTTTTTTTCTTTTTGAAATTTCAACAGTTTTGTAATTTTTTACCTAAAAGTTAATTGGTGTATAGCCATGAAGACTCGAAATTTATCCTGCAGCTTTGTGCTGGAGGTAATGGAACAATGATCAACACTCACTTTGAACCATCCTTTGTCTTCTGCCTTCTAGCAGTTTTCCCATCTACTTCTTCTCCTTCTCCAGGAGCTCTACAGTCCCTCAAAGTCCCTCTGTCTGAGAGCAGTTCCCTCTTTCTTGGGGTTTCTGGGTCACTGCTTTAAAATCCACAGCAGGACCCGAACTGCTGAGCAATGGTCTCATGATGCAATATTAATGTAATGTTCAGGCACTGCATGCAGAAATGCTCTAGAACCATGAAGTCTGACAGAGCTGCCTCCTTCCTTCCATATTTACAGTCAATAGCAGATTGTGTATAACTAGTTCCAAGTGGTTTTTATCAAAACAGCACCTGTAAAGGCACAGTTCTCAAAAAAAAAATCTGCTACATAGTTGTCCCTACAAAGTATCTACCATGCAGGTGATGTAGACAGTTTTACTATGTTGATCTTTGAGATTCAAAATTTTGATAACGATACGATAATGGTATTATAATGACCATAAGACCCACAGTGTCAAAAACCTTTTGCAAGAGAAGAAAAAACCCAGAACAGTCCGTATGCTGAAGTAAGGACATTTTGCTCTCGACTCAACCATCCTCAGAGTTCTGGAAAGAAAAGCAGACTTTTCTCCTCGTAACCAGGTTCCATTTCATGTATTTATTTCTGCAGATGAACTTTGGTACTACGTGCAACTCCACTTTCAATGACTGGATTACCTGTAGATCACTGAAACCATGCTAACTATGTAGAAAATGAGTGAAGACTTGCTGTCAGACAATCATCAGTCTGCTCAGCACCTGGCCATGTGGTTGGCCAACTGGAGAATTTCAAACCTGGTAACAATATGGCCTGCTTAAAGAAGCAGTTTAAAACCCAGCTTTGTCTTCTATCAGAGAGGTCTCAAAGCCATAAATAGATAAATAAGTAAATAAAGCTTTGGATTTCAATTAGCTTTTCAAATGCTTGCATCATGGCATTTCTTTGAATGTATAGTTATTGCATAGCATAAAACGGAAAAAAAAAAAAGAAAAAAAAAAGAAAAAAAGAAAAGGCGTTTCAATTCATTCTGAAAATGTGTATTAAGCTTTATTTTGGCCTATATCTTATGTGACATGGACTTTCAGTACATCAGTGTATCATTTCTCCTTTATAAGACATATTTATTCGAACAAGTTATGTTATCTTGTGCAACGGATTATTGAGAATGACTTTCATTCCAATTATTTGGTTATAAGGTGAACAAGTCACTGTATATTGCCTTAAGATTCTGTTTTTACAGCTATGTAATTCATCCACCCTTAATTTCAGCACTGTTGTGATTTCTCTCTCATTCTTATACACTCCACCTAGGATCCTAAATGCATCATCACTGAGGTGTGAAGCGTTCAGGTGCTGCAATGAAGGTGAAGGATGGAAAGGCATGGGGAGCAGCAGAGTGTGTATCAGGGAATTCAGGACAATTTTTGGATCATCTTTACTCTGATATCTGTTTTTGCTCTTAGTTTTGAAACCTTATTTCTCAAACTGCCATGTTTTTGGCTGGAATATATTAATGAGGAAACTACTCAAAATCATTGTTGTCTTAAGAAGTTTCAAGGTGTAGATGGCCATGTATGGTAGCTTCAAAACTACTCATGATCTTGCTAAAGCAGCACAACCACCATAAAAAATAACAAGAGAAACCCAGCCACCCTTTTGGAGGCAGTATATGGGACCACTAAATGGCTTTGTTTTTATAATTACCTTTTCACAAGGACAATATCGCAGAAAACATTAATTGATAATAAGTTCTCAATTATGAAACCAAAGTTCTGGCAAATCCTCTCTCATACCTTCTCATTCGTTCAACTTCTTTGTTGTCGGTACACCATTAAAATTTATGCATTTATTCATGCTAAAGATAGAGCTAAAAAGGGCAACGGTACGATACACATTCTGAAAACAGCTATATCACTCATAACAAGGTACAGCTTAGGCATATTCCCACATTTAATTATAAATGTTTGTGCTTGAATGTCAATGCAAGAAAACATAATCTTGTTACAATATAAAAAGTTATTATACAATGGCCTTTCCTAAAATACAGTTTACTAGAGCATGGCAGGTGGCAGACAGGAGGCTGGAAACTGTAACAAGCAATTACATTACAGATTTTTTTTTTCCCTTCAATTTTATTAGCTAAATTTCTTCATATTTTAATCTGATCTTTTTAATAACTTGTCAGGACTGACACCCCAGTGGACATGAAGCTCAGAATGGTCATGGTTGAATGAACTCATCTATTTAATTTTTCTCTTCAACTAGTTTTAAAAATTAATTTATCTGATTGCTCAGGCTATTATATAAAATTTGTTGAATTTTGTATATTACTAATAGGCACCTTACTTGTATTTCTGTTCACTATGTCTAGATGAGCTTTTTCTAATATTTGCTGATGGCTGATTACAGAAATAATGAAACAGTGACAAAAGTCAATTCTGCATAGCTTCCATGAGGCTTCAAACAGATTTGGAGTTAAGTGCAGATGAAGTCTTCAGAGTGTTTTTTAAATACAGTTTTGGGGTACAGGTTCTGGTTCAGGTCATGTCCACACCACCATACCACGTATCTAACACTGTTGCCAACCCAAGGATGCTGCTTAAGATTGTCTACCAATCAAATGAGCAAAGCTTATCAGGTTATTTTTTTCAGATGTATCCAGAAAAAAAAGACAGACTAATTTACCATCAAATCATTATGGAACAGGGGAAATTCTTTATTAAAATAGGTCATTTTACTGCAGTTGTAAGAAACATGGGAAATACCCCAGATATCTTTTCACCACAAATACTTCAATAGCCTTGAATAGCACAGCTGTATCTGTAGAATTCTGCTCTCTAACTTTTGAGATGTGTTTGGATTTATACTTTATAACACATCCTGAAACTTGAGAACCATCTAGAGCTAAATCTTAGGGAATTAAATTTGTTTCTTGCAACAGAGATCAGATCAGGGTAAAATATGAAAATATTTGTTACTTTTTTTCAATTAAATTTTATATAAAAAGTCAGTGATAATTCTAAAATGTCTTGATGTAAATTCCTAAAAGTTTTTGCAGGATCCGATAAGGGTTTGTTTTTTTTTTATGAGAGAACTAGGAAAAAACAAAATCTAACAAAATGAAGCATCTCTCCTCATTTTTTTGTTGTTGTTGATGTTTTTCATCTAATATTTTAAACTCTTTGTTTAATGTCTCAAACTCTGTATGTATTTTGCATCCAAAGATACTTGGCAGGGGAATAAAATGGACAGACTTCTGATGGGGAAATGAAATTTTTAAAGATACTATTTACCCATTGGTGAAATGCTTGACAAGCATTTAGACAATCTTATTTTAATCCCAAAATATGCCCAGTCTAGTTATGCTGAAGAGAATGAATTTTCAGCATTAAATGAATGAATGGATAATCAGAATCAATCTTTGTTTTTCAGAGTTGTTTAAAGAAACCCTAATAGAGACATTCCTGGCTGCTAAGAATTAGTTCCCTAACTGCTAGGGCTTGCTGTAGTTAAGAGAATTAGTCACTAGACAGATCAGTGGTCTTGGTTAATTTTGAAAACAACATCTACTCTTCACCTTTTACACTTTGTGTGTGATATACTTCTCTTTCATTGAAGCTTAGTAATGTCTTAAGTTTCATGCAAATATGTGGTAATAATTAACACTGAACTATTTCGTTTATCTCTCTCAAGATACACTAAGACCAATGAATTCAAATATGCAAATATTTTGGGTCCATAAGTTAATTGCGGTATTATCATGTGATAACGTGTTAATGAATGTGTTTAACCCAAGCATGCCATGACTGCTCTTCCTGATACAAAGAATAATTCTTGGCCTCTTGAGGGCTGTGTAATTTACTAAGTATAGCTCACTGTACAGAAGATGATGTAAAAAGAGGTAAATTATGGTAGATATCCTCTAGCAACTCCACATTTTTTTCCTTAACATTCCAAAAGTAGATCAGTTCCCCTGAGCTGTACAAGTTATAGATAAGAATGGACTAAAACTTACATTTCACATTTGCGTAACGCAATATAATGCCTTTCAAATCACTAAGCCTTGCCTAGTCACTTAAGACTTGCCCAAAACTCAAGAAATTATGAATCTGAAGAGATTACAACTGTCATCTTCATTTTTTACACTGGTAAAAGGTTTATATTTCAATTCTTGGTTATCTTTGCATACAGTTCAATGTTACATTGTCCTGACACCTACTAATCAAGATTTTGGGAAAAGATGAATCTTCCAAAGCCAAACATATATTTTTCTCTTATCACACCAGCACAGTTTGCACCCGTTAAGGAGCCAATGCTGCCATTAAAAAAAAAAAAAAAAAAGTTTTCCATAAAGATAGGAAAGACTGCATGAAAATTAGTGAGAATGTGAAGTAGAGTAAAAATAAATAAATAAATAAATAAGCCAAATATTCAGCATTTCAGTGTCTTCCCTGATTTAGTTAAGTAATGCCTATTCCTAAGCGTGCGCTCACTTGCTTTACTGCTTCCTTTCCCTTGTTGACAGAATTGGATTAGTTTTTTTTATCATTTCCTCTCCCTTCCCTTGCTACAACTCTTGCAGATCCCTGTTCTCCCCCAGCCCTCCCCATACTCTTCCCCTGGGTCAGAAGGGAGGTCTCAGCCCTACATTTGGGTCAGTCAAGCCACACCCAAGTCCTCTGTGACAAAGACCAGACTGAGCAGAGCGGCAGCTACAGCCTAGAGTAGACCCAGATTTCTTCCTCCTTGGATAAGGAACACACAGAATAAAACCTGACCCACCATCAACCCTGGAGGTCAGGTGAGACTTCGAGTCCTGGTCTACCAGGATGTACAGGCAGGGTTGCAGCATCATGCTGAGGAGGAAGCACACTGTGATGACAGCTATTCCTGAATCTAAGCCACTGCAAGCAGATTGAGAAAGAAACAAAGGTCTTCACCTCTTATGGCCAGGATCTTCACTCTGGTTAATTTGGGGTATTGTTTCAGAAGCACAAAAAAGCAACAATAGAACTCCTCTTTTGAAAAGCTTTCAAAGGCTCCACTGTCCTATCAACACCGGTTGAGATCAGAATTGCACTTCTGACAGTTAATATCCTAGCTAACTTTGAAAAGCCACCTGAGCAACGAGCTGTTGTCTTCTAACTGATGCTTTGTTTCCCTTACCTCTATACTTTCTCCCTCTTGTAGAAGAGAGAATATTTTTTTTTTCTGCTTAAATTATTTTCTGAATAACAGAAAATATTTTCAGTCTGGAATTATTTATAAATGAAATGAGGAGGAAGACTAGAGCTCGTGTACACTTGATACTGTTATACACGAAGAAAAACCTAAGTAACTGATGTTCCAAAAACAAACAAACAAACAACCTGTACAGTTTGACATAGTGGACATATTCTACTTGCTTTCATATCCTGAGACAGTGTATACAGGCCATCCAATACAGTAAACAGTTGCAAAACTCATTTTTTCATATATTTACCTATAGGTTCTCTAAAAGTTAAAATGTGTGCACACAAACAACAAAAACAACAGCAAATAAGCAGAGGAAAAGCTAGTTGAAAGCAATTCTCTCTAGACAAAGGAACTAATTATGCATCATTATTCAGTGGTAGGTTTTCTTCTGACTTTATCTTCAGTGCTA
This sequence comes from Heteronetta atricapilla, assembly GCA_011075105.1. Lineage (NCBI taxonomy): Eukaryota > Metazoa > Chordata > Aves > Anseriformes > Anatidae > Heteronetta > Heteronetta atricapilla. The sequence goes on along the minus strand of CM021743.1, from coordinate 2,891,146 downwards.
AGCTGAAAGCCAGGACAACTTTCAGCTGCCCTTTTCAACAAATTAGCCCCAATTCCATTTTCCAAATATGTTATCAATATGGTAATTCCACACTTTCTGTTCTGTAGACAGTCCACTCATCATAAAGGTAGCATTATTACTACAAATATACTGGGGGGAACTATTTCAATTACTAGGAGACTACGCAACTCCAAGTCTATTTATTTCGATTTATTCAACTGTCTTGATATATTCGTGCATAGAACTTTTATAAAGAATGAATAAATTCACCTTGAAATTGTACCAATTGACTTTGGCTGGGCTGCGTGATGGAATCAGAATCACTTTTGAAATAAGCCCTGACAATACTGATCAAAACAATGTGGCTACTCATTTATTAAACTGACAGCTCAGCAATGGTTTCAAGCTAAGGGATGACGTGGCCTGGGGTGTTAGCTATGGCCTGGGGTGATAGCTGTGGCCAGAAGCTTTTTTTCCAGTTGCACACTGTGATGCTGCATCTGACGGTGTGACATTTCCTAGGGCTCCTGCACCTGCCTGGATGTCAAGCAGCTGGCGTGAGTGCTGTCACCCACTTCAGATTGTTATTCTATGAGTGACAAGTTTGCCCTGAGACTACATACATGAAATTGATCCTGTTTCCTTTTGCTATGAGCAATCCTGTCATGGATAAAGCATCTTGGGTAAGGCACACGTGTAAAATACGCAATATATTGGAATTTTACATATTTATTATATAAGCTATCAATGACTGAAATGAAGCATAGCAGGAAACAGAAAATAGAAAAGCTGTGAGATGTTTGAAATTTTCAGCCTAAGAACTTGAGTTTCTAGCACTTACAAAGCAATAGGTTTAGTGGTGTTCTTTCTGAATGTTCAGAATGTTCGATAGCAACCTACATCCTGCTTAAAATCAATAGCAATTCAAGCAAGGCAAGCTGTACCACTGCAACAAGTAGGAATGTGATCCCTCAGTTCACTGTCGGTGTTGCTTCAATGGATGTTTAAGTTACAGGAGGAATCAGAAAGTTCCTACATGATTTCAGAAAACAAGACAGTAGGTGAATGGAAGGATGAATAACAGTGAATCTGGATTTGAGAAAGGGCTTAATGGAAAGCAGCAAAGCTCATGAGCAAGTGAAACAAACACTCCAGATTGTACTCTTGCAGCTTTTTTAAAGAACAGAGTTGAGCTTGAGTGAATCTGTGCTTCCTGGAAAGACAGTTTTAGCTTTCCTGTTTTGCAGAGAAAGTCATGTAAGATCCAGCCACAGCACTGCTTCTCTATTGAGTTGTTGTGAAAGGAAAACCCAGCCAAGAAGAGTTAGCATGAGCTCATATGCAAGATTTACTGTTTCTTTCACTACAGCAGAATGTGGTGTTGGCATGAATATGTCATTCAAAGCTATTATTATATGTTTATATATATATATATATTATAGTTCTAAAACTAATTTAATCCAGTAAGATTTTTTTTTTTTTTTCTGAGCTACTTTGAAGTATTTAATTATCCTGTCATTTACTTTTCCATCTTAATATTTTTATTTCAAATTGTGGGGAGAGCAGGTAGGAAAAATAAATAAAAAAATAACCACAGTATATTTCCAGCTGAGTCCAAATAAAACTTAAAAAGAAAAAGAAAAAGAAAAAGAAAAAGAAAAAGAAAGAAAGAAAGAAAGAAAGAAAGAAAGAAAGAAAGAAAGAAAGAAAGAAAGAAAGAAAGAAGGAAGGAAAGAAAGAAAGCTAAATACAATCATACAAACATGAGGCTCTTAAAAAGCTTTGCCTAGTGGCACATAAAGGCAGTGGTGTGGCAGAGTGATGCAAAGAAGCCTACCTGATACAAAGGCATACTAGAACATGCACATCTTGCATTAAAAGAGAAATTGGCAGGTACCGAGAGGTCTTACAGCAGTAAGAAGGAAGAAAATGTAAGACGGCAGAAAGTAAATGTAATTCCAATTCCCACCAATGGAAGAATAGCGTATCTGGCAAGTATCTTTTTTCAAAAGGGAAATGTCCCACATTTTAAAAAAGCACACAGTTTTGGTGCACATTAAAACTCCACCAACTCGCTGTGAGGGTTTCAGTTTGTGCATACAAATGTACTTACATATGCATCAGGGTGAATTTTTTCTTGGTTTGCTTATTATTAAGCCTTTCTGCCCTGCCTTGTAAATCTTTTAAACATGACCTTGAAAAGTGCTCCATTCTAGCACACAAAGAAAACTATATAAGAAAGAGGAAAAGAACTGGGTATCTATACGGAAATATATTCCATCAATTTCTACATGACTTTCTGAACTAGTAGTATTATTCCAAATATCCCTGATGGATTTTTTCCTTCCACAAATTTGTCCAACTCTTTTCTGAGCCCACACCAACACTTAATATCCACAACACTCTGCATCAATGAGTTCCACACCTCAGCTACCTGCTGTATGAAAATATTGCTTGTAGCTGTTTTGATTTTGCCATGGGTTTGCTTGATTTGGTGTCTTCCCCTCAAGTCCTTCATCAGGAACGACTGCAAATGTTTTGGTCTCGTTGGTTACTCATATCACTCCTGACTCTATAAACCTCTATCCCTTTGCCCATCACCCCTTCTGAAAGCTGATCAATCCTTACCATACTTGATTCTCTATTTCCTTGCTGGTCTTCTTTACCCCTTTTCAGTAATCACTATGCTCTTACATACAATCCACAGCTGCACAAAGCATTCTGGATGCAGGCATAGCATGCAACTGTGAAGTTCCATACTCCATCTTCAATATTCTTTCCCTAACAATTCTTAACCTCAATTAAATAATTTGACACCTATTGAGTTATTCTGCACTAATGTAACCACAGAACATTTAACTTTATTGCTATATAGTATAGTTAACTTAGAACTGATTATTAATAAGGATTATTTTAGCAATGTATATCACTTTGTATTTATGAATAGTGCGTGTCACGTGCCATCCAGTCAAGCAGCACTGTGAGTTACTAACCCTTTGTGGTTCTGAGCTGGAAATCTTGTGTCTCTTCCAGTTAGCTAGCATCTGTACAGAGGCTCTTCTGTCTTGACATCCCAACCCACTGATACACCTAAAGCAAATCTAAAAAAGTATAGAAAAGAGTAAAAATGGGAACTCAGAGAAAACTTCTGTCCTAATACCTTGCTGAATCTGTTTCTGTTTTCTACCCATGTGATAATTAAAAGTGATTATTTTCATATAAAATGCAAGTCCTAACTTTTAGGAAATTATAATATGTGTAAGTGCAGGAATGGATGCCACTTCCCAGGCATTTATAGGCATTTGCACAGACATATCAAATCATGAGCACAAACTGATGAACAATTCAGAACATGCTTTTACATAATTCAATCAACCTATTGATATGGTAAAGGAAAATTCATCTTCACACCTGTTGAATTAACTTCAATAAACCACGCATTCCAGTGTAACTACTGTCGGAGTTCCCTACTACCAAAGGGAAATTCTTCTGAAAATAAAACAATCCTTAGGAAAAAGGTAAAAAGCAAATTGGCAAGTAGGATCTCAATAAATATGCAAAAACCTCAGAAAAGCAGAGAATGATCCTCAATACAATAGTACAGATTAAATCAGCTAATATTTTTTGATGGTTCCAACCTGGTTTTTGTTTATATTTTCATATAGTGAGCTCTGGGGGTTGATTCCACCAAGCTACTGTTTCCTCTTTAAGATGTGTTCTGCTGTGCAAAAAAAAAAAACTAAATAATGAATTTACTTTATATCTGTGGGAGGATAGAATCTCCCTTCCAAAATGTTCTCCTTAGAGAAAACATTCAAAGTGTCTTGCTTGAAATTACTGTATATTGTCCTCTGGCTTGTTTTAGAAAAATTTACAGAGGTAGCAATATTTACATCATTGTCTTACATCATTAAATCTTCAGGCTGGTTTTGAATTAACTCATCTTTGACTTGTAGCTTGGCAAAGGAAGTTTTTATTACTTTTTTATCCATAATTATAATATGTATATAGCGTATTATATACGTTTTTATTATTAAAGTTCATTCTATGAATTCTATGATTCATCGATCATAGAATTATAGAAACATTCAGGTCAGAAAAGACCTCTAAAATCATCTAATCCAACCTTTAACTTAGTGCTAAAGACTACCACTAACCCATGCTACTAAGTTCTACATCTACACGTCTTTTGAATACATCCAGGGATGGCGACTCAAGCACCTCCCTAGGCAGCTTCTTCCAATGCCACACAACCCTTTCAGTAAATAAATTTCTCCTAATATCTAACCTAAAACTCCCCTGACACAACATGAGGCCATTTCCCCTCATCTTAAAACTTGAAATCCTAAATTTATCTGCAGAATATATTTAAACCTTTGTTCTTTTAATTTGTAGTACATAGCTTTATTAGAGTCTGTCTGAGAAAATGTCTAGGCATTGCATCTGTTTGAATTCATATTGTTTCCAGAGACTGTGGGAGAAAAAGTGCATTATCATTTGTGACCCCCAGCGACAATGATGTCCTCAGAATCATTAGGCATTCCTGTCCAGCAAAAGTAAAGTTTTGTATTTCAGTCTCTATTTGTTTATCAATTTACTTGAAGTCTCTTAGCATTTTGACATTTAGAAAGGTACATATGGAACAAAAGAAAGACCATCAAGCTTGCATCCATAATCCCTACCAAATTTGTATTATATTCAAAGCTCGTCTGTGGAATGGACAATGTCCTACTTTTCCGTCTCTAAAAACAACAGTTGGCACAGTGCACAACCCCGTACTTTTCTCCTTTGTTCCTCAGATATTTGAAACCAACTACTGCAAAAGTTCAGTCTCATTCCAGACACAATCAACCTATACATACTCAAAAATCACACTAATTTTAGCTACATAACATGCTGTAATGTCTGTGATGACTGTATTTTAGCAAACTTTCTTGATAAGCATTCACATTTTCTGTTTGTTTGGGTTTTATTTTTTCCCATGGGTAAATCCTTGCTCCTTGCTGATTTTCTCTTGTGGTTATTATTTCCTTGAGGTATGTGTATGTGGTTCACACCAGTTCTTTTCATAGCAAGGAAAAAATGGTTCTTGTGGTGAAGACGATGAAAAAAAAAAAAAAAAAAAAAAAAAAAAAAAAACATTTTTCTTGAGAAAGCACTGCAGGGTATCTGCTGACCTGCAGACCCCTGTTAGTTTACTTTTACTCCCAAGGGATGTAACAAAATTCAGTCTTCTTTGAATGCCTACACATCTGTAATTTTTGCTTTCTCCAAGTTGCTAGTGTCAGGTTTCAACTAGTGTCAGGTTTCAACTAGTGTCAAGTTTCCTTTTTGTTTTGTTTTTCTTTTTTTTACTGTGCATAACATCAGCTCTATAAACTCCCCAGCAATGTCCTCAATTTAGTTTAATTGTCTTCTTGTCTTCTTGCAGGTGTCAGAAATCAGCTGACAGTCATTCTTGGAAGTCTTGCCTATTAGAACAATGAACTGTAATCTTTTTACTGTAGCTGACACACGGGTAAGTACTAACAAATACCTTGACAACTGCACCGCTACCGTTTGTCACTTACCTTCCACAGCTTTATGAATCACCATTTACATCATAACTGGAATATCATATTTGAATATTTTTTTTTTTTTTAAAAAAGTTATTTTATCTTCATTCCTTGCCCAGGATAGTTTAAAGATAAGAGCATTTGACTGCATCTCACTCCTGCATGCACAGCATACCCAAGTTTGGCTACAGCTTTGCTCATTCTTAACCAATGGAAGGCAACGTTTTCTCCACACACTCAAGTCATTCCTTATATTTTTCTTTACAACTCACAGCAACAAAAATCTGCTTTCCATAATGTCTGGTTTTATTACTGTGCTTGAATAAGTCCCCTGCAAGAAAATATAGGCAGCATGCTGTGATTTAAAAACTGTGTCCATGTTCACAGTTAACTCATTCAGTCTCAGAGATCACTCTGCGTGTGTCTATGCGTGTATAGTAAGTACTTTAGCAGAAAAGTGATTTTATACAATCTAAAAATGCCCAGGAGGCAAATTGTTTCATTAAAGTTCATAGTCAAAATCAACTTTTCAAGGGAAGGGTTATCTGTCTTTTCCAAATTCCTTATTACAGCCTGACAGCTTGTGAAAAAAAATAATAATAAAAAAAGATAAACAATCTTCTTATGGGTGTTTAGCAGCCGAGTTTTCTAGAGTCATTTTTTGTTGTTGTTTGGTTGTTGTTTTTTTTTTTTTCTGTTTTTGCTTGTTTTTAAATTGCTGTTTATTAAAACTACAAATCACAGCAGGGGTCAATTAGTGTAACTGTAAATGTGTTTATGGTTGTCACCTACGTTTCATCCATTAAAGGACCACACAACAAATGTTGCTTGAAATGCACGCAGTGCCCTATTACTACATTCTGACCTTTGGGCCACTCACTTTTTTAGAGGGTGAGGTTTATTTCACGGTGTGTCTGTGTGTGTCCATGCACATGGTGCCCATTTGTGCCAACCATCTCAATCTGGGTGATGGGCTCTGACGTCCCTCCTGGACCCCCAATGCCACCACCCCCATGCTCAAGCTCCTGGGAGAATCCCCCTGTCCAAACCCCTCTGGTAGCCAGGGATCCCCAGGGACAGCTGGGACCCTTTTCCCAAACTTACTGGACTATAGGGCTCATCAGGGCTGATTAAACATCCTATTCTTTCTCCTTCAAATCCCAGATTTTCTCCTTGTTTTAGTACGGTGTTCTCAAACAGCACAAATGGTAGTCACATGCCTAGACATGTGTGAGCTGAGGTACCTAAGTTTACATTCCTCTCCCCGGTTTAAAATTATTCAGAAGAAAATTATGAGTTTTTTTATCTTTGAGAATTGAAGGTTTACATTAATTCATTTCTAAAAAGTATATGTTGCCCCTACTGTCTTGAATAATCTTCCTGATTGCACTAAAACCATTAAACCAAACCTGACCCTTTTCAGTATGCTCCTGTTTTCTTTACACAGCCTTGGAGACTACCCTGATCTCAAGAGGATCAAGTTGCACCTTACTTGGCAATGTGTGTTAGCAGTAATCCGGAAAGCTAGAAGCACCCTTCTCCCTTTTGACCACCATAGGATTGTATTTTATTCTTCATCTTCCAAGACTTAGTAAAATAACATGGTAAATCGACTTAGGGCAAAAATGACTATTCATGGCTGTTAATTTGAATATCACAGTGGAACACTTTTGATGTTTTGCATCAAGACTAACATGTTGCACCAAAACAACCCTATCACAAACTCAACGGAAGAAGCATGCACAGTAGGCATATACACAGCATATACCTTGCCACTTCCTGAGCTAACTTCAGGGCAGACAATTCAATTTCAAACATTTATTCTAGGTAAATTTCGTACACATGGATGTCTATTTGCTCAGTTCCTGTTAATGCCTTCATTCTTTTGCTTTAATGTTTATAACGTTAGTCAAATTACTTCCAAAGAAAAAGACCGACATATACCAGACATTTCCTTAAAAATCAGAAATTCTAACTTATTGTTTCAGTGATAAAATGCTGCTTTAGTGCTGAATGGTAAGGATGACTTATCTCTCTGAGTTTTATGAAATAGTGTGATTATTCTCTAACTCGGCTTCTTATGCACAGTGGAAGGAGGAGCAAAATGTTTTTCTATCCCAAGCAAAGACAAAGCAAAACCTTTCAAAATTTCTCACAAAACCTTTCTATCCTAAGCAAAGACAAAGCAAAACCTTTCAAAATTTCTCACAAAAGCACTTTATGCCTCTGAACAGCTAACAGTCTGGTGAGTACAGAAATCAGCTGGGATGACAGTCACAGAATCAAATATATCTTTGCCTTTGAAGCTAAGACGCTAAACAAAACTTCACATTTTCAGTGTCTTGCACTTCAGCCTTTCCACCTAAAATTATTAGCTAGATCAGAGACGCTGGCCTGGTAAGCATGTTGTGTACAGAAGTTATGTGGATGAATATTTAATCATTAATAGTTACTTTTTTATACAGAATGAAAAAGTTTCTTTGTGGAAGATGGAAATGTTCCTACCCAGCAGAAGGCAAAAGCTCTTCAGGCCACTTAGGTGAAATCGGGAAGACCCAAAAGAAAGCCCTTACCTGAAGCAGAGTCAGAAGCTACAGTTACCTATTCCCCACTCAAGTGCCGCTGTTACCCATCTATGATCCAGATAACTTTTGCTGATCTCTTCCCAAATGTGCTTTTCTTTCTTTCCTTTTTCTCCTGACAAATACTTTTTTTTTTTTTTTCTAAAATAACATATAATCAAAAGAAAAATGCATGACCAATTCTGTTTGTAGAATATCGTTCATTTTATGTGAATAGTGATACATAAACATTTACTTAAGTAAAGACTTGTTTTGTGTGCAAATGACTTCTACAATAAAACACTTAGAAAAACATATCAACGGTGTTTTCAGTGAGATCAAAAATATGTTTGATAAATAATTCATTTATACCTACTGTGCATAATAATCACTCTTCTTAAGGCAGTATTTCTTGGAGAAAAAATCATTAACCAACAAGTTGTCTGGAAGTATGATGTGCAGCCTTTTACATGGAAAAAAATTAAACATTCATAAATAAGGGATCTGGATTTGTTTAAAAATTTGAGCTTCTTCAAAATCCTGGGTTTGTTGCTGTTTTTCTTCTTACATAGCATCTATTCAGGATTCTATTTAAGTGCATACATATATATCATGAAAAGATTTCTGTCTCTGTCTATCCCCAACAGCTGCAAACCTGTACCACCCTTCCATCCGATCCAGACACTCAAGGAGGATGTTGAGGATGTCAGTGTAGCTCAGGGCTTGCTGAACTACAGTAGGTGAAGGCAGTAGAAGAGAAAGCTGGGCTTTGGTATTTGCAGTGATTACAGGAAAGAATTTTCTCTGCAGATCAAGAAATCATAACATTGGAGAGAAAAGAATTCTAATCTGGAGGATGAATGTTACTGTTCACCAGCTTCAGCTTTCATATCCAAGAAAGCATTGGAGCCAAATATACAGCTTCTTCCATTTGGGGGGCGGGGGCGGGGGGAAATATCAGTGTTTTCAATGATTGCAGTGCATGAAGATTTCAGGTGCAAATTACTTCAAGAAATTAAACCATGCTTGTAAAAGTGCAGTTTCAATAGTTAAACCACATTGTATCTATCACAAAGGGCAACAGCTGTCCCAATGTACTTCACCAAAGGCTCCTTTCTTCGATTCAGGCATCTGATTGCCCACATCAAATTTCACTCTTCTTTTTCATACTGCTCATCACCAAAGCTAGAGTCTTGGCAGAAAGTCAGTTTGTTTTACTCACCACAAGATGAATTGAAATAAGCTGATTTTATTTTCTTCAGAAGTATTGATTCAAGCTTTAAACACTCTCAAAAGAAATAGAGTTGGTACAGAACATGCATGCATCTTTCCTATCACCCAGACCAGGCTGAAATCAACCGGTATTTCAGCTGATTTACGGGGCTTTGACCTAGTCCAATATTCAGCCAGAGCCAGCATGAACTTTTTAAGGGTCCTAAAGACAGTCGGCATTCATAACTATAACCTGGACTGCTGGGGTTCAGAAATGGAAGGGCAGTGGTGTTGGGTGACACAGGTGGCTGGCAGGCATGGGGAGAAATGCTGACTGAGTCAGGAAGGCCCAATGCACATGCAGAATTGGAGAGCGGACTGTTGATAAAACACGTACTGAGGCAGGCTACAAAGAATAAAGCCTTCTTGAAGGCACAACTGGGAGGGTTTGCTTTCAGCATCCTACTGACATCCAGGAACAGCTATTGTAATACGTAACCTGTAGGTACTGTGCAGTTTATGTAAAGTATGTGTTGCAATAGTATCTTATGTTAAATAGCTTTAATCAACCTATCCTAAAGGCCTTTGTAATGAAGAACAGACCCATTTTGCTCAGGACCTTCTAACCTCTATGAGAAGTGTGACAATTTTCATTACCCTCCACATTAGCATTCTTAGAACAGAAGCATCACAGAATGAAGCATCAACTAAAGTTCACTTTAAAGCTATGTGAAGTAGCACAGTCTCTCCTTTTTTTTTTTTTTTTTTTTTTTTTCTTTTTCTCCACACTTAAGAGCCATCAGAGAAATTGCATTTTCAAGAGGAGCAAAGCTGTTTGGATATAATTAATTAAAAACATTAAAATACTGCCTTAATCTAAAAGCAGGATGTAGCAATGAAAAGAAAGCCAATGAAGAGGAATTGGAGAGACCCCTGTAAAGACTTGTGAAAACTCGAGAGAACTCCAAGAGCTTACTGGATGCTGGTAAATTCACACTGCTACACTGTGCAGAGTGGATTTGTATTTCTATAACCTGGGAAAGATCAGTGTGTTGCAATCAACAAATTACAATTTGAATAAATTCCTGCTTCTGCCAACATTATTTCTTTACTTGCTGAGGAAGAAAAAGACACCTATAATAAGAGTACATCACTTCAGCAGTCAATTAAAAGGAGAGTGAAATATCAGACACCATGACATTGCAAGCTCAGTGCAAGTTTTTAACGTGGAACTTTTTTGGATTCTAGCATGAGGATATGTGGCACTGCTTAAACAAACAGATAATTTAGTCGTATCATGCTGTCTTGGCCACCTGCCATATGATTTTGTCTCCTGAGTAGTTACCCCCATGATCCAAAAAAGTATATCAAAAGGAGTATGTTTACCACCTTAATTAAATTTATTCTTAGCACTTCCCACGTCCTAGAAATCACAGGAACTTGTTGCAATTATATACTTTTAATATATGTTTCTGAAAATATGCACAGTTCCATGAAGCCTACTGTCTTTGTGCTGAGCGTAATACAACTGCCTAAAACTATGCACAGATCTAATTTCAGTGCAGTGTAGTTACCTGATGGAGTAGGTTCTTAGTTATCCAACCCACAACTGATTTCTTAAATGCCCACAATTTTCTAACATTGTGTAGACCATATCTGGTGTGACTGAGTAACCACATATTCAGTACTGCAGAGGCGGCGAGGGCTGTTTTGGTAAGATTTCAGAAATCCCAGTCATTGCAAAGAAATCCATCCACTGCCTTATGAACTAAGATCAATTCGCATACTTCGTAATTGTCAATTCACTGAAAACGTATGGTATGAACAAATGTTCTGGGCTACTGCAGTTCTTTGAGAAGGCAAATTAAGGAAGGCAGATGTTTGAATAAAATGCACAGAACTAAAAATAAATGAGAAGAAATACTGTCTACATACTTGCCACATGGGCCTGATGAACTGCAGCTATAAAAAAAAAAATAGAAAGAAACCTCTGAAAAAGACTGACTACACCACCAGGACAAAGACTGTCAAGCCTGTGGCTACAGAAGACATATGAGCTAGAAGTGACAAGCAGACTAAAAATATGCAGAGAAGTGAGGAGGGTGAAGTCACAAATATTCAGGCAGTTTTGCCAAGTTCAGAGAAAAGACTGCTTACAGGTACACTAAAAGTGCAATTTGTAACACAGGCTCTGTGTATTGGTAAGCTGCTTTGCATGAACGTGCAACTTAGTTCTACAGATTTTCACTATTCAAATGAGAAATTATTTCTTTAATGTAACTGAAGCAAGGCTTATAGGTTATACTGCTTCACACTGTTTATTCTGTACGCTATTTGGTCATCAATATTTCAGCTAAAATTTTGACCTTACTTTTGACCCATATATATAGGACTATTTTTAGCAAATGTAGATGACCCTGGGTTTTCCTATTGCCCATGATTCCTGGCCATATTAGGATCCATTCCGTAGTTACACAGACGATTATTACTTGTGTTTTATTCAATATACTAACAGAGAGATTTAGTATCTCAATATTAGATTTCTTTTTCATTATTAAATATTTACATAAATATTTACTTTTACAAAAGAAAAAAAAAGACAACTAGTGAGTTTAAACAAGCAGAAGTAAAATTAACTGAAGAATACAAAAGTGTTTTTATGTTAGCGTCTGTATCATCAATGTCAGCAAATCTTAGTAACTGCATTAATAAGCTTAGCTGAGCTGAAACGACTGGAGATAGACTAGGGTGGCCTTCTGAAAACATATTCTGATATCAGCCATGTTCCTAGAATGACCTGTACAAAAGAACATACCCATGCTCTATCTCTCTTCCTGGTCAAAGAGTGACTTGCAAGCTGGTAGGCTTTCCATAGTGTTACAGTCAAACACATGCCCAGGCCTACCCAAACATCCTTGTGCAAGCATTGCAAAGCAATTTTTTTTTGAGAAAATGCCAAACTGATTAAAATTCACTTTGAGGTAACAGACCCAGGTTTCAACCTGGTAAATTCTGATTCAGAACTGGGGTGGGGGCATGCAACCACTTTGAGAACCATCAAACGCCAGAAAAGTGATTGTCCGCAGAAGCTGTGGGAACTCTCAGCCTTGGAAATATTCAAAGCTTGACTGAATAAAGTCCCAGGGAACCTGCTCTAACTGGTCCTAACTTAGAGCAGGAGCTTCTGGGGTCCCTTCCAACTTAAATTATTATCTAATTACAATGTTGAAGAGTTCTGTTTCTCAGAATATTGGTAAGATAAATTATGGTTTTCCTTCTGCAAAGTATATCCTGCATGTGTGGCATTTGCTTTGACATGACAAACAGTCCGTGTCCTTGTTCAGAGGATCATTTCTGTCTGATACTGAGAAGAAAAAAAAAAAAAAAAAAAAAAAAAAAAAAAAAAAAAAAAAAGCAGAGACAGGATCCTGGCAAACCTGTTCCCTTTCTAGCACTGTCAGATAGATGCTGGTTACACATAGACATTTCTAACATTAAAACTAAGTTTCAGTTTGTTCTCTAATGCTTTGCTTTGTCACTACCATTCCTCTAGCTGCTATGAGATTCACTATTTTCGTCTGTTCTACAGCATTCTTTACACATAACACATTTTTCTGATGTAACAATTGTCCAAGGAGCTGAAAGCATGAAGGGCCTATTTAAAAATGGTGTTCCTTTTATCCCTTCGGTTTATGTTTGTCAGCTTTAAAAACTAAAGCAGAGGAGAGAGCACTATCCATGACAGTGGGGAGGCAGAACCTACATTGTAAGACCTCATTTTGGCTATAAACAAAAGGAGAAATTGTACCATTAGCCACCCTCCAGGCAGTGAGGGCAACCTTTCTGTCTCCCAGAGAGAGTACAGAACTGGCTGCGATAACAAGCTGGCCTTTACACATGGGGTGCATAGCAGGTGGGTACCACCAACTTACATTAGACTCCCAAGGCTTTTTCTTCACACCTCAGCACCTCATGCAGACCACAAGCTAAGCAGACTTCTCAGTTCCTGCCTGCCCAGTCAGCAGAAGCCGTTTTAGCTAGCATCCTTCTCCACTTGGCATATGCAGGAGAAGCAGAGAGCAAAGAGCTGCTGCTGCCTCCCGGTGACTGCAGTCGTGCTGCTTCCCACCTGCTGCCTCCCACTGCCCACACCGCTCTCCTCGTACAACACCCTCGCTGTCTTCAGCCACACTTGTCAATAGAAAGAATCCGAAAGAATTCCTCTGCGGCATAATAATACTTCAGAACATCACATAGGAGGAATATAAAACCCTTACAATATGGGATGCTTCTGTACTTGAAAAATCTAAAGGTTTTCTTGTTGTTCTTGTTGTTTTGAGCATTTCTACAGAGTTGTGTGCGGTTAAGAAGGAAAGAGGACATTATGTAAAGGTATCAGTAAAAAGATAGGAGATGACAGCATTGCCTGGAGAAAAAAAAAAAAAAAAAAAAAAAAAAAAAAAAAAAAAAA
>CM021743.1:2775055-2874695 GCA_011075105.1 Heteronetta atricapilla | reverse complement strand
GCGGGGGTATCTTGTTTATAAACTCCTCCTAAACTCCCTCTCTTCTCTGCCTACTGATTGTAGAACAAAACCCCTGTCTTTGGTGGTTGTACGGGAACTTAAGGGAACTAGGCAGTTAGGCATCTCAGGTTAATAAAACACATTCAGATCCCAATATTTCAACCTCAAAATAGCTATATTACTGTCCCAAAACGTTGCAAAAGAATAACACTGGTGAGCTGCTGTCAAAAGAGAACAGTGGCAACCACTGCACTGCAAGACAATAGATTACCACAGCAAAAAACAGACAAATATTTTTTACCTACGGACCCTTAACATTAGGTAGACTTCCTTCTTCGACATGACAAAACAGCTGCCTCAGCACATCCACTCATGCATGAAACACGCTAAAACACAAGTGCTGTTTAACACTGAAGCTTCCTCCAAAAGTAGCACTAACTCCTAGCACCAGAAATAAGGTGCTCCAGTACATGATTTCAAAAAAAAATCAAGCTGGAAATAAAACGGATCAATTTATTAGTATTTGGTAACTCTTCATTTTAATGGAATTTTTGTTTTAAAATAAAACCTAACAAGGAGTCACAGAAATCCTTTAAGCAACTATTACCATGCATTTGCAAATACGACCAGAGAGTAAAGCTACCCAATTGCTAGCAGGGGCTCAGTGTGTTCATTAGCATCCAGTTTCCTCCAGCTGTACATGACAAATGAGATAGTAAACCTTTGCTTTCTTTGAAATAAGAGTGTTATGCTAAAGTGATTCATCTTGCCTTTTCCCAAGGTAAGGGTGTACAAATAGACAAAAAGACACCGTTGCTCAAATGATGCCTTTTCACTTGTTTCACCACTCTCACTTGGTCGCAGCTGGTGCCTCAGCAACCTGCCTGAGGCCCTGTACTGGGCCCACATAGGCATGATGTGGTCTGAGAAGTCACAAGGATGGAGTTAGCAATAGTTCTTCCTCCACAGACAGCAGATAACAATGCTCCCCTTCCTTCTATTAACCACCTCTGAATTTACCTTTGATATCAGATGATGCAGTATCTGAATGGATATTAGTTTAGGATTTCATCTTTTTTCATAGACACAGAGTTCCTACCTTGTACAAAATAACATCTCAGGGTCAGTGACTAAACTTTTTTCCTGATAGTTCTTTCAAGCAGAAGGACAAGCAGGAACTCTTTTTGTCCCTAAAAAGAGATCTCTCACACACAGACACACACACAAACTGAGATTAGCTTTGGTGCAAGTTACAAAAACTAAATGAAGGACATATCCAGAATCAAAGCCAGGTCTTTCAAGTAAGTGATCAGGACTGCATCTTCAGTGCTTCAACTTCACAGAAAAATGAAGCCAGTAAAACAGATGTCATCTGAGCTAGAAACCTTGTTTCCTAAAGAATGAAAAATTTTAGTAATTACCAGTAGTGCCCAAGGAAGTATTAAAATATGCAGAGTTTGTCTTAGAAACTTGCGAAGAATTGCCTAAAGCAGCTTGTTGACAAAACCCTAATAACAGTTTATTTGTGACATAAATAAGAGCATGACATGATACTGTCCCACAAATATGCAGAAAGAGATGTAAACAACTGAAAGAATATTGAAAACATTTAACCAATGTGAAACTTGAAATGCAAGAAATATATTAGGGTTTTTAGCAAGACATTAGGAGAATCCATAAAACTACTTACTACTACCACTACGATCCTTATTCACAGCTGATCTGCACCCCCGAATGCTGTATATGCTTTACACAGGCAACACTTCTGTTTTGCAAGTTGTTTAACCTGACACAAATTTACTGATGCAAAAGATATCCTTTTGATGCTTAGCTTCTCATTTCTTACTTCCCCTCTTTGCATCCTCCCTTGTGCAAGCGAGCAAACCATTGTGAAATGGCCCATTCAAGGTAGTGATGAAATGAAAACAAAACTGGGGGGGGAAGAATAAAGACAGTTTAAGCCATAGCAATGTCTCATCTGGTTTCATTTCCCAGTCAGCACAAATGGATAGAAGGGAAGGAAAAGCTTCCTCCAGTGGCAGGATTATATTACCTTTAAGTGCTTGTGAAACTATAACATATACTTAACATTTCAAATAGTTTGAATAGGTGTCTTTTGCAAATTATAATAAGCCCTTAAAATGTCACCTAGTATAACTATCATCATGTCTGCTGTGGGTACAACATTATGTTGGTAAAACAGTTGCTTCTGGAGAGAGAGGTTCTGTTAGCTTGCAAACAAAATAGAGCAGGATCAGTAAGATCATATCCACATACGTACACTGTAAATACATTGCTGCATTGCATTCATTTTCTCATAGAGAAACCTTATTAAAAAAAGGACTTGGTTAATATTGCTGACCTGGCAAAACTTCAAATAAGAAAATAATTTCTGATATAAATCAAGACTGCCCCTGGTAGAAGTCTGTATTTCCAGGGATACAAATAGCCTTAGGTCAGTGCGTGTGTGCAAAGCCCAGCTTTCCTTGGGTGAGGGCTAGGCGCGAGGGCTCTATAGTGTCATGCTTGAGTTTCACAGTTCTAGAAGATCAGTCTAAGCAGGGAACTGTAGCAGGGAAATTTGTGTACAATAGCTATAGGTTCCCTAATTTATATTTGCAAATGAAATTTATATTCCAGTAGGCATCAGACTGATGCCCTGTTCTATTAGGAACTTTCCAAACACTGCATAGAAGACAATTTTTCTCCTGCAGATCTTATTTAAACAGAGCATGAGAAAAGAAATAGACAGAATATTTTAAAGTAAAATTACTTGGCCAAGATCATTTGAAAGGACAATTTCTACTCCAAACCTTTCTTTCATTTGTGACATTCTCAGACTGCCTCTAAACAAAAGTACGTCTGTGGATTTGGGATTTTCGATTTAAACACTTCGCTTACACAGTTTATTTCTTAATACTGAAATTATTTAAACCCTAAGTCAGTCTTCACAAAATAATTAGAGCTCTGGGGGGGATACTCAAAATTAAAAATCAAATATTTAGATAAGCAAGAGGAGAAATTGGGCCACACAGCATTACCCTGCTATACATACACGTGTCTCCATGAGTTGGAGTGGAAGGAGGATTAAAGCAGAGAACAGTCAAACCTGCAGCATAAGTATCACCTTCATGAACAGAGGGGAGTGGCACTGGTACAGACAACTCTCCCAGTAAGCTTGAAGTGAATAAAGGCAGGTCAACATGTTAAGCACAAAGCCAAGGTTGTCAGGTCACTGAATCAGGCTTAGAAATCTCTCACCAAGAGAAAGAAAAGAGAATAGTTTTCACATTTGATAATGTTATCTGAGTCTCCTATGACCTCTTCCTTTTATAATTTTGGGAAGTATTAAACAAGAGTTTTGTTTTTATCATTATGTACTTTATATGGAAATCATATAGAGTGGGGTAGAAAAATCAGTCTAACCTTCTTCAGTAGGAAGGTGAAGGTTCAAAAAGGAGATACTGGAGAGCATGTGCCTAGGCTGCCCTGATCATAGCAGTGTATTTCCTGGTTTATTCCAGATCTCTATTACAGCAATTTTCACTGCTCTGAACACCTGGCTTCTAAAAAGCCTAAAGGGGTCTACAGTCAGAAAATTGTTAAAATCTCTATTTTGATCCAATGCATACTGATAAGATACAGGAAGCACCTTTGAACAATTGGAGCAAACAACGTCTCCAGTTGCTGTGACAGTCCCTACCTTTTTCATTTCTTTGTTTTCTGCCGGTTTTATTAGGCAACCACCATCACCAACAACAAAAATATTACACACCTGAAAGAATTCTCTCGGTTTAGGTTTCATGAAGACTAAAAGCTAAAATAAGTGATGTAGCTGAATCAGAACAAAAAGAATTGCCAACTAGTGTATTTTATCTCTGTGAAATAAAGCAATTTAAAAAGCTAACAGCCCAAGCTGTTAATCAAATTAACTGTAAGCTAAAAGATTGAATAAAGAAGAGTGAGACATTTCACACTTATAGCACTGAACAATAGTAAGTTTCCACCTGTTAACATATTAACAATGCTGTTAAGAATATGATGTGCTTGACTCAGTGCCAAGATTTCTTAAGCCTGTGCAATTTCTTATCTGTCAAGAAGCACTTTTTAGCTACTGGAAGGCACATAAAAAGGTAGAAAGAGAGAACGACAGAAGAAAAAAAAAAAATACTGCATTAAGACTTGAATGAGATTGTGAAAATCCAGTCATTTGACTCATTTACCATCGGGCTACATGTATATTGGAGAATATATAAAAGCCCAACATTGCATCAGGAAATGGATTGTACTGAATGACCTCACAGAACTTTCCCATCTGTGCTGTTATTAATATGATGCAGGTGCTGTGAAACAGAGCTGGCAAAGAAATAGGATGTTATCACAGAGATGATGGATAAGAAGGGAGAAAATAACGCTGATAGAAACAATTACTTGGTATAACAAGCAGGACATATTGTAAAAGCATCATGATGTAATGAGAGGAAGATAAGTTGATGATCCTAAAAGTCAAATTATTAGATTTGTAGAACTGAAAAAGTAACATCACGGAAGGTTTTCAAGCTGAGCAAATAAATCACATCACAGTGAATAATTTACCTTATGCTTTGCTCAGAAGCAATTCTCTAAGCTGATTACACTTTCTCCAGTTTTCTTGCTTTAAATTCCCGATCTCCATCATTTTCCATGAGACTGTGACTATATGAATTGATTGAAAAATGTTACTCTATTACGTATATGAAATTCACATTGCTTTTTGGGTTCTTGGTCTAGTGGGGGGCATCCCTGCCTATTCCCCTGCACGGGATTGGAACTAAATGGTCTTCACTGTCCCTTCCAATTCAAGCCATGTTATGATTTTATGATAAAATAGTTGCAAAATTCATTTAGCATTTTCTCATCCCTCATGAGTCAAATGATATTTACAGAAAAGTGCACCTCCGGTTTTAGAAAAAGTTGTTTGGAACATATTCTTCTGTTTAGTTTTATTGTATCCGGAAAGATCCTGAAGTTTGTACAACTTTTATTTTTCCTATTTTTCTGTAATGAGAATGGGCACTAAGAGTCCAGGAAGTCTATGCCTAGAAGAGCATGAAACTTGGTTTAGTGAACATATGAGTGGAAACTGTGTTTTTTAGAAGGCTAAAAAAGAGACAATTATATAAGGGGTGAAATAGAATTTCTGTGTATTTGTTGAAAACTCTCTGAATCACATTCTTTCCTAGGAAGGGACTGAGACAATAGAGGGGGCAAAGGGAATAAAAGACAGCAACCAGAAAAAAGTTTATGCAGAACTTAAAAAGTGGCACATGCACTACTGTAGTGGGTCCCTGGAGGACAAGCTCAATTATTATTCAGCGCCTGTTCATCAAGCTGCACTGTAAGAAAGTATTTAACTTGCCTAACTTTGTATCCATGCATAGTAAAAGGTCACTGGGACTACAGAAGTTTCCCAGAAGGAAACATGAAGAGGAATGGACATTTAATACATCTCGATAATCAAGACAGTATTCAGCCTAAGTACCAGATATGCCAGAGGGCAAGACCCTTCTTTGGATAACAAGTAATTTGGGATGATTAAGGTTCAGACTACAGAGACACTGCGTGTTACAAAATATCGCGTAAATATGGCATAAACTCTACAACAGTTCTATGGGAAAAGGACACCCTGTAGGACAAGGAAAAGTTAATTGTATTCAGCACAACTCAGTCTGAAGGAAACGGCAGGCCTGGCGAGGTCAGCTGAGTGGCACCTCTGACTGCCTCCGGTCCCATTCATGGCCTCCGGGCGCCAGGCCTGCCCTGGCCCCTTTGGCTGACACTCTGGCCTCGACCATTTGCCCTGTCAACTGTTTAAGCCACCTCAGCTGGGAGCCTTGGTGAGAAGAGCGGCAGTTCACCTCTGCCATCAGCGCTGTGAACAAGGTCAGGCAAGGGAGAAAGCAAATAATTTCAGAACTTTTATTTCAATGCCTTAATTCCACTGTTGGTCTGCACTGTCAGCACCTCAGCATTCTGACTGAGAAATAACAGGAGGAGCGTAGCCCACCTTAAAAACCAGCTCAGCCATCCCTTGCCAAAATACCTGCTTTGCTTGTCACAATACAGCATCCGTCCAGGCTGCAAGCACGTTTGCACTCTCTGGTTGCATCTTAGCACTCCAGCCATTTAAAATAAATCACCTCAAATCCACAGGTAACTTAAAAACAAGCTGTTTGCCAGCACACAGTGTGCGTGCCCATTGCCTTGCTCACCACTGCTGGGCTCCCTGCAGGCCTGTGCAGGATCTGGCCCTGCAGTGCTCAAGCTGCCACCTCAGGCTCAGGCTGGGGAAGCCCCCCCAGAGTTCCCCATGGTCATCACCGACTTCAAAAATCTCTGAAGAAAGACAGCAGAGAGAAGGTTTAAACCACCCATTTGGGGGAAGATTCTGCTGTTACAGTTTCATACAAGGTTGCATCACTCCAGTGGCTGTACACCCCATGCCCAGTGTGCACGGTGACAAAACACCTTTTAAAGCACCAAAACACCTTTCTAGGGCACAGAGATCTCTTACCCTAGAGAGGAGCAAAATAGTACTTTAACAATGAGAGGAAGGCTTTGATTTACTTTTAGCATCACTGCAATTATTAATTTATTTTCTAGTATATGCAAAATATGCAGTGGCTGACAATGACAACTTTGAAATGCCAATATTTTTGACATTAGCTGCAAATTAGGCTCTAATGTTCGAAGAATTGTTCTAGGATTGCATAGAGGAGTTTTTCAAGAAAGTTGCTTTGGTAATATTTGGCCTTTTCTGCTTTTGGACTTCTTGAGAGACAGATTTTAATTGGCATGAACGTTCACAGAAATTGAACATCAAAGATGATACAAGAAAGAACTTGTGGGCAATTAATTCTACATCCATAATGAAGTTTTTTCACAGCAGAAGTGCTTTAAGTGTTCATTCACCCTGGGATCAGAAACAGTATAATGTCTAACCAATCACAGCTCAAATCACAGCCTGGATAGTGTTGATCCAAATGAAATGTTTGCATAATCAATTTGCCATTAATTCATGAAATTAAAAACATATTCCAAGAAACAGGCATACGTAATGAAATAACAGGTTCAGTGTAGCAAAATGATAATCTACAAGCAGACAATGTAGAGGACAGCAAAAAAAGGGTAAAACTGCAGGATAAGCTATCACAAATTACAACTTGCCCAGCATTATACAACTGATAAAGAAACACAACTTTTCTGTAATGTTTTCCTAATGGGGTGCAAATACCTAAACATCTGCTGATTTTTTTCTTCAAGAAATCAGAACTCTTCCTTTCCTTAAAAGCTGAAAGGAAAAGGCTGAATTAGTTTTTTGTTTGTTTGTTTGTTTTCCCTCACTCTTTTGGGTAGATGTTACATAACTGAGTACCAGCAGTGAATACAGTACAAGTCTAAAAAGAGAGGAAATGATTTCCTGCTTAGGTGTTCTACAGGCAGTTCCTTCTTTCAAACATAGATTATTTTTCCAGAAAATAAAATAGTTAGAGCCCAATTCTCTCAAAAACAGTTACCAGTGAAATTTGTAGTAGTTTTAAAAGAATGCAGTATCACACTGAAAGCTTTCAACTAGTATTTTATTTGCAGCCTAGTGGGTTTTGCTCTTCGTAGATAAAGTACATCTTTTTTGTTTATTCATTTAAAGTTCAGTCAACAGTGCTTCAGAAGTTCTGGCACTGCTGGAGGTGGCCAGAGGTCATTTTTAGATTGGCTGCAATTTAATACGAGCAGTGTGCAACAATTTCAAAACTATGCCAGAGCAGAACAGATATTTTCCGAACTTAGACCGATGCAGTAGGTTGGTTATAGCAATACAGCCTTATGAGTATTAATGCCCAATTAGAGATTTAGTCTCTTATGGCTTACAAACCTTTGCAAAAAAAAAAAAAAAAAATCATGATGCATTTTGCAAGATTTTTCAGAAAACAAAACCTTCCTGTTTGGGTACTGGATATTGATCCTTAAATATCCTCTCTTGGTGACTGTTACTTGCTGCTGCTTCCCATAATAGTATATCATTGTGCTGACTTTGTGTAAACACAAATGCGTTTCGATACACATAAATCCGTGTACAGATGCATCTTTAATTGTTTCAGCCCAGAAGGAAATTTTTTAATGCAGTTATAATCAGCTTAGACATAAATCAACTGATACCAAAACCACTCGGAGTAACTAAGCTCATTGGGCTTGCGTGCTGCAGCCACAGCTATCTAACTAACACCATCTAAAATTTTATTTTCTTTGCTAAAGGAACAAACAACTGAAACCAAGAGGAGTGTGTCCCCAAAACCCTTAATTAGCTGTTAAAATAGAGATTACAACCCTTGCCCACTTTCAGTAAGTATTCTATTCGAGTAGCATTTCATTCTTTTTCAGTCATTCCTCACACAGCAGGTTCCTATTTAGACTGACTAACAGCTTCAGACCATGGGTTTATATCATGTAAAACTTCCATGGTCAGTCTTGAAAATCTAGATTGTGATCAGAATTTTCCAAGCCTTTTTAGACAAGAAAATCTGGGTAGGGGCAAAAAAAAAATATTTGGGGGGTAATTAATCAGCTCTCTTACACTCTAATGCATTCCAAAAGTACAGTGGGATAATATTTCTATCCCCCCTTGGAGGAAAGGTATCTCAGCAGTAACTAAGGGACGTGCTTTATCTGTTTGCTATTTCCTGGGTACAGACCCTGCAGCCAAGCCATCCTCGCACTTCAGCAAAGCCTGAGCACACAACTTCATCCATTTTGTAAGGTCTCAGGTTGCAGCCCGTACAAACAACAGCAGGCAGAACCTAAGGAAGGCCAGGTGGGGAGACAGAAACACATCTTCAAATTTTGGTAGTGTTTGGGTCAGAATTCTCAATTTCATTCCAATGGCCATACCTAGGGTAAGGATTAGGGTAATGTTTTGGAGACAGAGGAAGCCCAGAGCCCCATTGTGAGTGGGACTGCAAAGGGGCTACCAAAACTAGGGTAGGGCTGCCAAAGCCTTTCAGTCCTGGCCAGGTTTCTGGGAGCTCTAGGAGGGGTGGGTGTTGGACCTGAGCGGTATCTAATGTTTGGATTATTTTTATGCATGATGTGACAAAATGTGTAACTATAAAGCAGCACAATATTATTTCCACTAATGTTATAATAAGAACATGATCACCACTATTTAAATTACTACCCATTATATTTCTTAGCCATTTGTGGCATTATTTTCATTTAAAGTGTTGACATCTCTGCAGAGATTTTATACAGCCAATACTACGTTTTCATGCAATGTATCTTGCTCTTTGAGGTATTACCAATCCTAGCTGCTTATCCACAGAAGCACCCCCCCGTTTCCTATACACTCTGTTATTACCTCTGTTTTAAGCCAAGATCAGACAGCACAGAGTCAATAAATGTGTCGCCTGTGACACCTGACATTGCTCTGCGACAACCACACATCACTTCTCTAACACGTAATTAGCAGGTGAGTAAGAAACTGACCTACCTTTCAGGCAGACTCTATTGACATGTTTGGCTCCGTGGCCTTTTCTGACTTGAGATTTTGGGAGCGAATTTTCCCATCTTCAGCAGAAGAGCATCCCAGTAGTTGCCAAGTGTAGCCAAAAAGTTCTGCCAGTGTGACTGCACTAGCAACCACCAAGTGAAATATTATAGCAGCTGGGTTTGAAGTCTGCAAAGTGACTGAAATTTCATCCTTTTGCCCAAACAGGATACACTACGTCTAGCACCTTGGACTCAATTTTCTTGGACCAAAATAATTTTGTACCCTGGCAGGACACTTCATTCGCTCTGAAAATCTTTGTCTTTCAGAATTTTTCCAAAACATCTGATTTTGCACACCACACTTCTCTTGTTATTTAGAAGATCCTATGTTTTCAGTAGTTAGAGCAGAATAATTTAGGAATTACTGAGCTAAAAAGTCTGTGATTTTTACAAAACATACAGAGTTGTTTTCTGTAGAATTGTAGGGTTCAGCTTTAACTAAGCCTTTTATCCACTGTCAAATCCACTTAGAATCACAGAATCATAGAATATCCCGAGTTGGAAGGGACCCATAAGGATCATCAAGTCCAACACGTCTACCCAGAAGTTCAGACCATGTGACTAAGTGCACAGTCCAATCGCTTCTTAAATTCAGACAGCCTTGGTGCAGTGACTACATCACTGGGGAGCCTGTTCCAGTGTGCAACCACCCTCTTGGTGAAGAACCTCCTCCTGATGTTCAGTATGAACGTCCCCTGCCTCAGCTTAACCCTGTTCCAGTGGGTCCTACCACCCGTGTTTATGGAAAATAGGTCACCTGCCTCTCCACTCCCCCTCACAAGGAAGTTGTAGACCACGATGAGGTGATCTACAACCCACCCTCAGCCTCCTCTTCTCCAGGCAGAACAGGCCCAGTGACCTCAGCCGCTCCTCGTACGTCTTCCCCTCCAGGCCCTTCACCATCTTTGTCGCCCTCCTCTGGACACTCTCCCAACAGTTTCACGTCCTTTTTGTACGGCGGTGCCCAGAACTGCACACAGTACTCGAGGTGAGGCCACACCAGCACAGAGCAGAGCACTTCTCCATTTTTTAAAGGAAAGGAATGAAGCAACAGATGTTGCAGAATTGATACGGAACAGAGCAGGGTAGGGAAATATTCTACCAAATTGTAGGCCTTTAATTTCTCAAGTTTTATTCCAATCTGACCCAAAATGCACTTGGATTGTTTATAGCAGAACATCCCTGTGTAAAAGCAAAACTCATTGTCTCCTCCCTTTATTCAGTTGTGAAAATACTCAACTCCTATTAAGGAAAACTTTTCAAATATACCACCTAGTACTGCAATTTTGAGTTGCATACTGTATGGGAAACCACAGTAAGGGAAAAAATGGCATTTATTCACACAATCTATACTACCAGGGGAGTTAAAAATGTAAAACTCAGCATCGCTTCAGCTCAGCAATATAAAAAACATGAATCAATGCAGTAAAAATAAGGCAGAACTATAAATAAATCCTACATCCACTAATGATAGTAATTTCAAAGCCTAATTTATGTTTCTAACCAAACTATACAAGGATTCCCCAGTTATTTTGGGCCAGATACATTCTACAAGATTGTGCCTACTTTCAGAGCAGAAGAGAAAGCAAGCAATCCTTTTACATTAACATTTTTACTAGTACAAATAATTCACTCAACTTTGCTAAAGGATAACACAAGAAGCTCAAAATTACAATTGACACATTTATTCCAGTTGTTTGTGGATTAGAGGTTCATTCTGGTGATTTCAGTGAGATAGAGGTTGTTTCCAAAAAGATTTTTGCATAAGGATATGGTATGGGTATTAAGTCACACTAACCATAGAATATGAAAAACATAAAGCAGACAGGGTTTTTAACTATTTAAATACATCTTTTTTTTTTTTTTTTTTTTTTTCCCCTTCTGATTCAGAAAGACATTTAGACCTTCCCTAGAAGACTTTCAATAATGATACTTCCTCAGTTTCCCTAAGCAACGTTTCAATGTTTTAGCACTCTCACTGTCAGGTTTTCAAAATCCAAATCATCCCTTGCTATATTTTTAGATACTCTTTCCTTCTTCCACATATCCCCTAGAACAGATCATCTTCATTCCTCTTCATCTTCATTCATCTTTCATTCCTCATGGCTGCCATGAATCTGAAGAATTATTACAAGGCCACTTAGCTCCCACCACTGTAGCCCAAGCAATGTCAGTTCCTTTCTGCTCAGGAAACAGTGATTCTGATACTTGCAATCATTCCTAAGTTATCTTCTGGACTTTCTCCAATTGATCCCAGTCTTTTTTCAAGGGTGATGCCCAAAATTGAACAAAGTGCTTTTACCGAAGGTTGTTTAATGTTTTTACATTATGCTCCTATTGAGGGTGTCACTGTGACCTTGTTTATGCACTTCTGTCCTTTCTGTGAGCCGCTATGCATACTGGATCATTCTTATGCACTCGCCGTTTCCAGAAGTGATTCTTATCCTCATGTCTAATATCCTCACCACACTCAATCCTATTTTTGTCAAAATAACAACATAAAACTTTTCTCCATTTCATTGTGATCTCCCTGAAAACTAATCTGATCCTTTAGCACTGTGATAATTCCCACATTTAGCATCCTTATTTTCTATTCCATCATGCAGATCATTCATGCAACATCTGAGCAAAAGCGTGGTTAGGACATGACCTTGGGAACTCACCTAGAATACCCTTCAGTATGGACTGCAACTACTAACTTCCCTCCATCACAGAAAAAAAAAAAAGGCAGAAAGGCTTAAGCTTATTTTTTTTCTAATTAAACTCACATCACCAGTTTGTTTCATCAGGTGCTTACACACAGCTTTGTGTAACAAGCATTCAAAAAGCCAGAAGATGACAACTAAGTTTATTGTTCACAAGTTTGAAGGTTTTTCCTCCAATTTCCCTTATAGGCTGGCCCTGTACCCCCAGCACAGAGGGTTCTCCATTGAACCGCCATAATTTAGGTGTTAAACATCAGGTTATAAGTTCGTGCACAGATTCAGAGTCCAGGTGTGCCTGCAGTGTAACTAGGCGTACTTTAATTTCAATGCTAACGCTATATGCAAGTTTACAAACAGGTGTTTTTTTGTTTGTTTTTTAACAGATTATGGATTTATCTACTTAAATTCAACATGGTGAGTCAAGAGAGTGCTTTCTACTCTACTACTTCTGACTTGATCATTTTATTTCCATTAGTAGGTAAGGTTTTTCAAATATTTCAGTTACAAGTTTTCCTGCGGATTTATTTTAATATCTGTCAGCTAAACAGATTAATAAGTCTATTTTCACTCCTCTGTGAATTACAAACATCTGTAAAACAAAACAAGCAAAAAATCTAATGACCTTTAGGTGATCAACTTTCTCCAATTATACATTTCAAAGTATTGTGCAAACCCCTTTTCTTAGTTATAACAGCAGGAATGTACCCTGTACTGCAAAAGTCAGAACAAGCTATTACGACTTGCTGGGGAAATGGAGGGATATCACAAAACAATCAAATTCCTTTATTGATTTTACACTTACCTTGTACTCTCATTCTCTATATGTAGCTCAGCTAACACTGGAAAAAGGAATGCATTTCCGTGACATCACTTTTCACTGGCAAATGCTCATTTGCTGAAAGGTCCTTCCCATATTAAATTTTGAAAGCAAATAAAACAATCTTGATGCAATTTGACACTATCATAAAAGTGTTCTTAAACACAAACAATTATTATTATTATTTGCCTACTACTGTTTCAACAAAGCAGTAATTATTAACACTTTCAGGTAAGTAGGAACTCATTCTTCAGACTACTGCAATGGAATGTTATGACTGACACATTTTTGACAACTAGAACCATCTGTAGTGATTCAAGCCAATTCTCTGATAATAAAAGAAGTGGTGATGATTTATCAAGCTTTTTGACAATGGTGTAATCCAAACCTCAGCCTGTTCATGACTATGGCATGCCTGCAATTCAATAGTTTAGGCAGTACAAATACTCAATAAAGCCAGTTCTCTAGAACTTCATAGTGATATAATTTGATATAAGCAGGACTTTTTTTTAGTCTCCTGTCTCCTCATATCTTCCTTGCATATAAAAGAATTGTTTATAATGTCTTAAGAAAATTAAGAAAAAATATTCATAACCCATAATTCAGAATTTATAGCACTTTTGTTAGCAAATTGCTGCTTTTGAGAATGGATGACGCGGAAGCAGAGGAAACTATAAGAGCAGCAAAACTATCCCAGCTCTATTGGTTTAACTTCATAGTAGTCAATTAATTGCCACAACAGATAATTTTTCTGCTATAGAGAAGCATACTCAGTAATGTTATCTTTGGTAGAAAGGGAACCATGAAGACTGTCTGAAAAACTCAAATGGCATTTGCACTTTGTGAAAAACCTAAACCTACTCTTTTTTTTTTTTTTTTTTCTTCACATTAAAAGTCCAGATCCTTAAAGGAAATTTATTTATAGCCTTATCTCAAAAAAGGGCAACTGAGCAGTTTCCCACTGCAGCATAAACTTTAGGTAAAAGTGATTCTATCTGTGAGTGTTAATCAAATGTCAGCTGTATATGATCAGAGGACATTATGAAGGCTTGCCTCTATGGTAACTGAGATCAGTTTTGTTATCTTCAAGCCATGGTTATGAATAATATATTGTCCTGTGTGCATATAGCAGTGATTGATGCACTGATTAATGCGTTTCTCTTCTTACACCATTAAAGACTAAGAACTGAAAATGTACTCTGAAGGTGTCTTTCTCCATGTGGTTTGGTAAACTTATTTCAGTTTTCATTCATACAGATCGCTGCAGTCGCTGTAGAGATAAACAGCACCCAGAGTTTCCATACTGAAAATCAACAAGAGCCTTTAAGAGTTCCTAAATATTAATCAAAATTCTGCACTTGTTTCTCACATTGTGAGCATCAAGGCACAAACGCACCCTCATGAGAAAGAGCTGGATAAAAGATGTACATTAACTCCCGTAGAATGCTCATGCAAGGACTGCAGCTTAAATAAGGGCATAGGAAATGTTTCAGAGCAATCCTTCATTACATGAATAATAAAGAAATGGGAAATGGCAGTCAACACTTCCAATCAACTTTAGATTTTTGAAATATCTTGGCAAATTCATTAACTTGTTTTGAAAATCTAGTCTTTAAGTATTCTTTTATTTTCTTTTTTTTCCTCTGAACTCTAAGTTGTCTCAGCAAAAAATATAATCAAGTTGCTAAAGGTGATATGCTTTACTTAAGGCAAAGGTACCCATCTCTCACTGTCCTACTGTGGAGGCAGAAAAGGCTAGCAGAGGAACAGAGATTTTAGGTAATGGATACCTATTTGTGGACAGTGATTAAGCGGGCAAGTACCAAGCACTGCGTCGTTATGCACCTGCATCTTCTTGGCCGACACTGTCCAGCCATTCTTTTCCTAAACCCTTTAGCAATGTCTTTCTGCTGGTTGTTTATAATACATCTTGTATGTGTCCATCCGCTGCTGCTTCTGTCATTGATTTTCCATACATACGACAGAACGCCAGATGACGTTAACAAGATGTAGAGTCCAATGTAATTTATTTCAGATATACCATAAGGAAAGGAATAGTACTTTAGGTCACCCTTACTCCCCCAACACATTCAGAGAACTACAGCTCAACATAGTATCTTGAGCTCGATGTCTGGGATACCAGAAATATTTTTTTAAAACTATGTTCTAATCGCCTTCTGCTTTTATTATTAATTGGCACCTATAACCTTCATTCCAAGTAAGAATGTTAAATATTTTCCTGGCTTTAAAAAGCTGTTAAATAAATCAGTTCATATATTTTCATCTTCAAACTGTCACAAGATATGGATTTCCCCTTATAAAATTAGTACTTCAAGGAGGAGATTTTGATCACTTTTATATTGGTTTTATACTGATATTAGTGCATTAGGCTCAGAAGAAATATTTCAGATTGAAAAAAAACATGAGATCAGGATCTGTTCCTCAGTCTTCTTGCAGATGTGAAGTCAAGTGAACAAAGTAACTGCCTTGACTAAGCCTGGGGTTAATTCTTCACAGCTGCAAAGAAATATCCTGTATCCAAAGTGCTTCGACTGCCTGGACAACAACGGTGACAGCAAAGGCTTCTGTAAACACCAAAGTCTTGTACATAAAAGTCATAATCATAATCCCAGAGGGGAGGGTTGACTTCTTGTGCTAGCATCTGATGTTTGACAGAATAAGAGGGGTTAACTGAGGTCAACTGGAGGAAGCATGTGGTGGACTTGAGGGCTGAGTAGATAACTGTGTGGGATAGACTTCATGCAGACTGTGAGATAAGCATCAGTAGCAATCAATACAGCAAAAGCAAAACCGCACGAGTTAAATCATACAGGAGCAGCTTAAAAAAAAAAAAAAAATCAATCTTTTTTTTCCCATCCATCAAACTACTAGCAAGATTATATTTGGGTCAATGTCACTCAGGCTTCTCAAATCAGTATGGTTTCTTGGACCTTATGTCATACCTATTGCTCCTACCATCTCATGTCCTCCCCTTTTCTCTCTAAAAATGAGGAAAGTTAACAAACCAGAACCAAACGTAACTCAGTTTTCTTCTCCTGTACTGCAAGTTCCACCATAACCCCCACACGAGAAGGACCCTGACTATCAAAGACAGCATTTTGATGCCTAGGTTCGTTTTTACAGAGACATATATATTTATCTGTACATCTTATATTGTTGTTAAAACATTTGTGATGTGCTATGGGAACAGAACATGGTTAGGTGAAATCAGTATAGTGTTTTCAGAACTCTCACTAATATCAAGTAGGACCTATGAAAAAA
Source organism: Heteronetta atricapilla (assembly GCA_011075105.1). Lineage (NCBI taxonomy): Eukaryota > Metazoa > Chordata > Aves > Anseriformes > Anatidae > Heteronetta > Heteronetta atricapilla. The sequence goes on along the minus strand of CM021743.1, from coordinate 2,858,309 downwards.
TCATCTTACATTCTGCAGTTTCCCATTTAGTACTCCCTTCATGTGTGTTAGTAAAGCTAAACAACAACAAAAAACATTTACAGATTAGTAGAATAACTGATTATGGAAGACTGTGGGAAAGTAAGAGCACAACAATCTGAAAATTATCATGGCTGTGGTTCTCTCTACTATCTCTATCTCAATTTCATTAGCAGAAAAAAAAAAAAGAGGGAGCAAACAGATGGTGTGTGAAAAGCACTTAAAGCACTTTTTTCACCAAAATAATCAAAAAAATCATCATTACATCTAATGCTGATAGCCAAAGTTCAGACCAGGATTTCCTCCGTATAAATTAAATTGAGCACTGGATCCAGATGCTATTTGCATTAGTGCCTACGGAATGAAAGGAAATTTACCTACACTATGCTTGAAGCATAGATATGGATGCAAAAAGGGCCGTTATTGCCCTTTTTGATACCCAGAATCACCGACGAGAGACACATTGCACATGGCCTTAAAACTTTCAGAACTGCAGTCACTGTGGCTCGTGCCACAGCCCTACTGCAAAGAGCACGGCGATTCCACCCGTAGGAGAGCCATTTCACTGCCTTTTGTTCACTGTTAGGTGAGTTATAGAGTTTATTACGTGCTGTGCAGTAACATAGCTCCCTCAAGTAATACCTGTGTGGAAGAAGGATGCTTTGTCAGTGTACCAGAGCTTTGTTTTGCTAAGTGATCATATAAGCCAAGGCAGTTATATGCTTGAACCAGCTAAATAAAGGCCTAAAATTTCCTCCAGTGCAATGATGCTCACGCTCAGCATACATTACCTAATCATTACTTTAAAACTTACAGATATTATTGGTGCAAACATCAGGAAAATATACGAGATTAAAAAAAAACAAACAAACAAAAACAAAAACAAACAAACAAAAAACCTTCTTCCCTGTGTTCTGACTTTTACCTGGGTTAAACTATTTAACTCCCCTCAACTACAGCTGTTTTACCCTATAAAGAAAAAGCTTAAAAGAGTTTGCAGACATCATTTTTTAGTGAAAATAGAGTCAAAAATATTTCATGTGCTGCATATAAATAAAAACTCTTTACCACACCACTCATTTATCTTTTGTTTGCTTCCGAGCCGCCATCCAAGGCTCCTGACACATGATTTGCGGAATACCAATTATTCATCTGATAGGGCACTAACACATGCTCTCAGCTATTACGTTATAAATTGTGTCTTTCTGTAAATTACACATCACAAAAATTCTTATGTCATGCATTCAGACATCAGATGCATCTCTTTCAGCTCACTGTTTCTTTCATTTGAGTCCTTGTGTGATACCCTGTTCTCTACACTCTAACTAGAATTTTTGTTTCTCTCAACCTTGTCGTGATTATGGTTTGATTTCTCTTTGCACTGGAAACTTTCAGGTGCAATCAGGTCGCTGCCCCTCCTCAAACAGCTCTCACTCCCACTTCACAGGTTTAGCATATGTGAGGGTTTCTACTTTTTCTTTCTCTCAAATTACTGTAAAATGGATTTCACTAAAAAAAAAAAAAAAAACTCCATTATAAGGGCAGACAACAGGGCATCCTAGCATGCTTTTATTTCTTTCTATATCATTTATAGAGAACAGTTTCCTGAGGTTCTCAGAAAACATTTTGTCAGAGCCTGTCCCAGTATCCCTGGAAAAGCAGCTCTGCTAGAAAGGTGTTCAGTGGCAGAAGTGGCATGAGTAAACCAGCTTCTTTTGCATAGCTTGTCCTTCAGTACATGCACTAAGCCAGACAGCTCTATCTGCTCATAAATATGAGGGTGTTTGTGTTTTTTTTGTTTGTTTTTTTTTTTTAAACAGCTCACACCAGCACTCATCTGCAGCCTCCCCCTTTCAATACAGGGCCACGCCGCTCTCTGGGGGGCACTCACCTGCATTGGCTCTTGCAGCTGGATTCTAAGGGCTGCAGGTGAGGCTATGGCACTAGCGCCTGCTTCACTCCAGCAAGGGCTTCTTGCTGTTCCTTAACAAACAACATAATGCAATTCGTTCCATAAAGACTGATGAAATTCAAGTTGTAGAGCAACTGTCTGCTAAGAGAAAGTATTACTTGTACCAATAATGCTAATAAATGTCATTAAAGAATTTCAAAAGCTCATTATTTCCTAAAAAAAAAGGTAGTTTATTTCAGCTGCATATTGCTTCTTTATTTGTTTTGTTGTTGTTGTTGTTGTTGTTTTTGGTTTTTTTCGCTAGGTTTTCTTCCCCCCTCATTTTGTTATCAGACCTTCTGTAAATGTGAATGGCCATACATCTCTTTGCTCCCCCCAGCAAATGATCTATGGTACCTGGAGACCTATTGTAAGAAATTGTATGATACTGTATGATGCAGGTGATTGCAGGTGTATTGTATGGTACTCCATTACTAAAACATGATTCTGTAGTGGTTTTGTTTTCAACAATTGCAAAGGAGGGGAGCAAGAATGATTTCTTATTTAATTGTTCACTTTGTGAGGAGTATTTCCTTCCCAGAAAGGGCCATTATGTATAGCTATCTGAAGCATCCATATTTCCACCAGTAAAGGACAGATTTTACAGTCATTGCTTAGCTGATAATATTAATAGCATTTGAGATTGAAGCTGAGAAAAGTGAAATAGCTTATCCCTCTGATGAAACAGGGGTTTAAAGGAGTAAGATACTGTAGGAATTTATGCTGAAAAGAAGTAAAGGAAGCTTTATGTACTTGTGCAGAACAGGTATAAAAAAAAGACACTGCTTTCCCTGGTATTTTCCTATCCGTGTTTTTGAAATGGTTGGCACTGAATTGGCACAGCAAAACCACTAAATTTGTCATCCATTACTTTAAAGGTTACTTTATTTTCCTGGTACTCCAAATTCTCTTAGCATCATTTTCATTACAAAGACAGCTCACTCAAACCATCTGCCAGTAACCAGCCCAGCCTGCACGCTGTGCTTCAGCACGTGAGCTGGTGGAAATGGGCAGCGTCCTGGTGGAGGTGTTCAATAATCTGTCTGAACACACACACAGAAAACCCCCTCTCATTACATTACAAAGTGTAAGCCCACTTTACTTATTGGAACCCTTTTGACACTGTATACAATGTCCAGGTTTATCTAGCTAACAAAGAGATCAAATTTTAATATATGCCATACATTCTGGCAATAGAAAAAAAAAATAATCAAATTTTAAGAGTTTGTTGGATAAAAAAAAAATCAGAATAGAAATAGCCAAGCTGACTTTTAGACTAAAATTTCATTCCGTAAAATAAAATTGTAACCTTTCCAGTCACTACCACCACCCCCTTACAGTGAGCAACAGCACGTGCTGAGCACCACTAGTTGGGCTGGAGGAGAGGACGTGGTGACAAACAGAAGTGCTCTGCTCTTGTGTGTGAGCGAATTGGCAGTCATTGGGCAGACCAGAGATTTCAGACCAGCACTGGCTACGTGTGAGAATTTTAGCTTAAAAAAAAAAAAAAAAAAAAAAAAAAAAAAAAAAAACACTTGAATTTACGTTGGGTCATATTTTAGCAGCCAACTCAAACATAGGTTAAATTCTTCAAAAAAAAAACAAATAAAATCACTAAGGTGGCATATTGATAGTTTGGATGGGATCTCAAATCACGGAAGATCTTTCATCACTGTGGAAATGTCACAGGCATCCACATACGCAGAAACTGATGCGGGGCAATTCATCCAGTTTTCACAATAAAGTAAAATTTCTTCTGAAAGCTGACTTTTCATGAGATTGAAGGAGGCAAATTTTCCAAGCAACATATGCATAAGCAGTTTTTGCAATAAACAAACTTCATTATCTCTGGAAATTGAGTATTGAGCAACACGTTTCTTTTCCTCTGCTAGTTGACTCAACAAAAATTACAGTTATTTATCAAGTAATTTTGTAATGTTCAAATGAGCAAAAGCTTAGAAGATATGCTGCTAATGAGAGAGATTAATAATTTTCTCTCCCTGAAACAATTTTCCTCTAAATTTAAAAAAATGGATAAAATAGAGAATGCAAGCATATGTATCAAATACATGGAATACATTTTGAACAGCTTTCACCACCAGCTTTGTTAAATACAAGCTAAGACCCCAAACTCAGTTCTGCGTTTATGAAAATTGTTCTATTTTAATAATTTGCATTAATTGAATAAAACAGATGTCAGGGTTGTTCATAATTAGTAACATGGCTTAGAAAAATTATCTAACAATCTGATATACCTATCCCACTAAAACAAGTGTAAAATTTATGCAAATATTGGTTGTAATAACCAGCATTTGTCAAGCACTGTTTCTATAGGCTGTCATATGAAATAAAAGTGACTGTTTAGCTAATGCAAGATTCTACATTAACGTCATTTAATATCGTAATAACCCTTCATATTGTATCAAGATGCTTACTGCAGATTTGGAGGTATTGAGAATAAACACATGGAGAGTCTAGAAAGAATGCCTGAAATTCACTTTTCCTATGCCAACAAGTGAGATAAAAAGCAATCCTCAAATTTACTACCACTCACTTGGCTCCTGTCATTAACAGGTGAACTGATAGTACCACTACTGATCTATTGGAGCAGACTAAAATGAAGTTCAGAACAAAGGCAATGTCTTTCTTCCCAGACAGATAACTCTGGAAATCAAGCATTCAGAAGTGAAAGATGCTGCCATATGCATCAGCAAATTTTGTCAATTAGATTCAATACATCATTTTGGAATATTTCATGTGTATTTTTCTTTGTACTCTTTATGCACAGAAGTAAAGCCACAACCGCCCTAGAATGCAATCCCTCTCCCTCTTCTCTAATGGCCAGAGAAAGGCTGGCTTCAGTACTAAATGAGAAATAGAAAAATACTGACTTGTTATGTCCTTTATAAAGCTTTTCCTTGCAAAAGAGGCCTTTGCAATTAACTTTTGTTGACATATTTCTTTAATATGAAAGGTGATATTTCTACCTCCACTTTGTGGTTGTTATTTTTCGGTCAGAGAAACCTGACAACATGAAAAACATTTTGAGAAAAAGCTTCAGAATGATTCATTCTGATTCTAATGGGAACCATCAAACTGTATCCCTTTGCTACCTTTACAGATGTTGAAAAAAAACTTAACACTGGATTTCTGTTCATGTTTTGAGCATTACCTATTTTAATTAGAGAACCAAAACATAAATTACTCCTATGCTCTGAAGAGATATCCCCCCAGAACTGTTGATTTTGCCAGACAGTGGTTCCTAATGCTATCTCACACTTGGCCACCTTTGCTGTGCTGCCTGTACAGACTTAATTCATGCCTGAAGATTAACATTTGTTTTAGTTTAAGGCTAATCAAACAATATAGAAGTCAGTTCAGAAAAAAGATTGCTTTTACTACATGTATTTCACTTCAGGAAGTGTTGGCAATGACTAAGGATAGTTTCATCTCTGAAGCTGTGCAGATCAACTTCTCCTAGATCTCACAATTTCCAACAAACAGGCAATACTCCAACCTCATCTGCAATATCTCCTCACGATAGAAGACAGCAGTCACTTTGTCAAAACAGTGTGCTAAGAGTACACTCTACAGGGTTGCTCACTGCAAAGTAAACACTACATATTTGACACAGGTGGTTGTCTTATCCTCTGCCAATACAAGCACTATGAATGGACTTGGAGGTTGTAAGGTAAAACCCTGGGTAAGATTTAAATAAGCATATACAAGTTGCTGATTAAAAAGCATGTCAAGGGAACTGAGTAAAGCATTTTTCTTTTCCCCTTCTTCAGGGTCAGGAATCCCTTGTGGAGTTGCTCCATTAACCAGCTTGTTGCTGATGATAGCTCTTTTCCTCCGTGACTGCATGTGTGACAAATTTTACTTCCCCTCACCCCAAATGGGGAAATGAGCAGCATTCAGGCAGGTAGCACCCCCCTGGTTGAGTACTGAAACAGTAATGCTTTCTCTGTGCTATCAGTTATCACCAGGAAAAGCCCACCTACACTCCTGGGCTGGGAGAAAGCTACCTTATCATGAGCCAGGCTGTCTGCCCCTGCTTTAATAGGGACATTAATTACCTCGTCCCCTGCAGCTGGCAGATGGAGATAGGCACAGGCAATCTGACCATCTGATTTCAATCTGTCAGCTGAGGAGGAGAGTTTCCTGTTAGTGGGGGGGAATAAATACTGAAAGTCTCCTTTTATACTTCCAAAGGCAACAGTTATACACTTCGTAAAATTAAGTGCTTCATCTCAATGTCAGATGAAATTAGTAAGCTATCCCAAAGCTTACTATAGTTTAGCTATATCAAGCCTCACAAGACAAAGAAAAAACTGAATTGAATTCTGGTTGCTGTATTATGTTCTCAGAGAAACTGAAATAAAGAAATCCCAATAAACCCAGTTTTGATAAAAATCAAGATTTCAGATTTAAGACCTGATCAGAAGAAAGATGTCAATCTGCAGGAGATGCTGCATTCAAGAATGTATCTACTTTCTAAATCAGATTAAATTAATGACTATCCCATTACAACAACCTCACAGGCTTGCACAGATAAAATATGGTAATCCCAACAAGGACAGGATATGCTGCTTTGCAGAATATTCTTCAGTGCCAGAACTAAAAGAACATGTTTTTATATGCTTGATTAAAAAATAAAAAATAAAAATACAAGTAAATTCTTATTCTGACTGAAGACCTCTAAAGAGTGAGGCTTTTTGGAAAAACTCCACTTTACAAGGAAAGCTGGGAGCATTTCAGGTTCATCATCCGAGTTGCCACAGCGTAATAACTCATGTTCATTCCAAGTCAGTTTTTTGGTTGTTTGTTCTTGTTTTGTTTTTAATGCAGTTCTAAAAGTGTTTGCTATGGGAATCCTGAGCACAAATAAGCATTCAAGATTCCTCTTCATTTATTTCTGGGATTCTACTTTGTAGCTCTAATGAAAACCATTGAAAAAGTATCCCTAATTCATCCTGCAATCTCAAGAAACACAGGGAAGAAAACGATGCCGCTATAAATAGGTGATGTGAGCAATCTCAGAATACCTGAGATCTGACAAAGTTATAGAATAGAAAAAGCATTATCATAAACAAGTCAAGCAGCAGTATTTCATGCTTTTGAGATTCCTTGAAGTGTATGGCATTTTTTCCCCCCCATGTGCATGCATGTCTAAGATCAAAGACATGTTTTCCATGGCCTGATGGTCTTGCTTCAAGAAAGCAAACATCTTGGTTCTGGAAAACTTTTGAAAACTTTTAATCTTAGTCTACCTGTAACTTTTGTGATTCTGTGGCTATATAAGGACAGCACACCAACTATGAAAAATCTTCAGTCTATTTTCAAGGCATTTCATATCTTTACAGAAGCCAAGTCAGTAACAGGAAAAACAATTAACACTTATGGACAATTGTTTTCAAGATAAACCTTTGTTCCAATCTGGATATTGTAGTTCCAGTCAGACACTGAGGGGAAAGATTTAGAGATAACATTGCAAGCATTATCTCAAAGGCAGAGAAGATTTCATCATACATTTCCTCAACACTCCTTTCTTAGATGTGAATTATTTCTACATAAATAGATCTAATGAAGCTGGAGAACTTGAAGTTTCAGGAGGAATGTAGTTTTGGAGTCAGAATACAACACCTAAATCAAGGATCATTTAAAGACATGGATTTTAGTTTTAAGTAACATGATCAGTTGGGATAGTGTGTATTTAATGGTGTAGCCTAAACTTCAAATACTTCTGAATATTGAGAAATATAAAAATATTTATTCAAATAAGGTTGGCCAGCACAACTCAACTTTAATTTGACCGGATGATAATAGCAGTCTTTCTAAATACAGCTAAAAGAAGACAAAGAAGAACGCCAAAAATGTCTTTTTAAACAAACAAACAAACAAAAAAATACACTTGCATATCAGTTGGGAAGTTAATGGTAGCAGCATCCCCAGAGTACCTGTCCCAAATCAACACCCCAGATTAGTTTGGTCCCTCCTGCCCACCCCAAGTCTGGTTCTGATAAGTCACAACAGCCACCATGATAAGAGAAAGTACATTTATGAATTTCTCTAATCTCTTTAAGTTTTTTCAACAGTCCTAAATTAAATCCCTTTCACCCTTATCACTTTATCCATCAGAAAATCCAGAGGATATTTGGATTCAGACATCCATTGCACCAAAGATCTTTCATTACAACACACAAACAAGCACTTTTTATTGAACAAGAACCCAATTACTTAACTCAGCTTCAGGTTTCATTCTACCCTGCTGCTTGCACCTCGACATGGACCTACTAATCTCTTTTGGCAGGCATTGCTACATATCAGTTCTGATGCACAGAGATGATTCCTAACCTCCCTTGCAGAGAGCTACTGATTAAATAAACTGAGATGCCCATCTCAGCTTCTTTGGACCAATGAATAACAATGAGAAAATAAAGTTGGGAGATAGAGACCTTTTTCCCTTTAATATGAGCAGCATTCAGAAATAGGCAGAAAATGAGGGGAAAATAATTCAGCAAAAAAAAATCAGGAATGGAAACAGCTAAGTGTTTATACTGCCTTGCATAAATGATTCATTTATTATATCAGCTATATTCTTCCTCCTTTTGTTTCTCCACTGCAAATTAGTAAACAGTTTCCTTGCTACTGTAATGGATAAATGATGGCAGAACTTCGAAGTGCTTATCAGGCAGAGGGTTATGATTATTAGAACACAGATTTCAACAGGCTCTGCAGAAGAACTCCACAGCTTAGTTGGCTGCAGTGATAAATTACCTCCTTGTTTTATCTCTTTCCTTAAACAGTGACAGGATCATCACATTCTCCAAGCATATACTACCCCAGAGATGAAGCATATGGATGAAAATTGGTAGCTGATGAAGGTGAGAAACTAAGTATACGTGAGGAAAAAAAAAAAAAAAAAAGAGGGAAATCAATTATACAAGTGATCCCTCTATCAAATTAATTCTAGAAAAATGGGTTATTAGACCCAGACTTAGAGCAGCCTCAGTAGACCCTGGGCTCACACCAGTTGTGTTATTTACAGAACTCTGGATAAGGAAAGTACAAAGTTCACCCATTTATATTTGCAGCTTGCTAAGTTAGACAAGAGTGTATCCAAACATACAAAGATGTAAAGAAGCATGGAGTTACTACAAAATATTAGCAATAAGGACATGGATAAAACATGGAAAAGGGTGTAAATGAGAAGAGCTGGGAGAAGAGGAAGAAGAAGATCAAAGCAAACCAGAAAAGTAGATATCAGTGATAATGTAACTACACTGAAGATGCAGAAGAGATCTGGTATCATCCTGACTTCTCACAGCTTGGGTTGGAAGGGACCTTAAAGGTAAGTCCCTTCATTTACTTCAATTCATATTACCATACTTTTTTTTTTTTTTCCTGGACAAAAAGTGATTATTCAAGAAAAACATGATCATGTGTTTTCAAAAGAAACTTAAATGCTAGGTTTAGTATCAGCAACTGGTAATGAGATCACAGCTTGATAGAATAAAAAAGGATTTCACAGGTAAAATAGTTTAGATTTCTGTTGTTATTTTGTCTAAGATGTTTTCCTTCCATGCAATTCTGCATTTCTAAAACAAATACCATAAAGGAAACTTGAAGGCATGGGTTTTGTTTCTGCCTTTGGTAGTTTTCAGCAAAGAACTGGTGATTTGGCTTTCCCTGCCTCTGGTTGTTCCCTGGTGCTGACTTGCTTGGTCTTGTTTGTATCTCTGAACTAAAAAGAATTGATGACTTCATTTAGTCGGAGTTACAGCCAAATGTTTTCTGCAGAGAAACTTAATTCAGCCATGAACTTCAGAGTGATGTTCTTTCAAATACGCTGTATTCAATCTGCCATATTGGGTGCTAGATGCAAGGCCACAAACGTAGGGGCTTTTCTGTCCCACCACTTTATGTTGGGCCTCCATGTAGTGTAGGGAGAAGTTTCAGTTATAACTTACACTTGCTTTCTCTCTTTTGTCATTGGATGCAGAGTGATACATTTCTATAGTTTTTGGAAACAAATTACACCACTTGATTATATTAGTTGGACTAAGGTTGATTGATGTCATCGGTGCAAATTAATTATGTCAATGTTTCTGTGCCAAATTCCCTCAGCTAATACTGTGATGGCCAAATGATATGTCAGAAAGCACAATTTTCTTTTATTTTCAGGGTTAAGATATTAATAAAGCTTTCACATAAATTCATTGGACAGAAGAAAGGCTCTCAGTGAAGGAGGTCTTACTTGTGTTCGTTACTTTTGCCAGCACAGAATATGTTAACTAAATGTGGGGCAACAATCCTCAGAAGCAAATATTAAGCATAAAACACCTGTTTGTTATCGTTGTGGGTCCATGAAGGGAAGCTATTTGTGTATTTGCATCTACAATGATACAAACACTTCTGTTTGCCAGCATCAACTATTATTCTGTGACCCAAGAGTAATTCATGTTCAATCTCTTTATGTGGTTAAAATCTTTTACTGATCTACACTGAGTGGACACAACCTCCATGTTGGATGAGCTATGTGGCTTTTATTGCCATGTCACATTCAGGTGGTTTCCTTTGCAAGATGTAATTTTCAGAAAGGACAATGAACTGGAAAGTCTTAAGATGGATGAACAGACAGTTCATGCAAACAGATTTCCCCCCCTTAAATAACAGCAAGTATTCATTACTGGAGTGTCAGCACACAACTCAGAATTTAAAATAAGTCCCTTTACTACATACAAAAAGGCTCAATAGTCCCTCTCATCTGAAAATTTTAAAACTCTTGGGAAGCTTTCACACATTGTGATAAAAAATTCAGCAAAATACAGAAACAAATACAATAACTCATTAATGGATAAATCCAAGAAAGATGTTTAAGTGTTTAACTTTCACTGAAACCAACAACTGAAGAGCAGTCAGATGTCCGGCTACTTTTGACATGCAAGACTTGTATTACTGTAGGGTTCCCCAGGGGAAGTGGAGGGGTCCCAGGATTCTGCCTGCCTCCACTGGCCATAAGCCTGGCTAAGCTTGAAGCACTCTGCAGCACACAGCTGCCAGGCTGTGTGGCTCTAAGGTCTGCTCTTCACTGCTTTTCTCAGTAAAGGTCTCATCAAGGCCAACAACTTTTAACTGCAAGAAAACTCAGTAGCTCTGGAAATAGTGTGTCAAAAGATCCTGATTATGTAGCTACAAAAATACTAGTTCATTATTTGGCACGTTTACCTCCAAGAAGGCAAGCTCTGTCACCAGATCTTCTAGAGTGCATGGAGGAGGAAGAGAAATGCTCTTCGCCTCATGAAAGCAGCAGCTGACTTCAGAGCTTCCATAAAGCAGCAACAGTATGATAAATATTACACCTTCTTTTACTTTTGTAAGGATGCATAACTTATTTGGTGTTCAAAAAGTAATAAGTGACAAGAAAAATATGCTAACAAATAGAATTGCTTACTGTAAAAAACTAAAGTAACCCATAGCACTATTTTATTTTGGTTATACTGAAAGATGTGCATGAAATCCATTCCAAACATACTGGCTTATATTATGAAAGCATGGTCGTGCACTGTAAAATAAATACCTGCTTTGTATTAGGGCCAATTACCCCCTTTGTTAGGGCCAATACCATGGCCCTAACAAACACACTAAAACACTCACATTTTTGGATATGCTGTATATTCTCTGCACCATGGGCCTAAGTTTACCAATTAGGCTAAGAGGTCAAATAAATATTTCCCTATGACAAACCCCCCTTCAGCAATAATTCCTTCAAAAACTTTTGAAGGAATCAGAGCTAATAAGTGTCCAAACACATACCCATCAGGAGAACCCCACTAGACAGTATAGATGGCATGTAAAAAAAAAGAAGAGAGAAGCCACAGAATTTTTCACCTGACTGCTGTCAGTACTTGAAGTGCAAGGCAGAATATGATGTCCTAAATCAGAAGGTATGGTCAGATGTTCACTTCAGATACAGCCATGCCAGTTAAAGATGCAAATTAATCTCTGCAACCTACTGTCACTACTGCTTCTTCCAGAGAGAAAGATGATGAAAATACTCACACGACGCTATACGTTTCAGTAGAGTTACTCAGTTATCTTACCCTCCTGTGGAAAGTTATTTAAATACCATTCCCTGGCTTGAGGACATGGCCAGCACCAGCCTGCTAATGCAAACAGGATATTCCATAACACACATTAGCAGTAAAGCAAGCCGAATGGCACATGCCCCGCTTGTGAGCCATTGGAAAAAAAAAGTGCTATTGAGCTTTTACAGAAGCATCTGCTTGCTTCTCTTAATTGAAGGCTGAATTCCCCTGGACAGAATAGAGACTATGCAGTTATAGATTGTTCATAACAATATTTACCATTTTTATCTTAGTAACAATAGTGGTATTTGGCATATTAGCCTCAAGTACTAAAAAAAGTCACTATCTTGCTAATTTTCTTGACTTTTCCATTACTTAGATTAGAATTCAGCTGACAATACAGACCATAACAGAAAGGCTCACTCAGATCCTGCAACAGAGGGAAGTTGAAAAGAACAAAAAATGAAAGAAAAAAGGAGAAAACCCCAAGCCTTTAAGGGGAGAAAATGCACACATAAAACTCCTGGAAAAAGAGGAGAATATGACAATACCATCTAGTTTTTCTGCTAGCTAAGAGTTTTTCTCCCATTTAAGCAGTCACATTTCTGCCCAGTGCTGCACTTTGATTTTTTTAAAACCATCCCATACAAAGCATTCTCTGATATGACCCTTTTAAGAATTAATAATTCATACAAGCATTACTGCTTGGTGCAGTTCTAGGTTAGACGGCACTAAGAATTTATTACAGTATACTGTAATTGCCAATAAACTATAAAAATTACAGTATCTCGCTTGTAAAGTTGTGATCTTCAAGCTGTGTTTTGATGCATACACCCTGCTTTGAGAAGGCATCAAAATGAAAGAGAAACAGGAAGGTGTTTTGACGACTTGAGTGGACTTGAATATGTGAGAGGCTCCCTAGCAGAAGCATCCATTTGCCTATATGAGCACGTACAACATACATACACACCAAACACTAACTTTCCATCAATACCGTAGTCCTCCAGCTTGTTCTAACAAAGCTATGAAGTGAATACAAAATCTAGGTGTGAATGAAAAGGAAAGAAAAGAAAAACAAATGCAGAAATATTTTCACTTCTGTGTTTCTACCAACGCTTCTTAGAGTTACTGCCTACAGGGCTGCAACAGCAGAAGGCAGCTCTGCCCGGAGGCTGCCAAGCTGAACACATTTGGGGGTTTTATTTATTTATTTAGGGCTTGAAGCACCGAGCAGTTAAATAGAACAACTCAAAGCTCTTACTAATATCTCTCCCTGTCTAGGTGAATCTGATAGTGTGTTTTCATCTTCAACAGGAAAATTAGAGGGAGAGATCACATTTATTTCATTCTACGCATTTGGAAGCGCAGGAATTCAATGCATCATTGCCATTATTCTGCTGTGAAATACTACTGATGATTTAAGTTATCTTGATTACAAGTGATTGATTACAAGAATAACCCTGTTGAAAAGCCAACTGAGACTAAACTGTCCCTACAGAAATAAGGACTTGGGACCTCCCTATGTCTTACTCTCAGTGCTGGGAGTGTGGAACAAAGAACACTGAGCTGTAGCATTGCAGGTTCATTCTTGGCACTAGGGCAGAACTGAACAGTGGGACAACACTGAGCATTTTTTAAAGAATCCAATTGTCAAAAGACACACTATCTACACAGTTACATTTTCTGTGCCTGTGACAGCTTGCACACTTCCTACTGACCTGTGGGCTTTCCTTGCTGTTGCAGCCCTGTTCTGTAAGTAGCTGCCTCCTGCTGCGAAGCACACATTTCACACAGCTCCGGGAGATATATCCTGCCCAGGTAGCAGCAAGCAGAGCACAGCCCGCTATTCGGATTTCATCTGAACAGGGTGGGTGGGCATGGTGGAACATTCCCTATTTGTTGTTCTCTTGAAACACATGAGATGTGTTTTGGCTTCCTTATTTGCAAGCAACTAATATTGTGAATCTAGCTAGGATGCAACAAGCATGTGGGGCTCATTTATGAATGAGTACTACAGCTTGCATAGACATCAATTCTTCCTGGCAAAGATGCCAATCAAAGTGCTCACGTGGCTCTGTGCATTTCCTAAGCAAGACCACTGTAGGAATGCAGCACTCCATCCAACTTGATTTATCTACACCTATTTTGTCTTCTGATGTTCAAGTACTGGTTTCACATACCTACTGCTCAAGTTCACTGACAACCAATAAATGCTAAAGGATACTTAAAAGCTTCTAGAGATGCCAAAAGACCTTGAACAAAAAAAAATCTTATGAACTTAACTAGAATGTTTCTTTTTTCTCATCAAGTGCAAACTGGATAAGTAAGGTAATTTATCCTTTTATTCACTACTTGGACAAAAACCTACAATGGAAACATTTCCAAGAATCCCCTTCAATTAGAAATGGATACTGCAGGTTCTACCTTGCTTCCTGCTCTAATGTCTGTTAACGCTTGTAGCAGTTCAGACAGGAAGGGACAAAAGCTATCCCTGTTCTTGGGGATATTAAAATCCAGAGGAAACAAGGCCCTGGGCAACCTGCTCTAACATCACAGTTAGTCCTGAGAGCAGCAGGGGACTCGGCATGGCCTGCAGAGGTTCCTGCTATGGCTGTATGTAGGCAAATGGCCAGCCCTCGCCTGACCCTAAACTAACAGGAAAAACAACAGCAGGAAACAGAAGGGGAAAAGCCCGTCAGCCTCCAGCTGGTGCCAGGCTAATGAGACCTTAATATGAAAAATTAAGCAACATTGCAGACAGTAAAAGGAACACAGGGACTCAACTTTGAAAAACTTGCAAGTCTGCTTGTTTGTGTTTTTTTGTTGTTGTTGGTTGGTTGGTTTTTTTTTGCTTCTTTAGGCTATGTTGAATGCATCTCCTCAAAGAGAGCAGGTAATCTGACCATTTGACCATGGAAAGTATTTTGAGAGTCAGACTGCAAAAGTGGATGCTTTTAACTATTTTAACTTGAAGGACTAATTAATATTTGGAGAGTGGGAGCTTTTTTTTTTTTAAGGTTCAGTGCTCAGCTACTCATTAAGCACAAAATTGCATCTTCAGTAATTGCTTGTAAAAGCTGAGAAAAATGGTAAACATTTCTGTAGTACAAGCAAAAGTACACTGCAAAACAAGGCATGAAATTCCCTCTTATTTAGGGAAAGAAAAAACAAGGATAACCACCCACTGTTTTTCAGCTCTTCCACAGTTCGTCACCCTCTTGCCTTTATTTGTAGACTCCCTAGGTGACACACAAAGCACTGCCTGCAGAAATGAATACAACAGCTGTGAACTTACTGTAGGGTTGAGATGAGGAGGAAGGGAACCCCCATCTTTCTGCACCGTGAGCAACCATTACATGACAGGGAAGGACCTTTCCTGCTGTGCAGCTCCACTGGGTCCTGGCACCAGCCCAGAGAACATAAAGTCAGGAAAGGTGGAAGGGAATTCAGAGGAGCACAGACATTTATTTAACCAGCAGAGAAAGGGGAAGCACCTTGTCCAGCATCACATGTGCAAGCACTACATGCACACTTTTAATGCAATGCTGCAACTGCAAGAGCTGAGAACTCTTTCCAGGAGTCCGGGCCCACAATTCAACCTAGATAAGCTTTTGATACATCCAGCCAACATATTTTGCATGCGCATCATCTCAATCAAATCTGATTATCTGCTTGTACGTATAAAATAATTTCCATTTCCTCACAGACATTTTGAAAAAAATATTAATTCATTTAACTATGAAATATTCTGTTCCAGAGGGATTTTTTGGCTATGAAAACAAAGTGACCTTTCATATTAACATTGATTCAAAATGATATTTTTATTTCATTTTGAAATGTCATTTTGTTTCTTTTTTTTAACCACGAAACCAAAATGAAATGACATTTTAACTTGAAATTCAATGAAAAGAACTGTGTATTCAAATGCCAAACTGAAATAAAAAGTCAGTTCTCATTACATTTCTTTCCAGAACTTTAGATGCATGTGTTTCTTACCTCAACTGAAAAATGTTGTCCGAGACTTCCAATCTAAAATTTATATTGAAAAATATTGCTTTTTCCAAGAATCAGGTGTTTCTGTTGTGGTTTAAATTCATGGATCAAAAGGATAAGGACATGGGACATTTGAGGTAGCAAATCTGAGGTAAGAAAACTGTCGGTTTAGTCTTTTTTACACACCCTGCCATGAACTAAAAAACAAAACCTCATCCACCACCCTGCTTCCTCTTCACTCTGAAACAGAAAGAAATTCTCAACATTTTGTCTGGATTTTGAGCATTTATTTATTTTGCTATCAAACTGATAAATCTATGAAAGCTCATCTCTCATGAAATACCACTTTCATGCCTTTTTTTACATTCAGTAGAAAATACCCCCAAAATGAGTTTACTAGTGAGGCTACACTCATAATGGTATTCCTTTTATATACAGATTCTTACTTATTACCTGATTTTTTTTTCCTCAGTTGCTTATGTAGGAAAGATAACCCACTGTGTATGTAGATATGCAATGTAATTGATACATAAGTCCAAGAAAGTTTTAGGATTTTAAAAAGTTTCCACATAATGTAGCAATCCCTAGCAATGGAAGACCTTCTCAGTGTTCTGCTATCAAGCTAGGATTAAGATGAGAATGCCCAGATTTCCCAGAGGCCAATCTCTTGACCTCGAAGCACACAGCCAGCATTTTTCTAGTTCGAGAAGGGTCCGAAGTGTCTACTTTACACGTAGTGTGTCAGACACCTGGGAGCACAAAGCCAAACCATGGAATTTTTAAGTGCTTTGGCTTCTGAATTTCAGAGCAACAGTTGCCCATGGCTTAGGGCAAGGAGGAAATATGACTGGTTTAGAGCAAACTCCTTAACTTCTTCCAAATGACTGGTGAAGGTCTGTACCACACACAAACTGGGCATCTGTTTTCCTTGGGTTCCTATTGCCCTACCTTAAGAAAGGGAAAAAAGCATTATTAATGTTTCTGGACAAATAAAACGCTCAATGAAACAGCGATTGATCTCTGCATGCATGTTTTTATCCTTCTGTAAGGCTGCAGAGAGGATTATAATTTTATCTTTTGAAAAAAAAAAAAAAAAAAAAAAAGTAGAAACATTTATTAAGAGGAGCTGGAAGGGGGAAACTGGAAAAAAAAAAAAAATCCTATATTCTCATGGCAAGTGCCAGCATCATTGCTGTCTCACAGCACTTCACAGCCCTGCTGCCACCTCATGCTGCAGGGATTTGGAAGCATTCCTGCTTAGTTCTTGCAGCTCAATAACAGTGCAGCTAAATGAGAAGATCACCACCACCACCTAACTGGTAACGGCTCTTGTTCACTAGGGAGGATGTGATCCATTATGAGCCACTATCATAAACCAGCTTGGGTTGGAAGGGACCCCAAAGACCATCTAGCTCCAACCCTTTTGATCACCACCAGGGATTATACCACATCTTTTGCAGCTCCCTTTGTTCTGCTCTTACAGGACTGTGATCATAAATAGTTTTAGTGCATTTCCTTAGCATTTATTTCCTTCCTTTTTCTTTTCCTTGTTATTTGTCAAATATTAAAGGAAATAGTCCTTGACCAATATCTTTTCTTCCCACATTTTCAATTTTTCCTTGAAAATTATAGGTATTTTATTTGGAAACATTTCTACAGGGGTTAGTCATCAGAAGCGATGGAAATGTTTCATTTTATACATAGATTTGTGAAGTTATGTCAGTCTTTTTTAAAATGGGATTTTCAAGAGACTAACACTAGCAATACAAATCCTACTGAAATGCATTCACCCTTAATGATTTCTAAAGCTGCCCATCAACATGGCACATGATTATTTTCCTTAAAAAAGATTCAAAGTGCACACCTTGTCTTGACTGAATTGTGTATACCCCAAGTTATTCTCCTAACTACGACCTGTAACTCTTGTTCGTGTTCTCCCTAATAATAGCATAAAATCTGAAACTAAACGTAGCTGGAAAAGTTGTGGCTGATGTAAGAGTAGCAGACAGGCATTGCAGCTCTGTTTTGGTTCTGGCCTTGCCCTGCAGCAATTAGGCTGCTAACAGCTTTTCTGAAATGATCCCTTTTCTCCTGCACAATTCAAGGAACCAAAGAAGTACTAGACAAAATCTGAGCTTCACATGCCAGGAGTTTGTGAGACTCACCTACATATTTCCTTCCATCATACTGTCCATGATAACTCATGGACATACGAAAACCTCTTCAGAGCAGGGTTCTTCCCTCCTTCCTGACATTGAAATAGGAAATAACTCTCAGAAAGTGGGAACGAAGTACTTCAGAATCAGACTGGTGAACAACACTGATGACGGCACTCACATGGGAGATGTGGTGCAAGCTCTTGAACGTTCCTACAACCTACAAAGCACGGTGGACACTCAGCAACACAAAGTAGGTCTGCCTTGATGCACCCTGCTGGAACCAGCTCATTTTGTACAGGTACAGAAATGTTCAAAGGAGGCATCAGAGCCTGACTTCTAACTTCTCAGGCTTGCTGACCCAGCATCTATTTGCACTAAAGTTACACCACAGGCACTGAAACCACAGACGCCTCCAATCAGACATGCTGGGTTCAGGATCCACATCACTACATCCTCCAGTACACACAGACAGGACACAAACCAAGCATGCGTCTGTCTCTACAACACACCTGCCCCTTGCTAAGGTGTTTCTGTGCTAGCCAAGTGCACAACCACTTCTTTTGTCATCATTTTAGGGCAGAGTTAAGTACTTAATTCTGGTCCAGCTTAACAACCCCTGAAAAGTTAACAGCTTGCTTCTGCAAAAACTTGATTTTTTTTTTCCTAACCAGACTTCCATGGAAATGGTATTTCACTCACTAATTTCAATTGAATGCGATTGAATGATTGCATGCATCCTGATGTTTTAAGATAGGCTTTTCCCCCACAGAAAAATAGAACCAAGCCAAAACAAAAAACTGTTCAAGAATAAACACAAAATCATTAATTGTTTTATGTAGTGGAAGGGTAAACATGTAAAACATCTGGACAAACAGATGGTTTTTCATTCAATATCCTATTAATAATTTCACATGCTTCTTTCTTGTTGCTGCCAAGTGATTTGAGAGTCAAATCACAGTGGTAGAAAACATCACCTGCTAATATCAACATAGCTGTCTCAAGTATCCCAAATACTTGAGTTTATCCTGTGTCTTGAGCTAAAGTCCTGTCAAGTTCCGTGAACTAAGTTCAGTCAATGTTGAAGAGACTTCAAATCAATACCTGAGTAACGCAGAGAAGCATCAGTCTGTTAGCAGGTGATACTTTGTCACTTCAAAGTCTAGTATCTATGTTTTGTATGTGTTGTTTTCAGCTTTTTTTTGGTCTTGTTTTTGTTTTTAAAAATGCAGAAAGTAAGATCCCGACTCCTGTCTGACAAATTCCCCCAGTTCATTTTGTTAGGAGGGTGCTATTGACCTAAGCATGCTGGTCCAGTGCCAGTATGAATACTTTCTCAGCTCCCTAAAACCAGAATGAAGCTTCAGCTGGATATAGTGCTCATCCGAGCACACAGCTAAACAACTGCCAGCATCTGTTCCAAAGGTGACTGCATATCAGTGCCGTGTGAAGTGACCCCTGTGTCTTTCTTACATATTTCACAGAAGCGTTATGTCTTGAGGCTTAGTCAATTTTTTGTAATAGGAGATGACTGGATGAATGATGGTTTGGGAGTATGAACCAAGATTAATACATTTACATGCTTCCTGGAATGAGAATGAATACAAACTGTCACTGAAACACACTCAGAGCAGTGGAAGACATGCTTTTCTTAAGCAATTCTGAGAGAGAAGGCAACAAAGATTTTGCTTTGTTCAACTAAACTAAACTGCAATGAAACTTCCTTCAGAGAACTCTAATCAATCTTTTCACGTAAGTGCAATCAGTCCAAACCTTCACCTGAATTCAGTAATTCTAGATGAACAAGTTAATAAATGATTTTAAATAAAGCATAAATGCTTTCTTCACTTCTTTCCGCTCTAAGCAAAGGTGGTGATATTTTAGATATAACAGAGATCTTAAAACAGATCGCAAGAAAAATGGGTGAGTCTTTATCTACATAGTACTATGAATCTTTAGTCTGCCCATTGCCAAGGTTTACATGTATTAGATTTTACAGGCAGATCTGTAAGCATACCATGACCACTGGCAGGTATGCTTAATAACGAACTATAAAACCAGCTTGGTTTTGTTTCTTCTGAAAATAGATCAATCATCTTACATTTTAGTGTATTTCCAAGTGCATAAATAAAATTCCCCAAAACTTAAGACCAGGCACCGAGCCTAACTTGATGTGGGAGATTCTATTGCCAAAATTAACAACTTCAGGGGGGGAGAGAGGGAGAGCATCAAGATATTCACTTGCAGTGCATTCACTCACTGAATTGAGCTAAATCCTGTCCAGACTATGTACAGAAAGTGTGCAGTTCAGACTGGTGTGTTTGCTGGCAAACCGTTCATTAAAATGTAGGTCCACAGAATTGTACTTCGATATATGAATCGCAGCATCAGAAAATAATTCAGGTTGGAAGGACTTCAGGAGGTCATCCCCACATACAATAGAACGCAGCTCCTTCCCCAGACTAAGTAGACTGCAGGACCAGTTATGACAAGAATTGGTTTGTGTTTTTTTGAATAAATTGTCTGAGTGTAATAGAAAGTGGACATACAAACAGAGATCAGCAACACAAGCCAACAAATGCATTCATTTAAAAGAAAATGCTTTCTCCTAGACTGACAAATTAAAAAGAAATAGAACTTTTGTTATTACTGGCACATGAAAGATGAGAAAGCTGGACCCTCCAACCTACACAGCTAAAATTATCAGGTCTTGCTTAGGGTCAGCATTCAATTTTTCCATTTCTGAACACATGAAAAAGCTTCTATAGACCTAGAAAATCCAAAACCTCATTTTGAAATCAGGCACTACAAATTCTCTCCACTTATTTCAATTGCACCCCTTTCAATTTGACAGATGCTATTTTTTATATTTCTGTTGTGAGATCTCCACTGTCATCTTCTGAACGTTTCTCTAGTTGAGAATTAATTTGCTAATATATTGAAGTGTTGGTGCCTAATTCTCAGTGTTTGTGGCTGTTAGTTTGTTTTTTTGTTGGGGGGGAGGGCGTGGGGGGGAACAGAGGGGGAAGGCAATCTGTTTGGAAACCTGGAATGATTTTACACACAATGCACTTATGTGTTAGACATTGAAGTACATGGGCATGTATTCATATATTCATGTACTTCATGTATTTATGAGGGGATAGTTCACCTTTGTAAGCATAATTCTCTTTTAAGTTACACATTCAAGAATTGCTCCCTTTGTGGAGAGTTGCACACATGCTTCATAGGTATTTAGCACAGGCTTCTGCGATCCCTGATGGCCACCTTATACTGAACCACTCCAATTATAAACAAACAAGTGTCAAAAGGAAGAGATGCATATTATTTCAGAATGTCATCTAGAATATATCCCTTAATGCTGTTTTTAAGAACCTGAATTAGTAGCTTTTTTCTTTTAAAAATTTATCAGTAGGAAAAAGAAACATTAAAATCCCAGATCCAGAATATCCTAGTAATTCTGAGATTCAGAAAATGTATGAATTTTGATCCAAACTCCATTAAATAGACAAAGGATAAGTATAAAGTATCGGAATAGGTCAAATACACCCAAAGCCTATCAGTCAAGAGGGGCAGTGCTGTGTAAGAAGCTATCATTTATCTTACAAAAATGGAAATCAGTTAAGGATGAAAGCTACACACTCAACAGCAGTTCTGTGGATACGTCTTGCAAGTATAAGAGTTATTTCTGCTATTAAAACTATTCACTCTTCTAACCCGAATAACTCAAAGAGTTAGGTCTCTACTATGTGTATTAAAGAATGTGTCTTTCTTATTTTTTTCATAGGTGTCTTTATTTATCAACAGATACCACCCTTAATTCTGAGAAAATGGTCAAATAGAGCTCAGTCACAGAATAATCCATTGTTAATTTTCCCTAAAAGGAAACACAAAATTCCCCTGCCAGCTTCTAGATCTACAGAACAAGAAAAGTAGTGAGATGATGCATCCTGATGTACAAATACTTTATTCCCACATCAGCTTAATCCTGAAGCGGTATCTGTTGCTGAACCAACCATGACTAAGCGCAGTAAAAACTTTCTGCACTAGCACATGAAGCTTATTACACAAAACACAGAAAGCAACATATAACATAATTAGACAGTAATTTCAAACCCATTCTAAGCGTAAAATGTAGTTATTACAGAGCTAGAAACGTGCTTCTGGAAAGAGAAAGGATAGGACACTCCTGAAAAACACCAGTAGTAAATAGGTTCTTTAAATGGCAAAAGATACTGTAGTTAGTAAAGGGTCTCCTGAACATTTTCCTTTTCCACTGCAAATTCATTACTGTATTTGGTTTGCTAGGGCAACATGCTTGATTTTGACACAACTAATGATGCCAAAAACTTCATAGAATGAACAAAAGCACAAAAGGATTAAAAGGTAGATCTTGGAACCCCTGGATTTGACATACCACATGCTGTTTGAAACTGTCGGAAATACTGAC
Source organism: Heteronetta atricapilla (assembly GCA_011075105.1). Taxonomy (NCBI): domain Eukaryota; kingdom Metazoa; phylum Chordata; class Aves; order Anseriformes; family Anatidae; genus Heteronetta; species Heteronetta atricapilla. Next base: position 2,835,650 of record CM021743.1, on the reverse strand, counting down.
TGCAGAAAGATTTACAGCATTGTTCATGAAGTTGCAGAATAAATTCAGAAAGCAGAGGACATGCAAACAAAAGAATAAAAGGAATTAAAGTGCTGCTGAAAAGAAGACAGGACTGTTAAACGCAGTTACTGAAAATAAAAACAGCTGAATATGTTGCAAGTCAGAGAATTATGTTTTATAATACACATAAAATAATCAGATATTCTTACCAGAAGGAGTGCTGTATTTGATGTACTCTGATGAGAAACAGAAGTTTTCTCCTGAAAGAGCATAAAATAAAAAGGACATTAGGAAAACAGAGATCAAAAGTGTTCTGTCAAAACATAAGTGACTTAGACTGTTTATGTAGCGTAAGTATGGATTCACTCAGGAATAAGTATTCTTATTAATAATATAACATTCTTTTTAATAACAGTCTTATTCTGAAATAGTATTTTTTTCACCAAGTTCACATTAAGGCAGACATTTTCACAAGTGCAGAGCAGGTATTATGCCTGCTTATTTGCAGTTTCTACTGCAGAGAGTCCAGGGTTCCAGCTGTGGACATGGAAAAGCTTGTGCTAATAACAGAGACATAAAAAACAATGACTGTTAAAAAAAAATCACGTTTCTTACACCATAGAGTTTCAGGTGTTGAGAATTAAGGGAAGAAAGAAGTCACTAGGTCTCATTTAATCTGACAAGGATTTACATTCCTATCCTAAACTTGGCTGGCCAGTTTCAAACATCGAATAATTCAGCATTATTGCAGATAGAAGTCCAGGTTTTCCCTGTTTATACTATGCTGTGTGGCCACACAATAAAAACACTTAATCAGCAACTTAAAAAGTCCCATGGAATGGTCAACTGATGGGCAAGACACATTGGTGGTTCGAGCACGCTCACAGACGAGTCTACCAGACTTGTCACTCACTTTGTCCATCAGTTTAGTTTCTTAAAAAGGAGGTTCAGGCAAGAGACTGTTCATACTCATCAGAAATTGACCTTTTGTCATTGCGTCCATCAGTAGGTAAGAGCTTCTGTTATGAAACAGCACAGTTATCCTGTCACACCAGCATGTTTAATGAAGCAGTCACATGCATTAATGGAACATTATACTAGGGTTCAAATGCTGCCCTCACTAATGCAGAGGCTGTTCTGCTGCTCCATAAGAAGTCAGAAATGAGCCCTTTATGTCCACATTTCCCTTCTGCAGTAACACAAATTTCTCTCATGCCTTCCCATATCTGTGTGGCTGCACTTACTCGATCAGGACACATGTCCTGTCGGAGAGCCCTGTGAGAAGCCACACTGAGAAGCTGCTGCCTAGTGGTAAGCAGTAACTTGCTTTCACACACTGAAAGCAGAACAACTGTATTCATTTATTCAAGGGATTACCAGGTGCCAGATACACGTTTCACCCAGTAACTGAGCATCCCTAGTTCCATCTTCTGTGGCTCATCTTAACCCCACTTGCTAACCCATTTCCCCCTCCCCATGTGCAAGACACTCAACCATGTTCCAGGACCTGCACTGCCCCTCCAGCCACCTGGCATGCTTTCATTTGGTCTGTTTCTACATTCCTCTTTCCTGACTTACATCATTACTGATTAAACAGAAAAGGGAAAGCAATTTGTCTTTGTCCTGTAAAGGTAAATATGAAGAAAACAATTAAGATGCCCGAGGTTTACTATAAACATTGCTGATGGTGGTCTGTTGGATTCCTTCCATGTTCCAGTGCCACCTTACACTGCGCCCAACAGAAACAAGTGACAGATTCACCAGCCCAGTCATTTTACTTTCATATGTGGCAGTATTATGCAACAAACTGCATTATACATTAAATGCTGTGACAACATAATAGGCAAGGTGTATGTTTGGAAGAAAAATGCGTACCCTTTGTGTTTATCTGATGGCAGTTGGCTTTTGTTATCACAGTAGAAAATGTGGCATCCCAGCATAGGAACCCAGAGTACAAAACAATTAGGGGAATTGAAACGGGAAAAGCCTCCTGACCCTGGAAATAGTGTTTCTGAACCCATGATTTTAATTGTGAAGAAGATACTTTAAGTACACCCTACTCGTGCATACCTCTTCCCTAAATGAAGACTGAACCAGTGGAGAACAATTACCCTTATATTCTAGATGTTCTTAGTGCCCAGTTCAGAAATACCATCTACGTTCTAATCATCTGATATCAGACTTTTGCTTACTTGATACCTGATTCTGGGAAAAGGAAAAAAAATAAACGTAATATCAGAAATATTTCTAAGTTGTTAACAGTTATTTTACATAAAACACATACCCTGAAAAAAAAATCTTCATTTGAAAATTTAAGGAATATAACCTCCTGGTTAAATCTACATTAAAAGTATGACTTCAGTACACAGAGAGCACAAGAATTACAAAGTAGTTGCTACTAAACATATCATTCACAACTCAGTTTTGAGATAAAACCTCTCCACAATAAATTTGATGAGAACGTATATACTTTAATTAAAAATAAATGTCTAGATTTCCAGAAGTGTTCTTCATGCTCCAACTATAGAGCCAAATAATTTATGTGAATTATTCAAGGATAAAACCAAATCAGCCAGAAACTGAGCAGTGCATAGATGTGCCAATCATTACTATTTCTCAACTTCCATCATTAATGAGATCAACATAAGGATAAGTGTGGTATTTCTTTCCCTTTAAGAACATTCCAAGTTTGGAAAATAAATTTAACTTCAGGAAATACGCTTTTTGTTCCTTCAAGCTCTTTAGATACCTCACACATTGAGGTAGGTGTGGAAAACACAAAAGATCAGTGTTTCTTTTGTCACACTGCTTAGTAGAGTCTTTTGTTAATAGAGCATTTTATCCAAGTACAGTACATTTTTTTAATGTTTTTTATGTTAAAAAAAAAAATTTGAAGCAGAGAAATTACTATTGTTTGTGTTAGAGTTAAAAATAACAGGAAAGTCTGCTTTTGTGCAGCTTCAGTGGTGTGGAATACAGAAAAAGAATTATGAAACTCAGAAATACTTGGTGGCTTCCGATTCCTGACATGCATACTGCAGTTACATAAAGCAGAAGTTACATACGTACAAAAATACAGCAAGACATGCACCAGAAATCGAAGTTGTGCATATGTGAGCTTGGCAGTGGTTAATAGGTTTTCTAACGTATTAGAAGAACAAGACACACCATCCCTTCTGAAAATCCAGCTAGATTGTATAAGCAATTTTAAAATATAGTCACACTCATCTCAGAATTACACAGAACTGACTCCTTCCCAGACAAGGACAAAGCTCAAACTTTCCATGTTTCCTTGGAGATGTGCCAGAGACACACAGATGCATCCAGAAACAGTTTTCACCAGGTAAGGACCAAGCAGTACAAATGTATACACACTTGGCAGAGCAGAGGGGCACAACCCCCTCCTTCCCCTGCTCGCCACCCTTCTGTTCTGAGGCAGCCCAGGATGCAGCCGGCCTGCAGAGCTGCTGGCACACACTGCTGGCTCCCATCGAGCTTTTTGTCCATGGCATCCCTCCCTTCTTTTTTTTCAATTGCACCATTCAACTTTGTGTCATCTGCAAATTTGCTGAGTGGACTCAATCCCACTCTGTGACACTGTTAAAGTTACTACAGGACAGAGCCCTGAAGGACACCACTCATCACCAGCCTCCACCTGGACATAGAGCCACTGACCACTGCTCTCTGGGTACAACCACACAGTCAATTCCCTGTCCACTAAACAGCTCAGCCTTCAAATTCATCTCTCTCCAATTTGGAGAGCAGGATGTCATGTGGGACCACGTCAAATGCCTTACAGAAGTCCAGGTAGATACCATCAGTCGGTCTTCCCTTATCAACTGATGCAGCCACTCCATCAGAGAAGGCCACCAGATTGTATTGGCACGATCTGCCCCAGTGAAGCTATGCTGGCTGTCTTGGATCACCTCCTTGTCTTTGTCTTGCATGTGCCTTGACATGTCTTCCAGGAGGATCTTCTCCATAATCTTGCCAGGCACAGAGGTAAGGCTCATCAGTCTGTAGTTCCCCAGGTTTCTTTCTGCCCTTTTTAAAAGTGGAAGTGATGTTCCCCTTTTTCCAGTCACCAGGGACTTCACCTGACTTACAGGACTTCACAAACACGATAAAGACTTGGCAACTCCATAAGCCAATTCCTTCAGGCCCCTGGGATGCGTGGCATCAGGCCCCATAGACTTGTACCTGTTCAGTTTCACCAGGTGGCCTCAAACCTACTCTTTGCTTGTAGTGAGAGGGACTTGGCTCCCCCAGCCTCCATCTATGGTTCAGGGAAACAAACTTGGGAGCCTGACCGGCAGTGAAGACTGAGGCAAAGGTGAGTACCTCAGCCTTCTGCATGTTTGCAGTTACCAGTTCTCCCTCCTCATTTATCAGAGGGGGAACACTCTCCCTGGCCTTTCTGTTCTGGCCAATGTACCTCTAGCATCCCTTGTTTTTCTTTGCATCCCTCACCAAGGTCAGTTCCATCTGTGCCTTCACTTTCCTAATCCATCTCTACACATCTGGATGGCATCCCTGTACTCTCCCCATGCCACATGTCCCTGCTTCCACTGCCTGTGCATTTCCTTCTTACATCTCAGTTTGACCAGCAGGTCCTTGCTCCACGATGCTAGTTGCCTGCCTTGCCTGCTATAAACTGGAATTTCTCTTGCTCTATCTTATGCCAGGTCTCCTTTATCATTCTGCTGTACAGTTCCAGAAGCCTATCTTGTCTCAAAATTCCCTTTAAGTAGTTGAATACAAACAAGACCCTCCCCATTTTCTCTTAAAACAGAAAAGATTCAGCTCACCCAGATTCAGTTCCATTGTATATATCACGCTCCCTTTCATTAGATGCTAATAAGATTGATACTATGAAGTTTACAAAGTTCAGCAGTGTCATTGTGCCATCCTTGCTATCTGGTGTCTTTTTCTACTGCTGCCACTGCGCAGCTCCATAACAAGTATAAGAGTGAGCGACCTTACTCAAAGAAACTGCACAGCTGCAGAACACATTTGGCCAAAGCAAAGCTGGATTCTAAATCAGGCTCGGATCTGAGCCCTATTTCTTTATGAAGGTATCATTTGCTAGTCTTATTTAACCAATAACCAACTGAATAACGTTATTCTGTTGGTTATCGGTTAAATAGATACAGATAAAAGAACAGATAACAGAAACACACGACCATGAAAACCATGTGAAAACCTCTACAGGCCATCCATTAAAAAAGCCCCTCCATTCTCACCTATGACAGCCAGAGGACAGTAACATGAAATCGAATTGCAGAAGATGACAGCAAAACCTTTTTCGTGAGATTAGGTCTCCCCATTTAAGTTCTGTATTTCTTTGCAAGTATCCACACAGTATTCTTTTCAATGAGCCAAAACTAACAGTAAATTCTAGACCAAAATACAAAACCTAGTGAAGAAACCATTCACCTAGATTAGCAAATTGAATTGTAGCCAGCTAGGTACCAGAAATCACAGTACTGCCCCCAGACTCCAGCAGTCCTACTGACACAGCTATAGCAGTTCTTCTCCCATGCCTGCTGGGTTTGGGGTGAGTACACAGTAAGATGTTTTGATTCCACACCACAGGGACCAGACATAGACCACAGGGGCAGTAGGAACTAATAATAATAATAAAAAAGGCAACTGGTCAAGTTTGAGGTTAGTGTTCCGCTTGTATCTGAACAAGCTCTAAGTCACATTCTGAATGTAATGTAGTACACATACACATGCAAAACTGCAGATGCCACTTAGCTTGCTTCCCAGCTGCTCATCACAGAGTCCCTAACCATTCAGGGTTGCACATGTTCATTTTCCTGACTCCTCACAAAGTGTCACAGCAATATTTTTCCCCGATTCCTTACTTTTGGCTGCTTTTGACTTGCTATTCTCTCTCAGACGAAGCTTAAATACCTTGATGCCTTTGGCAGAAGATGGAGGTTCCTCAAGCTGAAAAGTGTGTTCTCTGAACATCTCTTCTCTGTCCCTTTCTTCCAGGGAATTCAAAACTTTCCTTGTCAGCTTTTATTGCCTGTGTGGGCCAGCTCTAGGCACAGCCAGTTCAGGCTGCTTCCTCCAGGGAGCTCTGTGTGCTATGGATCTGCAACAACCCCTTTTAGAAGCAGTAGGAACTGGCAGACACGAGGCAATGCAGGCAATGGCAGGGTAGGGGCAGTGGAGCCAGATACCTCTAGTGCAGCTCTAATTTCGATGGTCACACCTGCAGAAAGGCTCACAAACCATGAAATAGTCTTTTCACTGAGGTCTGGGATGTGACTATGTCCAAGAGGGCAACTTCATGAAGCTATAAACCACACACCAAAACCAACCACACTCACTCTGATGTGCATGGAAGAGGCTTAAGATTTATTTTTAAGCCAAGAGAACTTTTACTCTTTCCAGTTGCAGATAAGATCAAGAGTAAAGAGAATTCATTCCTGACCATAGACAAATCCTGATATGAGGATTAGTGATCTTTCCAGTAGCAAAAAGTAAGCCCACAGGAAGCCAAGTAATATATTCTGTATTTTGTCGAGGCCGGGAAAGACAACTTGCTCAGATTTGAACAACCACCTTGGACAATGTACCAGGAAACAGCACTAAGCAGAACACAACATAACCTTAATAAAAGTAACCTTAACAGCTCATTTGGGAGCTTTTTAGAAAGCATCTGCACACCCTGCAGACTGGTAGGGGAAGCCAGTAGGACTGTTGCCAGAGTTGGAACAAGAATGCACGTTCATTAACGGATCCAGGACTTCAGACCATGACAACTCCACCCAATTTCTGTGCCCTAATAATCCTGAGATGTACCAAAACCATGAACTCAGTTGTGATTTTACAATCCAGCAGTTGAGCTTCAGAAAAGTTAAGGTACCAATAAGAACATTCAACAAATAGTTTACATATAAATAAAACCTGGATAGTTACTTTCACTCCCAACACTGCAGTGATACACACAGTATTTCCATAGAATTCATTTCTTTCCATACTCGTTTTCACATTCACATTTTATTACTCACATACTAGGCTTTATTGTATGCCATTTTTCTGGCATAAAAACAGAGGTACTATTTTGTTTCCAATACAACAAACATTAGTTTTCTTTTGAATGGCTTGGTAAAACCACATACCCTATCACTGATGAGGTCTTCACAAGTCCTTATAAACTCTACATAAAGGATTTCAGTGTTAGCAAGACTTAATATCATAAAAAAATACCATAAATATCAAGTGTTTTGAGTTCTTACAACCCTGATATGATACCAGTCTTTTCAAATAACCTAAACATTTTAACGCATCACTATGCATACAAAAAACATGAGTTTTTAATATAGTCATTTAAAGATACATTGGAGGGAAAATGTTTGAGCTTTTCTCTATTAAGATTAATAATGATGAAGTCAAACTTCAAATGTTAACACTAAAGTCTACACCAAACTCCAACAGTTTTAATTGGTTTGGTGTCATTGAGGCAGCCTAATAAACTAAATGTGTGCATTTAGTGTATTTAACTTTATGTCAGTTTGGGACTAATTCAAGTAAAATAAATCCAAAACAGCAATAGAAATGGTTTGTTACAACTCATATTTATCAACTAGAAAAACAGTGAAGTTTCATTTCATATTCAGGAAGAGATCTTTTTACATGAATCCTAGTGTGCAACATTTTTAATCTTTATATAAATGACCTTGATGAAGTGAATAAATTGAGCAAGAGTATCACCTAGTGGTCAAATTTCTTAGTGGTCTCTTTTTCTTTCAAGATCTTATTTGCTGTGGGGGTGTTTTGGGAGCTGCTTTGATTTCCTCTTCACACAATTCTGTCAAATACTACATATACACAGTGATATTACATAAGCACCAAATATACTAAGAAACATTGTTGCAATGCTTTATTACATGTAATTTTCTCATCTTTTTCTCATCTTCAGCAACTTTTTGAAAACACTGAAAGTCTTGAAACAGTTCTACTTAATTCTTTATTTTTTTTCCCTGAAGCAAACCTAGGCATCTGCCTTAAAAGCTCATTCAGACTCATCCTAAGACTACGAACTATTGAATTCTGACAATAATGCATTTGACCATGGCAAGCAGAAAAACGAGAAAATATTCAAAGTATAGAAAAAAAGCTAAACTAAGGGGGGAAAGGTGAAATAGTTTAATTCTCCAAAGTAAGTGAGATACCTAAAAGGAAATAATCAGTGTCAATTCTACACTGAAAATGGTTCATTGTGGTTTTGTGTGTATGTTTGGTTCCTCCCCCCCCCGGCCAAAAAAAAAAAAAAATGCTCAAAGCTGCACAATTTTATTGGTATCCCAAAGCCTGTACGAGTTCCTGCCACAGCTCCATGTACTAATGACTACACCAACACTAAGCAAAAGCTGGTACCTGCCCTAACGAGCCTGCTGCCCACACCTCTGCAATGCTGTTATACCACAGCAGCTATATGGAATCTGTAGGATTTTACATTGTCAGGGGTACAGAGTCTGGAGCTTGGGGGTTTAACTGGCCAGTTGACACTGACTCCTTGCCTTTAGACAGACTTCTGCCTCAAATAATACCAAAAAAAAAAAAAAAAAAAAAAGCAGAAATGAAAGTAACTACTTCTTTTCAGAAACTGTTGTTGCTATTTCTATAACAATTTTGAAGAGTCATTCTAAGCAGATTTTTTTTTTAAAAAAAAAAAAAGCTTTTTTTAAAAAAAAAAGCTTTTTGAACTGCCAAAAAATAACTTCAGAGGAGTCCAGAGAGGCTGGGCACTCTTCAAGAAGGAAATCTTAACGGCTCAGGCATGGTCTGCCCCCACGTGCCCAAAGATGAGCTGGCGTGGAAGAACACCAGCCTGTCTAAACAGAGTTGTGGCTAGAGCTTAGGAAAAAAAAAGAGGGTTTATAATCTTTGGAAAAGAGGGCAGGACACTCAGAAGAATAAGGATGTGTAGGGCCAAAATTAGAAAGGCCAAAGCTCATCTGGAGCTCAATCTGGCTACTGCTGTTAAGGATAATATATTTATAAAAATATTTCCTGTTAACATGAAAAGGAGGACTAAGGAGAATCTCCACCCTTTACTGGATGCAGGGGGAAACTTAGTGACAAGAGATGAGGAAAAGGCTGAGGTGTTTAATGCCTTCTTTGCTTCAGACTTTAGCGGCAAGACCAGTTGTTTTCTAGATACCCAGTACCCTGAGCTGGTGGAGGGGGGATGGGGAGCAGGATGCGCCTCTCACAATCCATGAGGAAATGGTTGGCGACCTGCTACAGCACTTAGATGTATGCAAGTCAATGGGGCCAGATGGGATCCACCCAAGGGTACTGAGAGAACTGGCAGAAGAGCTGGCCAGGCCACTTTCCATCATTTATCAGCAGTCCTGGCTATCAGGGGAGGTCCCAGTTGACTGGTGGCTAGCAAATGTTACTCCCATCTACACGAAGGGCCGGAGGGTAGACCCAGGGAACTATTGGCCTGTCAGTTTGACCTCAGTGCCAGGGAAGCTCATGGAGCAGATTATTTTGAGAGTCATCACACAGCACTTGCAGGGCAAGCAGGCGATCAGGCCCAGTCAGCATGGGTTTGTGAAGGGCAGGTCCTGCTTGACGAACCTGATCTCCTTCTATGACAAAGTGACACACTGGGTGGAAAGGCTGTGGATGTGGTCTACCTTGACTTTAGTAAGGGTTTTGACACTGTTTCCCACAACATTCTCCTCAAGAAACTGGCTGATCTTGGCCTGGACTGGTGTACGCTTTGTTGGGTTAAAAACTAGCTGGATAGCTGGGCCCAAAGACTCGTGGTGAATGGAGTCAAATCCAGCTGGAGGCCGGTCACTAGTGGAGTCCCCCAGGGCTCAGTACTGGGACCAGTTCTCTTTAACATCTTTATCAATGATCTGGATGAGGGGATGGAGTGCACCCCCAGTAAGTTTGCAGATGACACCAAGTTAGGTGCGTGTGTCGATCTGCTCGAGGGTAGGAAGGCTCTGCAGGAGGATCTGGATAGGCTGAGGTCAACTGCATGAAGTTCAACAAGGCCAAGTGCTGGGTCCTGCACCTGGGGCACAACAACCCCAAGCAGAGCTACAGGCTGGGAGATGAGTGGTTGGAGAGCTGCCAGGCAGAGAAAGACCTGGGAGTATTGGTTGATAGTTGGCTAATTATGAGCCAGCAGTGTGCTCAGGTGGCCAAGAAGGCCAACAGCATCCTGGCTTGCATAAGAAACAGTGTGGCCAGCAGGGCTAGGGAGGTGATCGTCCCCTTGTACTCGGCTCTGGTGAGGCCGCACCTCGAGTACTGTGTTCAGTTTTGGGCCCCTCACTACAAGAAGGACATGGAGGTGCTTGAGCGAGTCCAGAGAAGGGTGACAAAGCTGGTGAGGGATCTGGAAAACAAGGCTTATGAGGAGCAGCTGAGGGAGGTGGGATTGTTCAACCTGGGAAGGCCCAGGGGTGATCTTATTGCATTCTACAGGTACCTCAAGGGAAGCTGTAGCAAGGTGGGGGTTGGTCTGTTCTCCCACATGCCTGGTGACAGGACAAGGAGGAATGAACTAAAGTTGCACGAGGGGAGGTTTAGGTTGGATATCAGGAAGAACTTCTTTACTGAAAGGAGTGTTAGGCATTGGAATGGGCTGCCCAGGGAAGTGGTGGAGTCACCATCCCTGGAGGTCTTTAAAAGATGTTTAGATGTAGAACTTAGGGGATATGGTTTAGTGGAGGGCTTGTTAGTGTTAGGTCAGAGGTTGGACTTGGTGATCTTGGAGGTCTCTTCCAACCTAGGTGATTCTGTGAAAAAAAATTGTAATGGGCTGAAATGTGGCTTTCATTCAAAGTAACCATTTACTTCACATGATTTGCTGGGTCCCATTACAAACATCAGTAAACTTACCTAAGCTCACTATTCTTGATAATGTATACTTTAAGATCCAATGTAAGATAGCAATTAAAGTATCGTATCTTGCATCTCGATGCTTGGACAGCGGTACTTAATGTCACATCAGAGCTATGACTGGCAGTTTTATTCTTCCAGCACAGCTATCACCTACAGTAAGGGTAAAGCATGCATATAGAGGCAGCAGTATTCCTGGGAGCCCAGCTGAAACATGGAATGCCACCCATGACAAGAATGACATTTCTTTGCCATGCCAATTAGTTTTACCACACTGCAAGTATCTGCACACAGCACTCCTACACACTATTTACGAGTTCCAGATGACGAAGACAGGGTCATGCCACAACCTTCTTTCTTGTTCCCTACTCAGGCCGACACAGAAAAGAGAAGCAGAGTTCAAGCAGAGTACACAAAAGTGTCAGGATTCAAAAATCTCCTCTTCCACAGGGGGTATGAGAGGCAGGACCTTAGGGTACAAATTCTAAGTCAAGATATTCTAGGTTGGGAAAAGCCGCAGATCCAGAAGCCTATGCTGTGGCTGAAGCCAAGTTTCTCAGCTCACTGGCAGTGATAAATCTGTTACATCCATGGTGCTGCAGAAAACACAGCAAGGATTGATTTAACAAATTACTACCAGAAATAACACAGGAGAAGTTGACCTGAAGGGAAGTGACTAAAGTTTTCTGTTCACTTGAAAAACAAATATTTTCCTTGCAATTTGACCTGTGACTTATTTCCCAAAATCCCAAAACATTTTAATTGTTTTGACTACTTCAGTATTACACCTCCAACCAAAATGGCATCACAGTACTCATGATGATACCTGGAAGGTGCCAAATCCCATGTCACTCAGCTACAACCAATGGCTCCAGCCCCAGCTCATGCCAAGTACCAGTCTGACAAGGAACAGCATGTAAGGGCTCCCCAGCACAAAATCAAACTCCATGCACCATGTGCCAGCAGGGCACCTATCAGCTGTTTCAAATACTGCTCTCATCTTCCCAGCACTTTTCTACACAGTGATGATGATGAATGCTACACTAACAGTTTCTAAGTTACTTAAAAGCAGTTATCTATTAATTTCCAACATAATACCAACATGAAGAACTTGTACATACAATATCTGTATTGCCTGAGAAATGCATTGGGGTCTTCCCCCTTACCACTCAAGCTACATGTGGTGTGGCAGGAAGCAGAATAGGGGCAACAGGTAGTCTGCAGCCTCAGAAAGAATGAAAACCATCTGTCCAAAAAACACAGCAAGACCAACTACTATTGATGTTTGTAGTTTTACACACATTAGTTGAAAGTCATTTCTCATTTCTTGACCATGCCTTAAGTATAAGTTACTCTTCTGATCTTGTTTCCTTCACTGATTTGCTTGCAGAACAGGGGGAGAGGCTGACAACCATCTTCAACTGTTTAGGTCAGATTGGGCACTTGCTTTATAAATCTGCATCCTTGTGGAGTGTTTTCAGTGCCAGAGATTCAGGTTTAACCAAGAAAGATGACCTTAAAAATAGCATTAAGTTATTCTAGGTCATTGAGCCCCATTTATTTATAACTGCAGTAAATGCCTAACCTTTCTCCTTAAAGGAGGATGCATTAGCACCATTTAAATGAATTTGAAAGCATTTTCTCTTTAATTATTTAATCTCAAGGATCATTAGAAATATTATACAATTAGACAATATAGTATCTCACAAATATAAAACAGGGAAGCATCATCTCGTAATAGCTCTACTCAATGGGAAAAGATGACTGGAGATTAACTCTTGGTTTATCACAACTTCCAACTAGATTTGACTTTCACTAATAGTTCTGAGGTTTTAATTAGTTTTATGGGATACTATAATTAGTTTTATGGGATATTCCTGACAGCAGAAATTTTAACACCAGGACAGAGACAAAAACTTCTCCACCATAAATGTAAGAAGTTCACTTGTGATTATTTACAAAAACAATAGCCTCAAAGCAAGTACAAGAGCAATGCTCATTCCCAAGGTATTCCTACCTCCAACCAACCTGACTCAGGAACCAGTGGCAGCTGATCTATGATGGCAGACAATTCACTGCTATGTGATTTATGTGATTTAGCATCTTTGAAATGTTTTGCATTTCACAGAATCACAGAATTTCTAGGTTGGAAGAGACCTCAAGATCATCGAGTCCAACCTCTAACCTACCACTAACAGTCCCCACTAAACCATATCCCTAAGCTCTACATCTAAACGTCTTTTAAAGACCTCCAGGGATGGTGACTCCACCACTTCCCTGGGCAGCCCGTTCCAATGTCTAACAACCCGTTCGGTAAAGAAGTTCTTCCGAACATCCAACCTAAACCTCCCCTGGTGCAACTTAAGCCCATTCCCCCTTGTCCTATCACCAGGCACGTGGGAAAACAGACCAACCCCCACCTCGCTACAGCCTCCTTTGAGGTACCTGTAGAGAGCGATAAGGTCACCCCTGAGCCTCCTCTTCTCCAGGCTGAACAAGCCCAGCTCCCTCAGCCGCTCCTCATAGGACTTGTTCTCCAGGCCCCTCACCAGCTTCATCGCCCTTCTCTGGACTCGCTCAAGCACCTCCATGTCCTTCTTGTAGCGAGGGGCCCAAAACTGAACACAGCACTCGAGGTGCGGCCTCACCAGAGCCGAGTACAGGGGGACAATCACCTCCCTAGCCCTGCTGGCCACACTGCTTCTTATGCAAGCCAGGATGCCGTTGGCCTTCTTGGCCACCTGAGCACACTGCTGGCTCATATTCAGCCGACTATCAACCAATACTCCCAGGTCCTTCTCTGCCTGGCAGCTCTCCAACCACTCATCTCCCAGCCTGTAGCTCTGCTTGGGGTTGTTGTGCCCCAGGTGCAGGACCCAGCACTTGGCCTTGTTGAACTTCATGCAGTTGACCTCAGCCCATCGGTGCAGCCTATCCAGATCCTCCTGCAGAGCCTTCCTACCCTCGAGCAGATCGACACACGCACCTAACTTGGTGTCATCTGCAAACTTACTGGGGGTGCACTCAATGCCCTCATCCAGATCACAGATGAAGATATTGAAGAGGACCAGCCCCAGCACCAAGCCCTGGGCCCAGCACCTTTGCTCCTGGTGAGCTCTATTCTGCCAAGAACCTAATTCATAGCTAGCAGGTGTACCCATCTGTGCTATAACACTGCCTTATTCCTGCAAGTTGCCAGAAGGATCCTAAAACTGGTGCAATTGTTCTGGAAACCTCCTGCAAAATACTTGCACAGTGAAGCACTGACTAGGTGACAGACACACCAGTCATGAAAGAACAATTGAATTCCAAGAGTGTTACAGTGCACCTATAGTCAAAAGAAAGATACTCCAATGTAATCCAGATTCCAGGGGTTTCATGGTGCCTCAGACCTGCATAAAACAGATATTCAGATCTGGTAGGATATTTCCTACAGGCTAGGATATTTCCTACAAGCTCTCACAGCCAACATTGATAACTGACCTTGGTTTCAAGTTTACAACCTTCTCTACAGCATAATTTTTTGCCAAACATTGCTATTTCAAGAGGAAAGCTGACCAGCTCCCCCAGCCCCATCAAGGAATACCTTCTTATATTCAGTGTGTGGTGCCTCCCACATTGAGTTGGGAAGTGATGATTATTCATACTAATTGTATTGTTTTCATTATAATTTAACATGTTAAATCTAGAAATGTAAATAGATGGTCACAACTGTGTTGTGTAGCCAATTTTGTGCTGATGTTTCACATATAAAAATCTAAGCTGAGCTTCATTGTAAAATTGAAGTTCCTCTTTTTTGATACCATCTGTGATCATATCTGCAGGTGTTAATTACTCTTTTGATAATACCAAAACTAATCCTATTAAGGCTAACAGTGGGAATGCAGAATACCGCAACTTATTACCAAGGTCCCAAAGTATAAAGAAATACCTTGTCCCCTTTTACTCCTCCAAATAAGACGGTTTAACATCAGCAGTGTCCAATTCCCCGAGGACGTTATTAACTCAGGCCTGCAGTGTTAAATAAGTCAGATACCAGATCAGACAGAATTAGAATAGACAAATTAATCAGCAGAGGATGCATTGGACAATTTTCAGCTCAACCTAGATACATCCATATTACTGTTAGAATTTAGAGACAAGTTTCAATCTTTCTAATGACAAATTTGCTTTCTGCACGTGCCAGAAGTTAACTGACAGATGCAGAGACTGGTGGAACCAGCGCAATAAGATGACCAAGTTTGCTGCACCATATTACCATTTTAAGCTGCTTGGTAGTTTGAGATTCACATGGCATATTTTATTGTTTTTATTATAAAAATAAATTCACAAGTGTTTCAATGTGACCTGTTTATAGCCTAGCTGCTTTGTCTGGTTTTAAACTTGGTTATTTCATTTACATTTTGGCTTCTACTATTAAGTTTTTGAATATAAATACTTCAATACCTCCCAGGAAAAATGTTGCCTCGTGAGGTATAGTCATTCCCTACCATTTCAGACCTAGCCACTAACAGATCTAGGTATGCTCCAGATCTTGATCTGCAAGAATTCTCCCAGATATTTCACTCAGGGCATTAAAAATGATTTTATAACCTTCTAATTAAGGCAAACAGCAAAATTTACCACTACACCTATTTAACAGGGTAAAAATGAAACAAGGAGCAAGGCCCATACTGAGCCAAGCCCAAACCCAGACAATACATACATTTGCATATATAGGGCAAGCCCAACTAATGAATTAGCTCAATCCAGCTCTTCACAGCTAGCTAGAATCTTGTTTTGGATTTATTTCAGTCAGTAGAACTATTTTACTCACAAGATGAAGTGTTTTTCAATGAATTTTAATGAGACAGTTAAAAACATGACTTTTTTTTTAATCTCATATATTTAAATAGTCACAGCCAAAGAGCCCTGTTCATTCTGCTTTCAACCATTCTAGAAAAAAATCCAAAGGAAAATTTTAAAAACCCTTATCTAGCCTAATCTTTTGGGGAACCAAATAATAGGCAATAAAGCTTAACGATGATACAGCACTCTGCCTCTTCAAAGCACTACATGATCATTAACTGAAAAATCATCTGAGAACAATAACTTGTCTACCTCACATCTGCCATCAGTGCTGCACTGCAAGGGGTCTTCATTGAGCCCTGTTGAAAGCACTGCTGCACAGAGGACAGTGCTCTCTGTGCACCCAATGCCAACCTTCTTCCTCCAGTTGAACCGGTACACTTCCCAAATGAAACAAACGAGCTGCAGAGGGCAATACCAGTGGGAAATGCCCTAGTGAGACAGATCAAAGCTAGCAAAAAGCTTTCTTTGTCTCAGATGCTCCAGCACTAAGAAGGATGGTGAATGGTCAGCTCATGTGACAGCAGCTGTGGTTCACAGTAGGGGACATTCACCCTGGCAGGAGTACAACAACGAATTGTTTTAATTTCAAGATAAATAGAAAACACTAAATCCCTCATTTCTAATTACAGTTTTCCTGAATAAAAAAAGTAAATTCTACTCTATTCAGGGGACAGGGAAGAGCATTGGCTGGTGCATCTAGGAACAAGACTACTGAAGTGATGTCAAAGTCCTGTTCCTTTGAAACTTCTGCTATCCAAAGTGGTAATTGCAGGATTTCTACAATGGACTTCCTGGAGTACTGCAGGCCCATCAGGCAACACTGAGTGTTACATCCACTCTAGCACAACTGGTAGGATTGAAAAAAATTAACTGGCTACTTCAAAGTCACTTTTACCATGCATCGCATTCGCATCCTGAAAATATTACTGTACCTAAGCGAACACCATGACAAATGCTTCAGAGCATCCTTGAGGTCACTTTCTATGAAACGCTGAGACATGCAATAGACAGAAAAAATATCCCTGATAAAGTCTGAAGAAAGCAGCAACAGCAAATCAAATGGATAAAGAAAAAAGCAAAGCTTTCAGAATTATCTTTGCCTGCCCTCCCTCCTTTCTACCTTCATCTGTTTCCTTTATATAAACATTTGCAACTGTGTTGTATGTTCTGCGCATTATGAAAATAAATCCTCTATTTGCATTTTACCTTAATCTGGCTTGAGTAAAGGGGAAGCTTCAAAGTAACTCTCTAAAAAGGACATCTCTCCCAAGGGCAGACTGTATCTAGAAACTGGAGTACCAGGATTCTTTGATAAGTATTTTAGCCTCCCCAGCACATTCTCCAAAACATTAAAATTTGCCAAAGACTGACTAATTTGAAAAAGAACACCGTAAGATCAGGAGACCAGTGACTGTAAGTTACCAGGCACAATCTGTAGGACACTTAACCACAGAACAAGGTAGCAAGGAGAAGTCAGGGAGACCAAATATGGCTAGGTTTTTGGAGACCATTTCCTCACCTCATTTTCAGATCCACATAGAGACGACCACCCTTTTTGTTGCTTGTTACATTTCCAGAGACACCAAACACTGATGTTTTTACTAGGCAGTTTGATTCCCATTCCTCATCAGAAAGGTGCTTATTTTCAATTTATTTGCACAGCGCCTACTAGATTTGATCAACAAAACCATTAACTTTTAGATATATTTCTCACCATCTCGTAAAAGTTTGATAAACGTAACTGCTTCAATGAACTACACAAAGTGGTATGCTTCCCTCTGTTTGGAAGATTTTCTTCCCCAGAGATCCTCATGAAATGAAGCCATGTTGCTTTTGTACATATAAGTGAAAGATGGGCATTTGAATATCCAGTGTCTCAGACGTGCCTGCATGTTGGCATTTTCAAGATAATGCAGGACAACACATTCAGAGCAATCAAGATAATGTCATGACCACATTCAATAAATTTGTTTCCTTACCATCATCTCCAGTTAGCACTGAATGGGCTGAGGCAGGGCAAGTTGACTCCATCCCAGCCAGACCCAGTATGACCTGTGACTGCACTGTTCCATTTTGGTCTTTGACAACGTACCACTTCTAGCAGTCTTCTACAGAAAACAAACAACTAAGCCACTTCATTAAGAATGAAGATAGCTCCAGCTCGCACACTAATGTGCAGGCTATATGCATATACACTAGTGACTGCAGAAGCAAGGACAAATGAAATTCAGATTCATCAAGAGCACCAAGCTTTGTTATCCCTACCCTCATCATCCCTCTTCATTTCTTGCCTAGCTTTCACTATCCAAGTGAATTTGGAATTAGCAGAGTCCCAAAACAAGCAGACAACAACAACAAAAAAAAACAAAGCACTTAAATAGGACAACTGAAGTTACAAAGGATTTTTTCATCTTACTCGCTTTAAAATACCTTCAGAAGCATCCCCACAGAGAGCTGAATTAAGTAGGAGTAAACAAGAAACTGAAGTACAGAGTGTTTTGCCAAAATACACAATGCACAGCCATGTATGCAAACGGTTTGATTATCTGTTGAATGGTACTGTTTAACTTCACTGATACTGCAGTGTACTCAGAGGAATCTGAAGTGGTAGCAGATTTAGGAGAATTCAGGTTATTGGCAAAACAGCCTCACTACCATCTTCTGCAGTCTTATGTAATTATCACACCTCTGCCCCATTCCCACTTAAAGTTAGTGCTGAATGTGCTTTTACTACCATCATACCACAAAACATAATTAAGCCCCCCTCGTCATCCTGCATTACATGTCCTTCCCCACAGAGTGGGTATCTTTCCTGGGTACCTGACACGTACAGACAAGAAATCTGGTTAGAGAGGAAACATGGGAAGTTAGCCATCAAACACACGATGCAGAGATAGAAGATGCAGCATTTTCCTGGGAGTGGGGAAGACCACCACCTTTGGGGGAATGGTTTTTGCACTGGACATCTGACAGAATACTTGACCCTAGTGCCACCAAAGATCCCATCTTTTTGGCTGCAGCATAAATGCTGTATGAATAACTATCAGAAATAGATTAACCAGAGCTCATGTTTGAGATCAGTTTATCCAGATGTGTTTTGTTATACCATAAACTGCCTTTTCCTGAACTTAGGAGCTGAAAGTTTTTTGGGGAGGTGAAAGTTGCTGGTTTTGTGTTGGATTTAGTGGTGGTGTTTATAGCAAGATTTCATTTCTCTAGAAACAAGTATCATTACATTTATATTTTACCAGATTAGTCCTAATCTTCTCTAATATTAGAGACAAAGCAGTAGAGTCAAGTCAATTACGAAAAGCATGAAGAACCTCTGGAGTATTTGCTGTCTCCTGTCCTGAAAAACACCATCCTTCACGTTTATTTTAGTTCCTGCAAACTCCTTGAGCACGGTTCATTACTAAAACAAAGCTTGCAGCTAGCAGCATTTATCTGTCTCCTCCCAAGCGTGTTCTAAGGAGCATGTCCCTGCCTCTTGTTGATAATACTTTGCCATTAGGCAGGAACCTCTGAAAGAAAGATAAGAACCCTCTTTACTCTCAACTGCCCCATTTATTCAAGGAAACTAGCATATGAAGAGGAAAAATACTTGAAACAGTCTTTTGGGAAAGGAACTGAAATGTAATCAAGTTTGTACAGTTTACATTTAATAAGCAACACTTATCGTGACCAATATCAGCATGTTGCTTTACTACCTCTGAGGGGTTTGCAAGTGGCTACTTGATCACTCTGGCATTCTTTGTTCAGCTCAGACCCAGGAGGTATTTCTGCTGCCCCAAGCCACCCCATGGACACAACAGCTTATCTTGAGCAAGTTGGGCTTTGGGTACCTTGAACAGCTGTAAATACGCTTCAGGTCTCTAGATCCATAACAGACCCCAAAGCAGTCTTCAGCTCCCCCCTGCTCAACCAATGAAGCTTTAAGGAGAAGCAATCTGAACAGACTGAGTCACCATGTAGCAGCTCCAAGGATTAGCCTGCATTTGCATGCTACATGACCAAACAATCAAGTGTTTCTGCACTCTACTTTTTCCCTTTCTGAAAGCTACAGAATGAAAAAAGTTTCAGTCAAGAGGCCCCACTGACCTGGCAAATTTTGTGGACTTGTGTCACTTTTCTACAAAATTCACTTTTAAGTAACAAACCAGCCAATGGTATTGGAGAAAAATCTAAACTCACTTGGAAAAGGAGCAACTTAGTTGCCTTTTTTTTTTTTTTTTAAAAAAAAAAAAAACAGCATATATGAAGAAAAAATAAGAGTTAAACAACACCACCCCCAAAACCTTACAGCTGGGTTCAAACAACACTCCAGACTCCACTACTTTCAGATATCACCACTTGGTGGTGATAAAATGACCAAACAATAAGGCTTGACCGTTATCAGGCTTCATTAGTTGGAATTTTCTCCCACTAGTATTAGTGTACCTTTGGATCTTTGGATCATGAGTGAGATTGGCCAGAATACTTCTACTTTTACCTATTACCAACAGGTGTAACATTTCAGTTACTTACTCAATGGTACAGTATTACCATTACCTACCATCAAGCTGATGAGGTGGGTGTGTGGCAAGTTAATGCACATTAGATGGAAACACACAAAGCATAACAACTCATTCTTGACCTTGCCTTAAAGGTTAAATGTGGCTTCTTATACATTTGGTTTTGCCACGTTTAGTTAAATGATACCCACAGGCTCCCCTTTAGACATGAAGTCCTTATTAACAAGCTGCCAAACTGGCACATCCTACAGAGTTACTGCCAACAAGAGCATACCTGCAGATCTATGCACACATACACACACACTGAATTTGCAGAAGCACTAATGCTTAGTGCAACATGGTGGTGCTTTCCCCACCAACTTATTCTTTCTGCTGTGTTCAGTTTTGGGCCCCTCACTACAAGGACATGGAGGTGCTTGAGCGGGTCCAGAGAAGGGTGACGAAGCTGGTGAGGGGCCTGGAGAACAAGTCCTATGAGGAGCAGCTGAGGGAGCTGGGCTTGTTCAGCCTGGAGAAAAGGAGGCTCAGGGGTGACCTTATTGAACTCCACAGGTAACTTAAAGGAGGCTGTAGCAAGGTGGCAGTTGGTCTGTTCTCCCACGTGCCTGGTGAAAGGACGAGAGGGAACTGGGCTAAAGTTATGCCAGGGGAGATTTAGGTTGGATGTTAGGAAGAACTTCTTTACCGAAAGGGTTGTTAGGCACTGGAACAGGCTGCCCAGGGAAGTGGTGGAGTCCCCATCCCTGGAGGTCTTTAAAAGACATTTAGATGTAGAGCTTAGGGATATGGTTTAGTGGAGGACTGCTAGTGTTAGGTCAGAGGTTGGACTCAGTGATCTTGGAGGTCTCTTCCAACCTAGGTGATTCTGCGCTGGATGGAGGAAATTCAATTCAAATTGTTTTAACTACTTTTATCCTGGAAGTCTAAAACTTCTCCTGTAGCTCTGATTTAACTACCCTCATCTATTTCAGGCCTTATTGAATGCTGTGCACCAGTCATGCAACATTCTTCAAAATCATGTAGTATTTCCCAGTTAGTTGTTTAGGCACTGATATGTCTACCCTACACAAACAAACATGCAAAAGGAATGGAATGAAAATGGGTCTACGTAAAGATCCCATCATCCTTTTTTACATGTTTTCATAATTGGAACTGAGAACAGGAACCACTTATCCCTGTTACTGCAGTATGAAGCACACCTTCATATTACTGAGGTTTTCCTCAACAGCTGGGTTCCTGTATGGTATATGTATTTCTCCTTCAAGCACTTGTCGTATTAAACAAGCAATTGACAATTGACACTGATGTTCTGGTTGCAAAGAAATTAAATTTGGCTGAAATTTCGAAACACACAAATGAATATTGACACTGTACATATTGAAAAGCCATTTTCCAAGAAGCCCCACATCTCACTTGAACTGATTTGGAGTGTACACGCTTCTGGCTGTTACAGAAATACCACCACCCAGGGAAGCTTTGTCTCAGTATCCAGAATACAGGGGAGAACTAAATTCTCCTCAAAACAATTTGAAGTAAAGTCTGTCCCATCTAAGTGGTCCTAGCCTCTTTTCCTTTCCCAAGTACTTTTTTTCTATTCTTTTTATGGCCATGTTCCAAGTTAAGCATTTTTCTAACACACTGTAAAGCTATTACCAATGTAATAGCTAGCCAAGTCATGTTGCCTGTGAACATGATTTCTTTGGTAGTATTGCCATAAAGAAGCCCAAACATCAACCAACCCGAAGGAAGACTTCATCGCACAATCTACCTCTGTATTGATTAGCTTTGCTGTAGCAGATCATGCCCACATCAGTCCTAGCTCAAAGCACACCCTTGCACACTCTGCCATCAGCAGCACATCCCCACAGCACGTGGGGTCAGCAAGGAGATGGCACAAGGCCACGCGAGGTGGCTTCAGCCCAAGCTGGCACAGACCTGCACAGCGCTGCCATCCTGCCTAGGAGCCTTGTCCTCACCTGGCTTTAGCAATGTCATTCCCCCCCAGTATACGGCTTGCAGCAGTTTTACTGTTCGAACACTGTTGGAAGAAACTCAAAGGAGTTTCTAGAGGAGACATCCCTAGTACTCTTTTTTTGAAGCAAAATATTAGTGCCCTTCATGTAGCAACCTGTCTCTCTTCCCTTATTTTCTCAGGGAAAAGACTACACAAGCTATGGAAAGACTATACAAGCTGCAGCCCTCCCTGTTTTCTTCAAGGTTTCCTCTTTTTTATTTTTTTTTTTTTATTTTTTATTTTTTTGTATGTTTTTTCCCCCAGCTTTGGGACTACAGAGGCTTCCTTCCCTGGGAACATCACTAGGAAAAATCCAGGTAGGAAAACAACTGAGAAACTGACTAACACAAATATTTTTAGAAATTTCAATATGAACATTTGTTATGGAATTGAACTCATTTCATCTTCAAAAAAGCAGAAGCTGCATTTAGAAGGTTTTTCCCCACACCAGCTGGAGTGAAAGGTATTATTCAAGTACTATTTGTAAAATAAACTTTTACAAATGCCTGAGTCCAAGTTTTGTTACAAATATTTTCATGTAAACTAACTGAAAATAAGCCATCATTTTTAAAGCCTAAATAGAGATGCAACAATCATAACCAGTCTCAAGTTCAGTGCCAGCATTAGAGCCAAGACAAGGCACACCTGTGCAGCATGCACAGTACACATTACATGCCTTTCTTTCCCAGCTCCCTCCAGACCAGCAGAATCACTTCTCAGTTCCCCTAAAACATCCAGTCTTCTGTGTCCTCAGGCAGTCAGACTAATCCCCTAGCCAAGAGAGTCTAAAGAATGAAGGTCAAATTAAATTAATTCAAATTATATACATGCCAGCTATTTATACTGCAGAGCTGAACAAATGGACTGTTACCTGAACTCCCATCATCTTGCTTATTTACAAAGAATCATTTGGCAGAGAATGAAGTAAGCTTCATACGCAACCACCACCCTCTCTCCAAGAGGAGAGAGCTCCTTTCAGGACCTGTTTCATACTGACAGTCATATAAGGTAGTTATTTTTGGTTAAGTGTTCCATTACAGGAATAGACGAGGATACGTTTGGTGTGAAGGATCTCATGCACTGGGGCAAAAAGGCTATACTTGGCTAACATAACATTGCCGCTGTCCAGACACTGAAAGCCACATCAAACATTTCAAATGCGTAAGCAGCACACAAGAAGCTTCATCAGGGTGGTCAGCAAGACAGGAACCCATAAATCAGTCTGTGGCCACAATACAGGAACTGGTGGTTACAAAACCATTAAGGGCATTTGGAGACAAAACAGTATGCTGCCAACTCGTTATAATGACAAACGGCACCTAGATGCAGGAACATCTGTGCACGGAGCCGGACACCTGCCCTTGCAAGCAGCTACTGTTTTCCTACAGACACAACAGCCACACAACCACACAGGCATCCAGGTACAGAGACTGCTGGTGTCCCGGTCAGCTGCGGCCTAAGCTCAGCGCAGCCAGGGGTCACTTGAACTCTTCAAGGGGTGCAGGGCACAGGGGTCCTGCGTGCTACAGCAGGAAATGGAAGTATTTTCTTACGAGATGCTGGAAAGATGCAATGAAAGTCAACCCCCCCCCTCTTTCCACTAACAGTGATCAGATGTAGTTGCATCTGGGGCTCCATCAAATCTCTGCTACAGCAGAGGAAGAACTACTGCTGGCAAACATGAAGCCTAGGAACAGGGAAGCACAGCAAAGGGTGATGTCCAAGCACTAAACCCCGGAGAGGCCTTTGGAGGGGCTCAAGCAGAAAACCAAATAGCTGTGGCTGACAGACTCCAAGAATGTTAAGAGACGAAGCCAGAAAGGGCTGATAATTAACATGCTCTAAGGCAAGGACTACAAGAGGGCTCAAGAGCACAGGCATCTGACAGGTATTGATTTCAGGGAATACATATTGCCTTTTGAACAAATGGTGAGTAATGGAGGCCATCAGAGAAAGATGCTCTTCAGTTCTTTAAATGAGATTTTTTTTTGTAGGGAGTAAATACAAGCACAGAGACTAGAATTCCCATTCCTTAAATGGTTTGATTTAACTAGATGGGAAAGTATCTTTATGAGGATGCACTGAATGCTGGAAGTAGCACATATTTAATTATACCCTTAAATGAAAGGAGTAGCTTTCCCCAAGCTCCTTTGACTAATAAGGAGGTCAAGGCTCCCTACTTGGTTGTTCAGACCAGATGCCCTAGATTATGCCATGCTAATACTCCATGCAATACAATATTTTTACCTCATCCAGGCAACTTCAAGCAAGCAGTATTGAGAAGAGTTGGGTACATAACTATGGTCTTAGAAGTACCTAGCAGCAAAAGAATATGAAGTCAGTTACACTTATGCAAGTAGCATAATAGCTCCTTATTTCCCAGAATCCATTCAAATCTAGAAGGACTTGGCAGTTTTCAATCCAAGACTGTTTGGGAACTCACTTGAGGCTCCAGATGACACCAGTACACTTAGGAATGGGACATTACAGTAATAGGAATGAATACAAACCCTCTTTGGAGGGCAATAAGTCTTTGTGAAGAGAAAAGCTAAAGGGGATCCAAGAAAATGACTGTCAAAGCACTGAACAAATTTAAGGACTGAGACTGGAATTACTGTAAAGTTACTTTCAGTAGTGACTTGACCAAACTAGGCCTAAGTTGATATAAGACGTCATAGACACTTGCCTATCTTTTAAAGTATGACCATCAAACAGGAGGTTGAAGTGAAGCCTTTATTTCTCCCAACACTGAGAGAAACGGCAGCATTAGGCAAGAATCCTGGATGAGCTTCCTCCCCGTTTCCAGAATTGCACTCTTGCAAGCCACCACCACCACAAACACCTTTCAGTGCTTGGAGTTGAGCTGTTCAGTACCAAACATTCCCAAAACACATTCTTATAATGCTATTGTGATTTCTGAATGGAACCAAGCTGTGCTCCCTCTCACCCCTCCATCCTTATCATTTCATAGGTGTCAACACCAAAACTTGAAGTCAAATTACTGAGTCACAACAGAGGGTTGGGTGGTTTTCACCAGTGACAAGAAGCACACAGTATGACTAGGGTTTAAGGATAGGTCTTAATCTGTAGGAGAACCAGATACAAGAAAGCTTCATCAAGGCTTTTCATGCCATCAGGGAAAAGGTGCAAATGCTATATATAAAGAAATAAACCCTCGGATTACATTCTCCTAAGATTAGCAAAGACAGATGCCCACAAATAACAGACAGCATGTAAACAAAGCTAATCAGTAAATACAATGCCCACATATTTGATATTTAAATGTGAAGGCTAAGTTACAATGAACTAACGTGCTAAATTAATTTTAGCTTGCCAGGTATAACAGCTCAGTTTGTATTTCTGGTTGCTCTGTTAGAGTTGTTTACGCTCCAAGTAAATTATCCAGGCCTGAGCATTTTGTTGACCTGCATCTCAGTCACCTCAGAGCATTCCTCATGAATCTCTTAAAGAAATCACAGAGCTGCATATAAACAAATACACACAGGACTAAGATGCTTGTAAATTATTTTAACTCCTTTTCTTCTTAAGAGGGTTATTTTGTTGATTAACCAAAACTTGATTTTTTAAACCTTTGGAAGCATAGTACAGTAGAAATACATGCAACAGCAAAAACCCCTGCTGCTCTAGTAAAAGCCTCAAAAAAAAAAAAAAAGGCAACCCCCCAAAGCCTATTTCCATTCAACCCACAGTCTCATTTTCTTGAGTAAATCTGCCCATCGGGCTCATGATAAAGACTAAACCTAAAATAATATTACAAATAGCTCCACTGAGCTTGCAGCAAATTATGACTTTTATAGGTACAAGGGGAAAGCAATTTTTATGGTAACACTGAAATGACTGGTGGAAAACAATATAAACTTGCTGCTGCTTGATAAAGAAGCTCTCTGTATTTAAGAGGTGAGAAAGGTGTGTTCAAATATGTGTAAAAAAATGGAAACTTCTAGATTTTGTAAATAGCTGGACATGCTTAAACATGCATTTCTGGAAAATGAGAACTAAAAAATTCAAAGTCTTCTTACTTAGGTTTTTAATGCACGACAGCAATAGAAGATGTTTCAAATCTGTAATAAAAGTAGTGGTTCAAAGGTTGTAATAAAAAGCTCAATTTTTAAACACAGGACCAAGGAGTTCTAATATGCCCAAATCCTTTTACATAAGCAAAACTCAACATTTTTCAATTTTAAAATTGTACATATTCCTTAAAACTCTAAAATATTAAGCATCCATCTCCCAGTTAAAGGTAACCAAATCCCTGGAAATTAAGTTTTGTATTGCTGCTTCTGAAAAATTCTTCATAGCAAATAGTCATCAAACAAAACCAGACTCCACAAAGCAGTCTCGTTCTGCAGGAGTTTACTGAAAAAGAAACCTAAGCCCAACTATGAGAGCTCCCTACCCTGTTCCCATTGAAAGAGGATAGAATTTCCTTCCCTTCTTAGAAAGGGTACACTTAACCACAAAAACAGCAACAAATATTGTTTTCCTTTGTATTTAATAAGATGACAGAGAGGAATTCAAAGATGAACAAAACATTTTTTGAGAACCTTTATCACAACTAGGCAACTTTGAGAACCATTCTATGAAATTTCATGCCAGAATAATTCAAAATATTTGGTGTTGTAACATTTTTCTTGTTGTGTCAGGTTTGGGTTTTCATAAGGATGCAAATTTAAGTTGCATCAGAAACTAAAGAACAGTAAAGTTATGGTAACAGGTGTCATTACTTTTACTCTTTGAGCTATCTGTCCCCCAACACACAATTTTGCACGAACCTCATCAGACGACCTGCAGAGGAAGTATCCTCAAAAAGGTTTTTGATGTTGAATACTGAGACTTCTATGGGAGATGAAAACCAATCCCAACGAACAAGGATTTTCATCTTCCTTATTGCAATGAATTATCAATATCATGCCTTCTCAAACACATGTTATCTAAAAGTAAAGTTGCCGTGGGATGTTGTGCCATATTCAGTTTTTTCTCTCAGTAGCTATTAATATTAGATATCAATAATAACCAGATGAACAGATGCCCTACAATTTTTGTCCCTTCATTAATAAATGTTTGGCAACCACAGGAGCTGGCCAGTGCTGCCTACTTCCTTTTCTAGCCCCTTTTTTTGCTAAATAACTCTTCAAGCTGTGATTACTGTCCGACAGTTGTTATACTTCCTGATGGGTCTGTTTAGGGACTTGGTATGTAAGCCTACCTGAAACACCATTTACAGCAGAAGAACAAACACTACATTAACTAACTTTTAGAGGAAAGGTTTGCATTTCAGATTACTTCAAAAATTCATCTTATCGATGTTACATGATCATCCACACTGTATACGCAAAAAACAGTACTTCACAACTACTGTCCATCCGCATCAGCAGGTATGGCTTTTTAGAGTTACCTTTGAACATATTTCATATTTTCATTCACATTGTAATACATATTAGCAGTTTGTGTGGAAATTGAAAGCCTCTGAAAATTGCACAATCACTCTACATGCTTACAGAAACAAACTTATGCATGGATTCTGAGATAGCCGAATTATGTCTTTAATCTACGCAATAAACGTGAAACAGATCAGTAAGCACAAGGAACAAGTCAGCATGACACAGTTGCTCCAGAACAGTCTGTGTCAGCTAGTTTCTCTATAAATTCAACATATTAGTAATTACAGTAAAAACTAACTTGAATATTGAGTTCTGGAGCTTCATTTTATTGTAGGAAGGCATATGTTAGAGATTCAGTTACTCCAGGGGAAGCCAGCAGCTTAACAGTAATATATGAAGTTAAAAGTAAACTTCATAATGGAAATCAGGTTCATCACAAAGATGTGGGATAAGTGATACTATTTAAGTTACCAAAACCTACAAAAAGCCATACCAAACACCCATGTCTCAGTGACCATACCAGTAATATTTAACTAATTTAGCTCCCATCTACCAGGCTTTATACAGTTTTTTCTTCAATTTTAATGATTTAACAATATTAGCAAGGAATTAGTGTAGCATATTTCTTCCAAAAAGACTAAATTAAAAACATTAACAGTTATTTAAACAATATTGATCCTGCTTAACTAAATCTACTGAAATTATATGGTCTCTATAACATGTCAGAACTGAAAGGTGGCATAGGTTTCAGAACAGTTGCAGGTGGGAGGAAAAACACTAAACCCTTCAGAAAGTGTTAAACAAATGGACTTTGATGTTACTTATCAGAAATACAGTACATTCACTTCAAAACGGGGAAATATCCTGGCACTTAAACAAGCATAGTCAAAGTCATTGATTTCCAATCTCTACATTACAAGTGACAGAATAAGGGAAAATGATACAAAGAACAAGTTCACGTTTTTGGAATGAAGCACTGCTATAAAATGGTGTTTTCAACATACATATGCTAGGTAAGAATGACAGGAGAAGATATTAGAAGATAAAAATGAAGTGGTTCAATGGTCAAGTTGTAAAATCCTTACAGTGTTCAGGGCTGCAAAACTGTAAAAAATTGGCTGTTCTCAAAACACAATCCAGTCAACCATTGTCAGAGTACTGTCTAGGGATTTAATGTGTCGCTCTGGCTCTTCATTAGAGCTGCTATAATTTTTTCTAAGCATAAAAATAAACTTCATTTTTTTTATTTTTTTTTTTAAACTTGACACCACCTACCTTCATTTCCTTGAACACAGAGTAAAGAAATTGCACCTATGGCTTAGTGAAGACAGACCAGCTTGGCAGATCACACCACTCTGAGTAACTGAAGTGGAATTTGTCTCAAACAGTTGTCTATAGAACAGTCAAATTATTATCCATAACCCAACATTTCAGAATCCAGTTATCACAGTGATAAGGCATTCATAAAACCATAGATGTTTCTATCACGGCAGAAATCCATGGATGTGCATTTGTGTTCTGTGGTTTCTGACTGCCTGCTAATTAGGAGACAGACATTTATTCCAGCCCTAGCAGCCACTGCAGCAGACAGTAGCTTATAACCCTTGCAGCCTGGGGGATTATACATAAAGAAACAAACTAGGAAAAGTAAAGATTAATGAATCGCTACAGGACATTTTCTTCAACATGTCTTTCGGAACATAATTCTTTTAATTTCTTCCAAGTGTTGGGGAAGTAACTTCAAGCTAAGCATGAAAGCAACAAGCAAATAGCCAAGTTGTTATTGGCTCAACTTTTCACAAGAGCTCTAATTTCAAGCATTATTGTAAGCAAACTTCTTTTATGTAAAGCCTTATCTAAGCCTAAAATATTTACATGCTCTATGTGGATAATAAATCATATATCAATTTAATCTACCGTTTTTAAAAAAAAATATATTATTAAGGATCAGAGAATGAATTCCTTGTATGTTGTCTTTCACCAGCCCTTTGAGTGAGGCTCTGTATTTATACCTTAGAAGAGTGACACTGCTAACATCCAAAGCAGGAACATGATACTTGCTCAGTCACAGAGAAATCTGTTGCCATGGGAAACACAAAGATATAAAAATCAGAAACTGGTAGCAGAATTAGTGAAAACATAGTTTCCATATATAAAAAAGAAAACAGAAACATACAGGGCTAGGCAACAACTGTGATTTAATCCTACATAAGGCCAGGGTATGATTCTGGAATATAGTAGCTTATCTGAAGAACCCATATAAATTAATATGAAAAAGTGAAACTAATATCTTTAAGAAACTCTTCTGTGCTTCCCACTTACACAGGAGGGCTTACACACCTGCCCACTCACCCCAGTACACAATTTCCTGTAAAACTGTTATGGCTTTGGCTGTTTTCTTCACAGAGGCTTGTATGATGCATTTGACTTCCAATGAAAATCATGTTGGTACCACACTGACGTTTTGGTTGTTGCACAGCAGTGTCCCCCAGAGCCAAGGCCGTTGCAGCTCCTCGTTCTGCCCTGCCAGCGAGGAGCTCGGGGGTGCTCCAGAACAGGGAAGGGACAGCACCAGGACAGCTGGCCCATGGTGGCCTCAGGGACATCCTGAGCCATGCAGTGCTGTGCTGGCAGTAACAGCTGGGGTAAAGAACAGGGGCACATTTAGAGTGATGGTGTCTTGCCAAGCAGACATCCTGTGTGCTGAGACCTGCTTTCCTGGGAGCAGCTGAACGCCTGCCTGCCAGGGGGACAGAGTGAATGGATTCCTTGGTTTGCTGGGCTTGTGCACATTGCTTTTGCTTTAGTAAACTGTCTGGATCTCAACATGTGAGCTCTGGTACTTTTACCTCTCCAATTCTCTCCCCCTTCACACGTGGGAAGTGCAAGTGGCTGTGCAGTGCTCAGCTGCCTGCATACCAGAAATGCTTGTCCACTGCATGTCCCAATGGGCTTATGCCAACAAACATGGAAAAAGCATCATGGAGAATGAACTCATACTTACACAGAATATTGTCCAAGTTATTCATGTTACCTACTGCAGACCTAGAGCCTCCTCACAGTTGGCATTTAAACTTGAACAACTAAGTACATGCCAATTGAGAGTGACTCATTTAAGCGATTCATAACAATTCATTTTAAAAAGTCATTGTACATGTTAATTTCAAAGCTTTGCTGACAAAGCATCCAAGTTAAATAATTTATAACTTGCTAATGACAAATGAGATGAAATGCAGTGATATCAATTTAATAGCTTCATAATTTACTCAATATGCAAAAGATTAAAACTTCATTATGAATCAATAATCCATCAGCCACTGTGCTGTGAAGCACATCTGTTATTGATACTTAAATGCCCAGTACAATTTTGAGTGGAACTAAGACTGGGGTGTTATGCTCAGCTTTGAACAAATTACTGCATTGATCAATAAGAAAGCAAAGTTATTAGTTTTACTCTAACTTCAGTTTCAAGAATCCAAAACCACAAAATCCTAATACTTAAATGTATTAAGGGCCATTTTTCAATGCTTCATTTTAGATCATTACGTGTTCTTACTTGCTTCAGAGGCAGTATGTATTTTTCTATACCTATACAGAAAATATTCCTGATATAAGATGTGTACTGGGAGCTTCCTTATACTCTTTCCCATTTTTTTTTTTTTTTTTTTTAAAAAGATGGGGACATAACTTAAATTTCCATTTTGCGCTATGCTTTCCAGTGCTCTTGGCATATTGCCCCTGGCACCTAGGCTCACTGGCACTACACCCTGTCACTGTCTGGTGTTTGAAGACTCGCAAATGGCTCATAAAACTCAGCCGAAATTTTCTTTACATGTTTATTTTATAGTTTCAAGGGTCCATAGTGTCATGTACATAAATATTTAGATGTCTCTCATACAGTAGAGGTTGCCTATGAATTCCTAACTTCAGACTCTAAAACATCCATTTTAAGACCATTAGTAATTTTACAATAATTCAGACTTGATATTGTTGTACACCTCCAATTTTACTACTCAGCTAGAAGTGTGCTGAGGTTTCCCCCCTCCCCTCCCAATTAACAGCCAGAAAACATATGCAGATTCCCTTTTTCAACCCCTCCTTCCTCAATTCAGGCTCTGCAGAACATTCAGACTATTCCTTCTCCCTCCCCTCGTAATGAGATGCCACAGTGTTCATACTTAATAGTGCTCAAGAAAAGGCATACCCTGCAAGACAGATTTTCACAGGAAAAAAAAAAAAAAATCTCATCTGGACTGCTTTGATTTCCACTTGGCTGCCAAAGTCAGAAGGTGTTACATGCCCCCTGACCTGCATCTCTCCCTCGGGAGGAGGGAATCAACCACAGCACAAGCACAGAAGATGCCTCCTATTGCAATCAATGAGGAGCAGGCACTGAGGGGTGGCCCTCAGCAAAGATGACAGTATGAGGGCAAGAGCTGAGTCTTTGGCCATCCTGACTTCTAATGAAGAAGTTTATAGGTTTGTCCTATGATGGCATGTGGACTGGTAACACAAAAGCTTTGCTTACAGCTTGCTTTTCAAGACATACCCAAGTAATCTGCTTGACAGGTAATTAAACTTTGTGCTACTACTTTTAGCTTGAAGCTGAGTTCTTAAAATATCCTTTTCATATTGATCTGTGTTGAAATTAATTACATTTCCCTACAAGCTGAAACCCATAGCTAAAAGCAGAGCCTAGTCAAACCTACTGGGGCTAAGATGGAGGTAAAAGAACCCTTAAAACACGGAACACACAAAACCTTACTCCTGGTCTTTGACGGAGTGGCTTGGCTCCCTGTAGGGGGATAAGGGTTAAATCTCATCACAAACAGCCAGAAGCCCTCGCAGCCCACTAACAAGGGTGGGGGATTACCAGGAGCTCCACATCTGTTATTGACAATGCTGATGAGCCTAATTGGCAACATGCAGCTGATCCCCCTGAAGCAGCAGGGGAGAGAAACAAATAAAGAGCAAAAAGGTGGATAAGACAGCTTGAGCAATGCACTTCCCAGAGCAGCTCTCTGGTAACCAGCTCTCACATGCCACAGCTCACCAACCCCCTCTAGCAGGGGGACGACTGAAGGCTGGGGGCCACTGGGGAGTTCTGCAGGCAGAATCAGGCACCTGCAGACAGCCCCAACAGCAAGACTGGTCTCTGAGAAGCCCACTTCATTTTTGTTAGACTAAACCCAAGTTACTCTTACCTGCCTCCAACCAATTTGTTAGAAATACCCTTTGGACTTATCAAAAACCCTTAAGTCTTTAGCTTTATTGTAATATATGCATTATTACAACAGTCATTTGCAGAAACAGTATAATATAGTGACACTTCTATGCTCTATTAAGAGCATGCTCTAACAATACTACACCTACAACAGGATGTTGCTCATTGCCTAAACAGGAATCCCATCTAGCACAGCTTGGCTTTGGACAGAGCTCCCTCTCCGCAGTTCAATTGCTTTCTGCATTATGACATGGAAACTATCCTAAGAGTTGAGACAAAAAAAGATATCAGGCCTGTCATAGAGTTAAGTACATCCCAAGTTCCCAAAATGACCTTGGATCTTTTATCACTTCACAGATATTACTCACTGTTCAAGCAATGTTATGATATTAAAGGGGTTTGCCATTACAGGTCCTAAGTACCCTAAGCAACTGGATTCCTCTTCAAGCCTCTTTACCCAGTGATATCCCAGCTGCTTGAAAATGCTTTCAATGGCCATGAAGTACACTTAATTAAAATATTATTAGAATAGTGATGTCACCACATGCCAGAAATATGCCAAAAGGAGAGGTTAAGTGAATAATTAGCAATAAACTGCAGCTATGCACAGCATGCAGCAGGAGCAAAGACAGAAAATAAAAAAACTACTTTGAAAAAAGGAGGTTCAGCCTGAGCACAGCTCCCTCTGACTCTACCAGACTTGCTTTGGCCACCAGTAACACCCTGATTGACCTCAGTTTTCTAATTAGTTGTAATGCATTTGAAACTCATTGTAAAGACTCTCTGAAGGTGTCTTCAGCTTTTTATTAGCTGGCAAGGTCAGTTCATTCTCTCTGTGCTACCAGAATAAAAGGGATGTAATAGAAAAGACTACACCAGCTTCACACCAGCCTTGGATTTTCCTGGACTTCACATGCACCAAGTTTTACTGTACACTGGAACAGAAGCTGTATTTAACTCACTTGCCTTTCAACTAAAAGTACTCATTAGAAACACTTGGATTGGTGGCATTGTGACCCATGTTAATATTGACAACTACAAATCCAAGCACTATTACAGACAGTTGGGCCAAGACATCTACCTCAGCTAAATTCACAAAGCACGTGGCAATAAGTATAACTTTCATCAGCTATCAATGATATTTTCAAGCTACAATATAGCAATTTGAGATTTCATGTTAATAGAAAACTATCTAGTTAGAAATTAAGACATTCACATTACAAAAGATAGGTATATTACATATCTTTCTCCAAGGATTATCAAGAGCTAACAGAAATAATTCAAAAAGGCTCTAGTTTATCGTGTCCTAGGACACTTGTTGAAAATACTCTCTAGCAGATCCTGCAGTTCTTTCAGTCTTCTTACACATCTCTCTCAATCTCAGGTTCACTCCACAAGTTCTGTGTGATCATAACTAATAAGTTTCCAGGTGGCATTTGTCAACACAGCCCAGAGTGCTGCACTGCTTTCAGAGCTGGTGCATCATTTGGGATTATATAAACACCCCAATCCCAACACCTCAAAAAAATGTCCAGACCAAACTTGAAAACATCAGCCTCATATTAAATTGATTTCACTTGATATCAAAACTTTTTTTTTAGGGAAGGAACTCCAAACTTCATGTTTAGATGGTGGCAGAGTTAAAGTCACTGCAAAAACCAGCCTTGCCAACAAGCAGGCTGCAAGGTCTGCTCCAGACTCCTTTAACTCAAGAAGGCTGCTCTTCGCTCCAAGGAGAGAGCATAGATGTTCATTCCACACTTGAAATATCCAAGAGCTCGTCTACTTCTATAATTAAATATACAGCACCACACTGATCCTACGTTGATAGAATACACATCCAAATTCTCTCAAGGCAATAACATGAAGCAAAGCATTGTCAAAACAGACTTACAAGTGGACACAGTTTATTTCACATGCATTTAATTGAATTCCTTGACATTTCATGTGCATTATAATAGATTTGTTCTACAACATCAGAAAACAAGTTTTTAAACATGCACTACACATTAAACATCACATATCAGAGACAACACTTCTGGAGGAATACAATAATTTTAGAGTGACTTCTAATAAATTCTTACAGCAATCCTAAACTGCATTAGAAAGTTCCAGTTTATTGTCAAGCTTCCGCACAACATCCCTCAATGACATGTCAAATCTTTGCCAAGGCAGCTGAACTCCTAAAGCTGTCCTCATTGGCAGAAAACTTGTCAGATTAAATTGCCACCTCTTGTCAAGTACAAATATATGATCTGATATCTCTCTGCTGATGATGACACAACCTGTTGTTTCACTTTGGGTGGATTATGAATCACCAGTGTTTCTCACTGTGAGCAAAAGACGTAGCTCACAGGAAGAGGGGAAATGCTGCTTGCTGGCCACTTGATACATAGTATATTATCAAAGCAGACAAAGCAATACAATACTCTCAAGTCTGGGGATTGTTTGGTTTCAGCTGAAACAATGAAAACTATTTAACTAGGGAATAAAAATCAAAATATTTTAATTGTCTCCCTGAAGTGCTGTATCCCTAATCTGTTACCCAAATGCTTAATTTCTGTTCCCAAATGTCCTCATGGAGATTACTATGTGCTACTGCTACTACGTACAAGATCATAGTAGCAGAGCTTTACAAAAATAAAGTGAACCATTAGAACAATCATTATTAGAACAATCATTATTACATGGTAAAGACATTAATGAATAGATGAATGGAACGGAACCGAATTTGGCTTTGTGTAAGGCCTTCAGCAATTGCCAAATGGCCATTTGCTTTAGAAACTGTTGTACTAAGTAACAAAAGCTTACAATGCAACCAAGACTTGTGCATCTGCCATCTGTAACCAACAATAGTCTATATGTATGTAAGACACCACAAATCCTATTAGCACCATTTCAAAGCCCCAGGGCAGTCAATGAAAATCCCAGTGCAAGACAAGAGTCCTCCAGCATGATGGACTGATCTTTACCTGGATTTTTTTTTCCTAAGCTAGAAAGCAACTAGCACAGTCAGGAATGCATGCACCTACTGCAGGCACACAGCTAACCACTCCAGTCAAGGCAGCACCCACCCCCCTTCATTGGAAGTTCCATATGATCTTGCCGCATGTCAGGTCAGGAGAGATGGCCAGAAGCATAGTGCTTCTACAGCATCTCCAGTAAACCTGGGGGGAGTCAATTTCTGAGTCCTAAAATACACGCAACTCTTAGGGAGGAGGAGAACAGAAAGGGAGAAGTATTCTACATTCTCAACAGCATATCCATTAAAGGTTTGTTTCTATCAGTGTTTTTTCCAACAGCTACAATTCAAAACCCTACTATTGGTTCACTTACTCAAAACATAAGCAGATAATTGATACAGGGTATTCTAATCAAATTCCTTAACTCTCTTGGAAGAGATAACATGAAGATTAATGAACTATTTCTGACATACCTATAAAATGTTTTGCTATACTCCTTTATAAGTTTTATTTTTGTTTGAGCTTATGAAAGTTTTGTTTAGACACTCTCCACCTACCCTAAACAAAACAAAGAAAAAGAAAACCTACAGCTTGATATATCAGAAATTCTTAAAAAAAAAAAAAAAAAAATCTTTCCTTGAAAAAAGAAGCCATGTTTTTAATGAGAGAGAACTAAATTGTACTTCTACGCAGTTTTTCAGTTATTAATAAAAAGTTACAAGTAATATAACCTTAAGACTAGTGAAGCTGGTGGAAGAAAATTTCAGTGATCAGAAGGAAAATACTGTTGAAGTGAAGTAGTGTACTTTCGAAGTTTGATTCAAATGTTTAAGAGAGGAATTCCTAATAGCACACAAAGTTTTCCAAAGTTCTTTGAAGCAACAGAGCTGATGAACACTTGAATTTCATTACCTGCTTTCAGGAATGCTTACTCTGTTCTCATCAGAGACTGCGATACAATGGCTCCTAGCAGCACCTGAGAGCACAATTTAAAAAATTTGCCCTGGAGAAAGTTTCTGAGAAGCCCGAACCACTCACAGCTCTTCCAACTGTGGAAGTAGGTGGGTTGTATAGCAATCTCAATAGATATTAAGGCAATACTGGAAATTTTCTAGGATGCTCTGAACTTTTCAAGCTTCAAGGCAACTACATGGAAGTTGAACTTGCAAACAATCAACATAGAATAGATTAGAATTTAAGATCATCAAAAGTACATGTCAGGCAGTTGTGTTTGTTTTCTTTAGAAGTGTTAGTAAATAAAATAATTCCAATTTAGTTTTGTCACTGAGGCTCAAAAGTTGTGTTTTTGTTTTTTTTTTTTTTGAGGTGATAAAGGTTCAAAAATTTTACACACTTAAACATCTTACTTAAAAGAAACTCTTTCAACTAACCTTTTCGATGACTCCAGACCCCTGTTTAGATGATCCCATTATCATCTTTAAAGAATAAAGATATTATGAAACTGAAGCTATAGACTAATGTTACCTTATTAAAATCCTATTTACATAGAATTAACATAAATACAAGTTGGTAAACCATATGCTATCACATCTGTTCCTCTGTGTATTAATAACAAGACTGTCCCCTATAGGGCTCTGAAATTAATATGTATTAGAATATATTACAAAGTATTTGGATTCCCTTGACAATATAATTTGTAGCTAGATTATTTGTAAACTTCTAGCTCCGAATAATTGCTGTTGCACTATGCATCAGCTGCTACTTCTAGTGTGATTAAAGTACAACACCTGGCTCTTTTGATAGTAAAACTTTGTGGAACTATGTCAATTTTCATACTCAGCTTGTTACATTTCAAGTATTTTCAGATTAAAAGTGTCAGAATATTTCAGTTCTTTGCCATCCACAGCATCATTCTGAAGCTTTGTTTTCCAACCTCCAGGATGCTTAAAAAAACCAACTCACAAGTAAAAGCCCAAGAGTTCCAAATCTGAAGTTTGAGATATGTATTCAGTCTTAATGGCCAAATATTCTTCAAATCTGTTTGCATCTTCCAGTAAAACTAACAGATGCCTCCTTGAACTGAATAAACCAGGTGTCCCTATTTTCTCTTGACTACACTGTACCAAATAAAGAACCATTCTGGCTCACCAGAAGCAGTTTACGACTACTGCTTTTCTGAACAATTCCCTCATTTTATACCCAAAACTATTAGTCACCATCACTAAAAGCTTCGCTTGAAAGGAATAAAAACTTACTAAGTTTTCCTTTTAAAAAAAATCCCTACCAAGGAATCTCGTTGTAGCAACAGTCATGTATCCTACTGACATAAAGCTTTTGATGATTATATCTTACACTTCCACAGGCTATGTGAGAAATCACACTTTTATAGGAATTTTAGAGAGTTATCATTACCATCTTCCTCTGCCCTATGCCATCCAAAGCAAAAGCTGTGTTTTCATACAGACAAACCTTAAGTCATCCCATAGCAGCCTGAGGGAAGGAACCTGTTCCTACCCACAGCTCCATTTCAAGAGGGACAAACTGCATTCTGGCTGTGGTTATCCCCATGAAAGCAGCTGCTTAATCCCTTGTACTGAGGGGAAAAAAGAGATTCTCTTAATACCAGCAATGAACTATTGTCTCTGACCATGCGAGTTGTATATACGCTTCATTATTGCCTCTGGTTGTTGCTTACAAGTAGCAGATGAAAGAATTAGAAGCATCAAGGAAGTTCACACAGATCTGTATCACAAATACGTATAGAAATTGAACACCTTTAGTTCCTCCCCTAAAAGGGAATTAATACAATAAGGAGAATACTTCGTAAGACCAGAAAATACTTTACTATACTCTCCTTAATGTTTAATGCATTAATGTTCTATCACTAAAAGAATCAAATAAATAAATAAATTAGATCAGCTGCTAAGTTTAGTTTTAAGAAACTACATCCTAAAATAGGAAACTGTAGAAAACATGTCTTTATAACTAGTACAGCTTCTTTGTAGTTCTAAAGACTATCCTCACTGTAAAATGCTTCTCTAGTTTTAAAGGTAAAAAAAAGAAAGTGAATAAAGGAAAAATGCTGTATGCGAGCTGATCACTTAGACTACACAAGAACAAAGACTTGAAGTACTGCACCTTACAGTCTGCGATGAGTAGCCAGGCCTCAGGGCACTACCACCCTCTCAGCACCCAGTTTCAGGAGAGAAAAAGAGCCCAGAGGAGAAAACCATGCCTGCCTAGGGCTGGCAGAGCATTACCAACCTACAGCAGTGTGGATGAGCGCACTGGGGTCACCACGGCATTTTCTCTGGGTTTGGGGGGATTTCTATGTGGCGGCAAGGAGAATGTCCTCATGTCCTCTCTCTTTTGTGGTTTGCTCCTTCTGTACTTATCAACTCCAACATTTTCAACATTTTTTTTTTTTTTTTAAATGTTTCCTATTAATCATTCCCACAAATAAGCCATGCTATACCAAAGACACATTTAAACTCACCATTTCAGTCCTGCTGTCTCTGAAACACCGCTGGTACCTCAGCATCATGCCTGTGCTGTGAGGCACAGTAACCTCCCCCACGCAGGCCCCAAACAGCCCCATGCTAACCCAGGCAGCTCCATTATCTAACTTGAGCTAGTTTATTTATGAAAGAACACATAGGAAAACACCAGCTGATGTCCTCAGAGTACATCTTGAGCTAAAAAGAGCCACAAACAAGACAAAGCTATCTAAAAGTCTTTTTTTATTATTATTTTTTTTTTTATTTTTAAAAGACTGCACAAGTCCTCTTCCCCAGATCAGCAAAACCAAGCCAACATTTCAGTTGATGGCCTTCTCAAACAGATCTCTTACCACTGATGAAGCATTTCAGACACAAGCTACAGCTCTGAGGAGCCCAGGAAAGACCAGGCCTGGAGCAAGGAGAGGCACAGGCCAGGGCTTGCCCCAGCACCAAACTGAGGAGCAGCAGACACAGCTAGGACCCAAAAGCCAGACCTGCCCTCTTGCTATTACCCTCATGCTTTGAGAAGAGAGGTAAAAGTAACTCAGGCTTGATCTTTTATCACCTGAAGATAAAAACACATTTGTTGATTTGCTACCAAACAGTTATATAAAGAACTGTACAGCTTAACTCTGAGCACCTGCTGTTTCACACTAACAAAACACTGCTTGTTGTCCCTCCCCTCAGACACCTGCGGCTTGTTTGTTTTCCAGCCAAAAGAACAGTTGTTTTAGTTTTTTCTTGTAATCTCTGAAATAGTACAATAAAACACTACTGCAGATTTTTGCTTTGTGTATAAACTTATAGTTGAACTTGACCATTTTTGAGAAGAATTATGTATTTGTAAATTGGAATTATGTTTCATTGTTGCTTTAGGGTTTAGACTTCCTGAACATACTTCTCAAAAGAGATTGGAGAGATTTTAAATGCCTCAGTGTTTTTTTGATAACTATGAAACCCTCCAAATCAAAAGCCCATAGTTCTTTATGTTAGGTCTAAAACATATACAGAGGGTCTGTGCCATCTCTGTTTACAGCTGGGGAAATGGAGGCTCGGGGAAGTGGCACAAAGGGCCTTACCCCAGTGGAAAACCCCAGGGACACACTGCCTTCCTAACTACCTGCCATGCAGGCACTGAACATCCCAGGAAGACTTTTAGCTACTGATAGAAATACAGAAGTATTTACATTGCTTTTACTTCTGTATGTTTATAAATACAAAAGTATTTACTTCTGTAAATTTGTAAATACTTTTTTTTTTTTGTACAAATACTATATTTGTAAATACTTTTGTGCTGACACATCTCACAGCAGAGTTTATATTCATGCTTCAATGCCACATGACTGACTACATAATGAGTGTAGGGCTTCAAATGGAGCTCATGAACAGATCCTCTCATAATGTTTTTGAAGAAATACTAAGAAGTACACCTGAGTTTTCTTCAAATGTAAATAAAAATGAATTGTAGGAAAAAAAATATTAAATGATTGTACTTACAGTACTGTTTTACTTTCAGAGTTCTAGGGCCTAACTCATATTTTTAGATTTTCAGATTCTGCTAACACAATAAAGAATCCAGTATGTCATTCTTTTCGTATTCACAGAACAGTACAAAACATTAATGAAAAAATCTTTTCTCTCAGTGCATTTTTTTTTTTCTGAAGCTGTGTACTGTGCAACAAACCAGCCACAAACTAAGGAGCCAAGTGAGAGAAAAGGCAAAATGCAGCCTTTCTGCAATACTGCAGAAACACTAAACTTGTCGTAAGTTGAGTAATGCAGACATGGCATGTGTGATTTTAGGTGTTAGACACTGACTGCACCTCTTCTGGAATCAGAGCTTTAAAATTGTAGGAAGAAATATAAAACTGAACAGTTCCAAGCTTGTCCCGCATTGGGTCTTCTCAAAGCTTAAATCCATATAAATTTTATTTTCAGGCTCATACAGTCTTCTGCCTGGCACTCCACTGAAAGTTGAAATAGTGCATTGCAGGACACTGTGTGTACTGCATCAGCTCCTGGAATGAAAAACCAGCCTTAAACATAAAAGATCATTTTAAGTGTTAACTGGTGTTAAGCAACAGAGGAGGAATTGGTATATTCGATAAACAAATCAGTTGAGCAATATGATTGGAAGCTATGCAGACATGACATTAGTGTTTTTTAAATTTTGAATTGCAATTAGTATTCTGCTAAC
Source organism: Heteronetta atricapilla (assembly GCA_011075105.1). Taxonomy (NCBI): domain Eukaryota; kingdom Metazoa; phylum Chordata; class Aves; order Anseriformes; family Anatidae; genus Heteronetta; species Heteronetta atricapilla. The sequence continues at coordinate 2,794,137 of CM021743.1, read as the reverse complement.
TATTCTGTTAGGTCCCATCATGGTTCAGATCGCCACATAACAAATTATACAAACACGTGAGATCTAGACCTTCTGATGTGCAATTTCATGATGCCTTCAAAATTTTGTTCAGTTTTGCATATTAATTAATTGTTTTTATGGCAGTCAACTCTTTAGTGTTTCATTAATTTTCAACAAAAGACACAAATCTAATGATTTTTTCCAGTCAAAGACAAACGGATCAGATCAAGAGTAATCCCACTGAGCTCTGAGGTTCAAAGTAGTGATCACTATGGTCTTTCAGTTATAGACCAGTGACCCTTTTGAATAGTATCCGCATATAATTAATATAAGCATGTCTTAATAAACCATATGCTCGTTCAGCTGTTCTCTGCTGTATTAATAACACGGCTGTCCCCTAAGGGACTCCAAAATGAATGTATATTAGACATATGTATCCTAATAACCAGAAGGTAACACAGTTGTACTTGACTTACGTTAGATAAGTATTTAATACAACATTATTTTAATGACTTTAACAAAACATATGTGCCTGTCAACTCAAAAATGCCATTTACAGAATTGAAGATAAGCTGAATATTGGGATAATAAACCCTCACAAATGCCCTTCCTTCTATTATATGTTAATAACAAATGAAATTCATGGCAATTTGTTTTTCTAGTGCTGGGACAAGTATTCTTACCTCAAAAAAAGGGGAAAGTGGCTATAAGGCAAAGTGCAACATGGCAAAACCTCTGAAAGCATCAAATAATTTCAGATTTCATTTGCTGTTGCTCATTACCTTATGCTATGGTCTATAATGGGGTATTCTTCTTCACAGTAACGTCTTGCTATCTGCACATCTGGTACTTCTTTCAGAGATCCTTGCTGTGTCAATGATCAGGTCCCACAGCAGTTACCTTGCATGTAATAAACCTAGATGAAAAATTCATAAAGTTTTCTTACACTGTTTTTAACTAATGTCTTCTTTCCCCTTCCCTGTGCCATTTTTAAGTACAAACATGTTGTTTGTGAAGTAAACAGAAGGTTCACTCTATTTTTTTTTTGGGGGGGGGGGGGGGCCCTTTGCTGCCATGTAGGGTGAACATGAGTATACTGAGCAATGGAGAAACTGTATGAGTATTTGGGGGAAACCCCAATTAACAGGCTCACGCAGGGCAAAACTTGCAATTGTCATTCCACCCACTATATAGCTCTACTTAATATGATAGAGCACACAGGAAAGCTCAAAGTTACAGCTCCAGTACACTGAGCAGATGCGATCCCCACCTTACAAGATCCACTGATAGTTACAATACACTTGTTGTTTTGAATCAGATGAAAAGCAGCTGTTCTTTAAGTTTTCTTTTAAAAAAAAATTAAAAAAAATCAGACTGTTCTGCAACAAATGGTAATTCATTGTTAAAAGGGGAATATTGTGAGCAGTTCTCCAGATAACATGCTTTTGTTTATCATTAATTTATAACAATGGTTGCAAACGTCAGAAGAAGATGCAAGAGTTGTACAGTAATAAAGCCTAAATATTCTGATCAAAACAACTGCAGCAAATTAAACATCTCCACTGGGCTAACTTAGCTGAATTGAAATGTCTGGTCTCAATTGCTTGTTTCTGTGTTGTGCTTTCACCAGCTGACACAAGGAAACTTCTTTTCGTGACAAAAGACAAAACATTTCTGCCAGCTGAGGTGACATTGTGTTCATTCAATAATGATACAAGGCCCTGAGGTTCTTCGGCAAGAATGATAACAAAGAATATCCTCATTAACTAACTGCAGAAGAATGAAGGTCAACCCACAGAGAGAATTTCATGCTTACATGTCAGTTAGAACATTTGTTCTTCATTAATTCTTTAAACCCAAGCTGGGATATCATCTAGCAGCATTTTAATGTCCTGTACTCCATCAGAAGCAACTCCTAGGTTGTTGTTTTCTTTGTACTATACATAACAGGCCGTTTTTATAAGCAGTTGACTTCACATCATTGGGAACTAATAATGCTTTAGGATTGTTACATGACTGGATATAATACAGATAATAATAGTTTGAGAATTTCAAGATGAAATAAGTTAGGAGTGCCATAATATATTTTAAGAAACAAAACTCACTGTAGGGACACATAAAGATACTACCATTGTTACTGTTTGTGCACTAGTTTGTTATAGCCATATTTTTAAGTGTTGTGTGCTGAATAACACCATATTTCTGTCAAGAGCATATTCCCCATAGAGCAGTATAATTTCATGCAAGATATTATACTTTCATATATGAATTAGTGAATATTACTGGCAAAACCAAAGCAGAAATACTACCTTTTTTTTTTTTTTTTCCTAACACTACTCACAAAATTTTGTGTAAATTGTGTAAAATTTCAGAATTTATTCTGCTTCCAGTGATTAGATTCTGCATGAAACAGGATGGTAAACGTGAAACTCAAGAAAGCTTCCTGCAATGGGTGAGTATGAGCAGAGACCTCCAACTGGTTGTACTCGGAAAGTCAGAAAATTCCACCTATAGAGCAGCACTGGCAAAAGAAAGTAGTAATGCATTATGCTACAATGGTTGACTAAACTGAAGCAGTTAATGGAATTCACGTAGTTCCCATCCCACCAGTTCTAGTAAGCTCCATTTACAAGACAGTAACATTCAAAATCTTTGCAGCTACTTGTAATTTTGTCCTCCCTCTATACTGTATGACTGTTCTGCATCTATTTTTTTATTTTAATTTACATACTTTGGTCAGATACCATGAGTATTTTAACTGAATGTCCTGTTATTGTTTCATCCAAATCCTCAGTGAGGTATCTTAAACGTCCCTTTTATCCAGAGTCATCATGGTACTGACACACTATTCAATGATTACTGTGCAAATAAAGAAGCATTCTTGTTTCTATGCTGACTGTTACTGATTTGTTTAGGCTTTAATCTTCAGGTGACATTAGATTCCTAGTTCAGCACAGAACCCCAGCAATTTCAGGAAACAGCCTGTCAGTGAAACTTACTGATTAGCATGCTATCTAACACTGAGGGAAAAAAAAAAAAAAAAAAAAAAAAAAAAAAAAAATTATCTCCCTCCAAGTGCAAATCATAAATCTAGTAGTTGCAAATGTTATAAGAAGAAAGCTGAGAAATAAAATTTTAAAATAACAGTACACTAAGGGGCCTGAAACAAAACAGACTTCAAACTTAGTTCAACCCAGCTATTCTAATCCAAACGAATAGTAAAGCAAAGTGTCTATTTGCATCACAGATCATGAAGCAGGCTGTAGCCCTGAGTGGGCTTATCTAGCTGACTTTTAAAATGTTTCCATTCAACCTTGTCCACTACAAAATCTTCGGTCCAATACTCTTGTTTCTGCTGTCAGGCAACACTGCGAACATGACGTTTTTTCTACACTCCTGTGCACCTGTAGAGTTCTCTTGCCTGTTCCTCTGTCAGCCCAGCAGACAATTGTTCTTCTCTTTCACATCTTTGTATTAGGAAGGCAGCAAATTGGATGCTGCTCTCTCTTCCCAAACTTACCCTGATTGGCTTGAAAGGAGATCCTTGAGTCACCCTGCCACATCTACTTCACAACAAGGCACCTGACACAGTCTTAAAAAGAACAGCAGTAGTATCCTGTGATTTTCCCTTTCCCAGACAGCAAACGGTACATTAATTCTACCTCAGCTTTTTCCTCTGACGCTGCTTGGGATCTTCATTACATGGGTGGCCTCTCTTCTGGTACTCTACCTTTCAGAATGGCTAAAACACCCCTTTGCAGAACACATCAGTCCCTGCTACTCTATCATACACTGCTAGATTAAACTAAGTAAATTAAGAAACAAAAATTAATAGTGAAATAAAATTACCATTAGATTTAGGCAGTGTGTGTCCATCTCAGCTGCCATTTATACATTCCTTACATCTCTCTCATAGTAAGATTCACAGATAAGCACCTCTCATACGTACTAATTTACAAAAAAGAGAACCGTAGCAGATACTTCGTTCTGTGTATATATGTAGTTCATACATATTATGAAGTGTAGCTCATAGTTTAGATAAAAACCTGTTCTAGCCTTTTTTTTTTTTTTTTAAGTTGATTAATGAAATGACTATAAAGGGGAAGATCCTTATGTAGCACATAGCTGAAGAACTGTTGCCTACATCACAGATACAGAAGCTTCCTTATTTTCTTCTCTTGTGCTTGCATAGTTTAGGCACAGGATTTGGTTCACCCTCTTCTCTGCTGAACAATTGTGAAGTAGTGCCTGGTCTACTTAGCAAATGGTGCCATTTCCTCTTTCACTTTTATTCATTTATTTATTTTATAATGAAGAGAATGCTCTCAGAGTGAGTGAGCAATTACCCAGCACCTCCCTCTGGGATCTCTCTGAAAGTAAGGAACAGAGGCACTCAAGCATGATTCCAATCCACCTTTGCTATCAGCCAGCAGCAGAGCCAATTTGAAAAGCTTTTGACATATCCAAAGGTCTTACAGGCTGTCACATGAGTTAAGTATGTTAATGCTTTCCTAATCAAAACAAAAGATGCAAAGTTCCTATTGAATACACCCAGTAATTGCTAACAGATAATAAAAGTGTGTCAAAAGTTCATAGTCCATCCCCCAGTTGTTGTTATTTTAAATAATACTTCAAAAAATCATCTGATTTTCCTAATAGCCTGAAATTTTTATGACAAAATTGTGAACTTAATTGTGAAAATGCCAAATTTAAAATACACCTTGATCTAGTTTTCTACCAATATCAGATTAAATTGATGTTTTTAAATAACTTGATCTGAGTTTAGACGAAAGCAAGCAGGGCTGGTTTGTCTGCTTGTTTTTGGGGGAAGGCTGGTGGGTGGACAGATGGGATACAGAAACATTACATTAAAAATATAAGATTAAAAAAAAAAAAACCACTTATTCAGTTACATGAAGGTATGCACACAGGTTATTTCTGAACCAGTGATTTTCTGAATCCTAACCAGCTATTCTACACCCACTACAAAACACAAACCTTTCCATAGTGGAAAATGATTCCTTTTTTCTGCTGTAAAAAAGGAAGTGCATGAAAGTGCACGTAAAAAAAGGAATTCTTTTGTTATTTTCATAGATAATAATTCATACTAGCAAAGCACAACAGAATACAAAAATTCTTCATAAAATATCACAACATTTAATGTTATATTAAACAAGAGCAAGAAAGAAGATCCTGACAATTACAGACCTGTCAGTCTCATTTCAGTGCATGGTAAAATTATGGAGAAGTTTATGCTGGGACTTACTGAAAAACACGTACAGGACAACGTGGTCATTGTTAAGAGCCAACATGGGTTCACTAGGTTATGTCTAGCAGACTTAATTTCCTTCTATGAAAAGATCTCTCAGCTAGAAGCCAGGAGGTTAATCTTTCTGGATTTCAGTAAAGCTTCTGATACTCTCTCACAGTATCCTTCTGGACAAAATGACCAGAATACAATTAGGTAAATGCATGGTAAGATGGGTGAACAATTGGCTGATGGATCAGCCAGATGGTTCTTGTAAATGGGGTTATATCGGGCTGGCAACCTGTCATTAGTGGGGTTCTCTGGGGCTCCATTTTAGGACCAGTCCTCTTCAATGCTTTCATAAACAATTTGGATGAAAGACTTGAAGGGCTTTTGAGCAAGTTTGCAAATGATACCAACTGGGTGGAGCTGCTGACTCCATCGGGTGGTGAGGCCTTACAGTGAGATCTGAACAAATTAGAGAGCTGGACAATCACCAACAATATGAAGTTTAACAAGTGCCAGATTCTGCACCTGGGAAGGGGCAACCCTAGTTATATGTACAGACTGAGGAACAAGATGCTGGAGAGCAGCCCCACATAAAGGGATCTGGGGGTTTTGATCAACAGCAAGCTAAACATGAGCCAGCAGTATGCCTTGGCAGACAGGAGGGCCAACCTTACCCTGGGGTGCATCAGGCACAGCATTGCTATCTGGTCGATGTCGGAATGGGAGTGACCCAGAGTAATGATGCAACCTCGATGCGAGTATAATCATTCTCCTTTAATGAGTGTTCTAGCAAGGTATATATATGCTACCATTACAGCATGTGCAGACAACAACTTATAATTGGTCTAACTTCTATGCACACATCTCTAGCACTAATATAATTGGTACAACGGTGCCGTCGCTCCTCCCAAACATAGTTCCGCATATTTTAGCTATAACATCACTCAAGGTTATCAGCCCTGGGCCTACACTATCTTCACAGTACTTCAAGGCCTGAGTTGCGCACTTTAATTAAATCATGCCCCTTCTCATTTAAACATAGCTCCACAGGCTGAGGGATGGTACTGTCCTGCTCTGCTCTGGTGCAGCCTCACCTCAAGTATTGTGGCCAGTTTTGGGTACCACAGTATAAGAAAGATATAAAACTTTTAGAGTGTCCAAATGAGGGCAACAAAGATGGTAAAAGGTTTAGAGAGCAAGACATATGAGGAGCAGCTGAGGTCCCTTGGTTTATTTGGCCCAGAGCAGAGCAGGCTGAGGGGAGGCCTCATGGCGGCCTGCAGCTCCCTCACGAGGGGAGCGGAGGGGCAGGCGCTGAGCTCTGCTCTCTGGGGGCAGCGACAGGACCCGAGGGAACGGCATGGAGCTGGGACAGGGGAGAGCTGGGTGTGCAGTGGTCACAGCCCTGAGCCTGCTGGAGTTCAAGAAGCATTTGGACAATGCTCTCAGACACATGGCCAGACTTCTGGGTGGTCCTGTGTGGACATTGAAGTTGGACTTGATAATGCTTTTGCTCCCTTTCAATTTGGATATTCTGTGATTTTATGGTATTATTGGATGAGAGTTAGGATTTCATGGAATTTATATATTGAGTTAAGAAAATAGTAAATGTATTTAATATACTGAGCCAAATTCTCTATTGTCTTGCCCTTCTTGTATAGCTATGCAAAGGACGTTAAATACTGCTATCCAAATCTACAACAGTTTACAGCCTGCTGTAAGATATAAGACTGTACAGAAAGTATCAGTTCTAATTCACATACATTTAAAGAGATTTGAGAAACAAGTGCAAAGCTTTAGAAAATCCTAGTCAACGTAAGGCCTTTGTATACAAGTATTACACTATCTGCTGTTATTTTGGAAAGCAGATTTTTTCCTCTCCCATCAATCTAAGTCTATTTATTTAGAAATTACAAGGTTATTAGAACTACTGTCTTAGCTATTGTATTTAATTTTCAATCTGCATTATATTTCAGTATCATAGTGGCAGACAAAGAGGTAGATGGTTCCATTTCTGTAGCTTCCAGTTCTGTAAAATGAATCACAGTGTGAAAAATGAAGATTAATGGGCTTCATAATCGTTTTGTTTTGCTAAAGCTAACTTGAATAAAACAGAAAAAGAGTTCAGAAATGAAAACATCTTTGATATCTTTAGATAAAAATAAACATTGTACATAATTATGAGCTCATGCACAAATTGTCATGCACACATTTTATTTTCTTTCATGCCTGTCTGAAGCATCATTCCCATATGCACACTGGATTTACATGATAAACTCTTTCAAACTGCTAGCTACATGATATTCAGGAAAAGGTCTATGAGAAGATGAAGCATAGACTAGCTCACTGCCATTCTGAGCATGTTAATTTAAGGATTCCATGTGTCTGATCTTTCAACAGGCATTTTATTTATTTACTTTAACTGAAGGGTAGGATGCTTTAACTTGGGATAGATATAGCAATTGTGACCCCCAGTTGCCTACCTGATCCCTCTCTGAGGACTTCATGTGATTGCTTTGTAGCTATTTAAGGGTCATAGTTTTGCTTTTGGACTTCAAAGTCATGGAAATAAGCCTCCCCATCACCTGTTGGCATCATGAAAATGCTGGTAAACATAATGGGCAAAAGTTTGGACCTTTTATTCTGAGATGAAAACCACTCTGTTGTACAACATACAAGTAACATTTAATCAAGTGTGATCCAAATTATAACTGCTACAAAACCAACTGTATAATGTTTCATGCATAATCCCTATTAATTATAAAGGAGGTTAAACCAGAATTAAAATTATTTAATACAAAAGCCAAAGACTATTTGGTTACTCACTGGCTGAAAATTACTGTACCAGCATTTTGTGGGTTTTTTTGAGTCTTAAATTGTGGAATTTCTTTTAACCTGATCCTATTTGATAGGAGACTAGGCACATTTTAAATTTTTCAATACACAATAAAGAAAGAGAACAGGTGACATGAAATAATGTATTTCATACCTATTCAGCTTCTCGTAGTTTCTCCGGACCAATGACCTCAAATTAACAGAGTGATTGCCTGACAAAAGCCCTATACCACAACTCTAACAGTCCAGCATTAATCCAGTGGAACCCTCTTTCTCACTGCTATAAAGTCTATATAAATTTCATCCACCAACTTCTGCTTTATTTCTAAGTTGGTCACCATATCTGTTGTCATGCTGTTCTGGCATCTTGAACACTACTCTCCAGTAATAAATTGGGGTATGCTACACATCACAAATATATGTAGTATTGTAGTACATTAGGCAGGAATTACTGCAGTATCACATTTTCACTGAAATCTTGAAAAATCTCACTTTCCTTTCTAGCAAAACAACACTGAACCCATAACATGCACTAAGTGTAATTCAGATTTTTGTGACTGCTGGCTGAGCACCAGCCCATGAAAATGATAAATATTTTACTATTTCCAGCATCTGGCACTAGGAAAACTTTTATTTTAATTTGTTTTATGTGCCTTGACATCACCTCTGATAACCTGCTGTAATCAGATGTTTTATTTTCTAATAGAAGCAGAATGCAATATGCAGTTTTTAAAATGTGCAAGAGATGGTGTGAAATTCTGACCTGGAGATGCCCTATTTTTAACCTCAGCTTTGGCTGCCTTACCTCTGTAATCATTTGGTACCAGTTTGTCATGTTTGCAGGGTGACACCACTAGGTGAATATCTGTGTGTGTGTGTATATATATATATATATATATATATATATATGTACATATGTGTATATATATATACACTTATCAAAGCAAAGAAGCACTGACTTAAGGTTTTGTACTCTGCAGAAAAGGAATCATTTGTTAGTCCAGCTATAGGTTCATAGTGTAACAAATCAGCCATTTTTCTGCAACTCTGTTTGTTCCTGGTACAACAGAGAAAATAAATTCTTTTTCTTCTCTTTGTCAACTTAACTTCATATTCTCTTGTAAGGTGACAGTCCGTCACCACAAATATGCAGAGATGCTTTTAGAAACTACTATAAGAATAAAATAGGAGCACTGACCAGACTGTCCTAAAATAAATCAGACAAAGGATGAGCAGATATATGAGGAGGCCCCAAGTCCATTTTATACTGTAATGATAGCAGAGAGAAATTGTGGAAGCTTCTGACCTCACTAACCATGGAATCAGACTCCATGACTGATGAACTCCTCAGGATAAAATATACCACATAAATTCAATATTCAATTCAAGATGTCAATAGTAATGAAAAGTGATTAAAGAAAACTAAGACACTGTCCTGTATAACACAGATGTAGAATTATATTCTCATAGAGAGATTTTTTTGAAGTTTTCCAGGAGGCACCAGTGGATCAATAAAGAGTAGAAATAATCCCTAAAACACTGGGAAATGTGAAGCTTGGGCTTTCATTTATCTTGCACTCATGGTGTTGCACCACGTATATCAGGGATCTGACAGCACTGTGTGATATTGCTGCTGCACCATCTGTGCAGCAAATGCACACCTAAGCTCCAGGGAAATGCTGGAGGAATGGAGCAGAATTTTTAACTCAGTGTTTCTTTTTGAATATTTTATGGACTCTCACTGCTAACCTAACATTAAAATATTGCTAGATATTGAACAGTAACAGTAAATGTGAGAATAGGCTCTTCGGAAATAGCATTGGTTTTGTGGATACATACAGAAAGAAACCCTATCTTGGAAATGATGTCTGGTGCTTTGGCACTCAGCTAATGAGATCCAAATTTAATCTATCACATTATTATATATCAGACATAAACGAGGAAGATACTCAGAACAATGGGCAAAACCACAGCAAAAACACAGCATTGAGCAGAATATTTGATACAGGACCCTTCACTTGACATAGTATTTCAGGAAAAATGTCCAAGTATTTAGTCTTTTGACAGACACATTCTCTGTCATGCAAATAAAAAAAAAAATAATAGTTGGTCTGACTAAAATTCTGCCCGAATCATATTGGCTTAATTAGTATAAGAGATTCTCTAGAAATTTGTATTCTATGTGATTTTCTTTTAAATTTTCTGTATTTACATTTCCACTGAATTCCCTATAATAATTTTAAAGCTGAAGATTCTATTCAGTATTTCCATAGAGAGCAAATAGAAATTTAGTTATTCTCTCACTTAAAACAAAACAAAAAAAAAACCAAGTTTCTCACATATTTTCTTATATACAACTGCAGAATCTCAGTAAGTATTCCTATTACAAATGAACAAATAATTACTCAAGTGCTCTTCTACTAGTACTTGCTTGGTGTTTAACGTGAAGCTAAAAGTTAATACAAGAAGACAAACATGTTTTTCTTTGGACCTTGTAATGATAGGATATATAAGGTTTTTGGATAGAACATATGAAGAATGAATAGGAGTAATCCCAACGAGGACCATGAAGAACTGTCTGGGCTTTCCAGCAGCAAGTCCTGTGGGAGATGGCCCTCTTTGCTTGCCTGACTACAGGCAGCACAGAAGGAGCAAAGAGGGAAATTGATTTGTCAGCTTGTTGCAATAAAAGTATTTAGTTTTAGTAGTGTTTTGTTGTTGTTGTTGTTGTTGTTTTAATCAGATTTTAAAGCTGACATATATTTGTATTTTAAAACTCATCTGCCATCAGAAGAAAAATGGTTCTACCATGCCTAATCTACACTAAGTTTAAATGGTAAATGGAAAACAATCAGAAAAGTAAAAGGAGGTTCCTTGATAAAGCTCAATCAATATGTAGCCATAAAGAGGAAGCTGCAACACAATTATTCTTGTGCATGACTCCAAAATAAGTCCATCAGGAACTTACAGGTTTTCTTCTCCTCTTCAGAAAGATTGCTTCAAACAATTTCCACTGCTCGGAAGATTTCCACCCTTTTTTTTCAGTTACCACTCAGAGCTTACATTAACTCAATCTACCTCCTACCTACAAAAAACTAATTACTGATCTCACTTAAGCCCATAAGCAGTGCTTACATTAACCAGGGGTCATTAAATATCAAGAAAAAATCCCTTCTTCTCCACATGGCTGGAGGGTTATCGCTACACAAGATGTTCAGCACTTGTCAGTCTGCAAAGAAGACTTTAAATCAGTGTGCTTTAACTTTCTTAAAAAATGTATAATGTATTACCCAAGAAGTGTTGGCAGCTGTAGGCACTATTAGTGATAAATGCACTACATTCATTTAGGTACTCTAGGACCGCACACCATAACTCTGTAGGTTCCATCACTCTACACTTTACATGTGTATCTTACACGTTTTCTGAAGTCTGGTATGATTTTTTAACAGTAAATGTATATTTAGGGTATTGAATTTAGCTCCTTTAAAAGGGACAAAGTTGAGTACCCAGCATGAGTCCCTTGAAGGCCACAAGTAATTAGTAATAATACTTTGCACAGCATGAGTAATATTTTTCATTTAAAAAATATCCCATGCTTGTGAGTAGAAACTGATTCTATGGCATCATTATGCATGCAAGATCTATTGTTTCACTGGGATTTAAAAATGAAGAACAACAATTCATTGAAATATGTTGTGTTTTTTGTTTGTTTGTTTTTTCTCTTCAGAAGGCTATCCCTTGGAAATCAGGTTTACTGCTATGGAAAAATAGGAGTTTTTCTTCCTCCTGTGTAATCTGGTCAAGTAACTTAGTCCAAAATTTTAAGCCTCATCTGAATGAATTACTGTGCAGATGAAAAAAAGAACACTCATACAACCCTCATCCAACAGAGTAACCTTAGAGGTCCCTGGATGGGAACATGGGGAATCAACATCTACATTTCTATGAAACTATAAATACATACAAATATAAAAAGGACACAGTTCCTTCCATTTTTCCAGTGTATTCTTTCAAGATGAGAGTTTTACAAGGCAGTCACTTCATTATTTTCCTGTGTGTACATCACCTGTTTGTCAGTGAGTGCATTCAGGTTCGAAAGAAGAGATAGATTATGAACAAACTAACTCCTGCTTTCATGCAAAGCATAAATAAGAGAGTGTGGGAGAAAAAGTATGGTTATTTTATGGAAAATGTGCTGAAAATGGACAGAGAACTCAGAAGCCCTCATCCCTTTTTTCCAGGGTGGATGACATAGGCAAAACTAGTTTGACACAACCTGTGTTTTTCAGTGATATTTGACAGTGCACAAAAACATTTTACATCACCTTTCAGTGCTGTTCAGACTCACAATGGAATGCCATATTTCATGTTATAAGTAGTGGTTCGGTCATATCAGTGATTTCATTTCTAATTAGATCTCAGTGTTCCATTAAACCTGAAGCAGCTTCCAATATTATTTCTGCAGGAGACAACAAGCCAAGAAATCTATTATTTACCTATTTGTAATCATGATTCTTTTATAATCATAATCACAACTCATTCCTTTATTTTCTCATTTGTCAGGAGATGCATTAAGAAAAATTAGATTCATTCATGGTTAAACAGCAAAATAACAGCTAGTGCAAAGGCAGTAATGACCAGATTTGAGGATGTCTTTGAATTCTTAAAGCAAGATTGCTACCAAAAACATTCACTATACAATTCACAGGTTATTTTTGGTCTGTTGCTCATTTTATGAATGGCCTATTCTTCTGTTTTTATTAATATTGTTGACTAGCTACAACAGGTGACATTTTTATCCCCTTAGGCTGTCCATTATCCAAATGAAGGGCCATCTGGAAAGGGATTCTGTTCACTGAAAAATGTGACAGAGCTGATGGCTTTTTAACTGCAAGTCATCTATGATTGCTGGTAAACACTGAAAATTAGCATTGATCCCCCTTAAATGAAAAAAAAAACAACAATAAAGTACTTCAGACAGGCTTATGGAAACACCTTCTCGGCAGATGTGCATGCTAATTAATAATTGTAGATGGCAACCCTTCCTCATTTTTGTAAATTAATGCCAGTTGAATTCTCTAAAAGAAATAAACATGACTACAGATGGGGCAGCTACTTGTATATGCCCAGCACAGCATATGTAGATTAGGAAATGAGGTGGGCCTGAAATCTGTGCCATACTATAACACAGGTAGTAGACAAGCACCATTACCATAACCCGCCACAGTCAGAAAATCAGATAGCTCATCCTTTTGCCCCATCAGGTAACATTCTGGGAGTGTTTCCAATGCTGAAGGTAGATGCCACATTTCCTCTCATTTTTGAAAGCATTCAGTACAGAGAATTCAGTACAGGCCGGGATGTCAAGCAGGAGCCATCCATCCGGCTGTAGAATAAGACTGGTGTTATTTGGGTATTGATATTGACCCTCCAGATTGTGTTTCGCTCCACTAGTGGAAAAAATGATGACAATACAAAGTTAAAATACACACCATTCAGCTGTCTTCCAGCAGTATAGTTTCTTCTAAGCTGATGAAAATGCATCTGCAATGAATACATCTACCAAAATGATTTGGAAACTGCTCTTTTGTTTTGATGGAATGGAATCAAACTAAGACAATCCCCCCAAAAACTTAGATACAGGCTGACATATCCTGAGAAATATGAAACCCACTATGAAAAACAGCTGTTAAGATCATAAGCAACAGAAAATAGTTTCATAGTTTACCTTCTGAACTGAGATGTCATTATAAACATGTAGGCTATGAAGCTGTGCAACATCTAGTAATTAAAAAAACATAGGTCCCATTTAAACTGGACACTAACTCATTATCTTTTGAGCCACTAACTGGAAAACATGTTTGTTTTGGGTTGTTGGTTGTTTTTTTTTTTTTTTTGGTCATCTGAGATGAGAACAACAATACTCAATATTTACTCAATTATTTTAGTCTGGAACTGAAAATATTAAAAAGAAATTCTTCACAATATTTTGTGAACTTAAAAGACATTAAAAACTATACTTATCTTGACTTAAAAATTCATACCATCAGAACCTATGACAACAAGATGACTAACAACTCTTGATTTACTCCTGCCTACTTTCTCATACTGGAAACCATCTATGCCACTCTTTCTGATCTGCTGTCATCTTGGTGAATGCCTGAAGCTCAAGTGGCATAAGATATCATGACCTTCATTTGGCATGTGTGTGACTGTGAGGCTTACACAATGTTAATATATCAAACTGTCTGCAAGGGAAAAGTTCAAAGGCAAAAAAAGACAAAGTGACAGAAAGAAAGACAGAAAGAAAGAAAGAGAAAGAGAGAGAAAGAGAGAGGAAAAGAGAAAAGAAAATTACGGAAGGAAGAAAGGAAGGTAGGAAGGAAGGCTGAAAAGAAGGCAGGAAGGCAGAAAGGCAGGCAGGCAGGAAGGAAGGAAAGAAGGAAGGAAAGAACAGACAAAAATCCACAGTATTAATGTTGAAACTTTGCAATGTACCATCAAAATAAAAGTAATAGACTTTGTCAGAGCACAAAACATGAAAGAGTTTTAAAGTACTGTTCTGCACAACACAGCAAACAGAAAAATCAAATTATAGTCTGCTTGTCTAATATGAAGGCAGCATTATCAACAAACATCCTGCAGCTAGGAGATAAGATACTGAAGAATAAGTACTGTAAAATGGTTTATCATGCAACCAGCAATGCCTAGGTAATTTGGACATTTCATATTTAATAAAAACCTATTTAAATCAGAAATCATCAGACGTGCAATGATGGGGCTTATTTATACTATGTTTGTGTCTCCAGCCGGTTATTGAATTCTCTGTTTTTAAGAAGTACCCTTTTAAAATGAAGGGAGCAAGTTAAATACTTGAGATTACTTTTAAATTAAAGCATACAAATGGTGTGAATAAAAGGAACCTCCTAAAGCATTCCATGATAATGGAGATAGCAACTGGCTAGCAGAACACTTGACTTGTTTTTCCACAGCAGATTTGAACTGCATTGTAATGTAATGTATTGAAAATGATTTCTGGTCCTCCCTGATATCACAAATCATAACCTGTATAAACCCACATGAGCAATCAAAGATCCATTTGCTCTGTGATTCATACGTGCATGCATTCAGTGCTGCTACTACTCAGTGCTCTATAATCAGGACTGCAAACATTTTTCATTAGCTTCCCATTTCATTAAGCTGTGAAAAGAAGGAGAGGTGGAATCACATATAAAAAGAACAAAGCTAGTATATAAGGCCAGCATGCTCTCTAAGTCAAAATTTTACCTGCTCTGTGTGTATATGTGTGCACATATATTCATTCTCAATTTCTAAGCATACAATATTTCATAGAGTAATCATGGAAGAAGTCCCCTGCTGCCCTTTCAAGAAAAGTTTTCTCAGTCTTCAAATCCAAATGTGCAAAGCAGAATCGTAGGTCCCATATTGAATATATCATGATAATTATGATCTCATTCTCCAAGACACCATATTATGTAGGTAAACAGTACCTACTCAATAGCATTTTCTCCTTTTTATTAAGATGGAATCGTTATTAATGCCACTCAATAAATAAGTACATACAGTGCATCTATTACTTTTACCACATAGAAGACATAATTAGGCCATACACCAAGATGCAATTAAGAGAAGATGAGTACTTAAAGTCTCTCTCACGGATGAGTGGAATTGAGATTTAGAATTTAGTATTGTTTAGTAAGCAAGTAGGAATTACCCATCAGTTATAAAGTCTCTATTCTGCAGTGAGGAAGAAATGCAGAACTCACATCTGGAAACGTTAACTGAAGAAAAAAAGTATAGATCAGAGCTAGGAGCTGAGATGGGACTCATCTCTGGCTAGTAGCTTCTTTCCCCCACTGTTCTTTTTAACATTACAATTCTGCATAAACATGATGCTGTAATTGAAGCTGAAAATACACTTTCATTCCAAGAAAAGTAATAAATATTTTGGAATATAAATACCATGCAGAGAAAAGAAACAGAAATGCAGTTATAAAACTACTAATTCCAAACAAAGAAACATTGTAAATCGTTTGCTTTTTAAATTTTCCACCCAAAAGTATTTAGGTTGGAAAGATACTTTGAATCCCTTGGAAATGCCATGTGCCAGAAAGGAAACGTGTCTGCATTAATATCACTAACTTTACTAGTTCCTTCATTGACATTTTTCCAGCCACATAAGAAATACTTTCTCCATAGCTGTGTAAGTACAGTTCTAATTACTTGTAAAAGAATTTCAAGGATAATTTGTGTTCCTCTGCTACACATTTACAAAATATGCACCAATTAAAAATTGGAACCTTGCAATTTTGGAAATTATTTTCAATGTTTTGTATTGTTTCAGGAAATATATTCTATAGAACAGGACATCGAAACACTTAAAAATTATTCCTGACTTCCATAGAAAATATTTGCAAATCAGTAGGTCGAAAAGGTGGAGAAGGAAGAGATTCCAGAAAATCTGACACACAGATTAAACACACTGTTCCTTTGCCTGTCTGAATGAAACAAGTACTTATAACCAAAATTAGAGAAGGCTACCAGGTAGACTAAAATTATATTTAAAAATAACAATTTAAAAGATATTTTCAATAAAAGAAACCTGCACCTGGAAATTTTCCTGTGCTGACATGAGAGTCACAGTACTAGAATTTCAAAAGTAAGTCACTTACTGAGCCATACTTAAGGAACCAGATCTGACACTTGGTCTGGACTGTCTAAATGGTAGTCTGCCATCCCTCTAACAGGATCCCAGGAAATTCTTTTATTATCAGTTTGACAGAAACAGTGTCCTACAGTAGCCCAGCTGGGTTACTTTTCAGACTTGTACCATAAGCACTTGGACCACCAGCACAGTTCTGCATTGCTCCAACCACGACTAGAGGAAGCAGAAAGCAGTGCAACACATAAAACAGTGTAAGTACACTTGCTACAGGCATTCCCTCAGTACCCAGAGGCAAGAACTGTGATGCCACTTACTCTAGTGATTTGCAGTTATTGCAAGAAAATTGGAAAATTTTAGAACTGTTTTTAGTGTAATGACAGCCTTTTCATAATGCTGTGATCTATTTATTTCAGCATTACCACTGGTGGTGTTCATTCCTCTACTTTCTATGTAGCCACTTGGAGACGTATATTTTTGTATATTGTTCTTTTAAATCTTAGGCAGTTTGTAGATACAAATTCACAGCATTATGGTTCTGCATAAAACCTGACAGTTTGCTGCAATTTCCAGCGATGATGGCTTGCCATTTCTAAGATACAAAAAGCATGGGCAGTGTTAAAATATTTTAGGTTTTGTACCTTATTTATACTGAATTTCAAAGGGAAGGACAAACATCGATTATTGATTACAAAACAGAAAGTGAAAATTGGAACACAGGCTGATACACCTGACACATCTGCTAAATAGTAAGACTATAGTAATAGTGTGACTGATTGCAACTTTACTTGAGTTAGAATTTAAAATCTACTTTATTTTTTGCATATTATCTTCATAACGCAACAAAGACGCTATTCTGGAAAGCAATTACAGCTGATGAAGGGACAAAAGGTTAACATTTATCATTTTGATTCTTGCTCCTCATTTCTGAGAGGCCATACCAGAAAGGAAAGATGGGATTGGTATAATGTTAAGCAGAGAGAGAAAGAGTTAATAGCTTGAATAGTAATTTAATAATTTTAACAATGGAGGCAATACAATACATTTGGCTATGTATATATACACCCCTATAGCCCCATAGGCCAAGAAGACGTAAATTCAAGAGGAATATTAATTGAAGGAAAGATTCTTTTGCTATGGAAAAAAAATACATGAAAGATATTAATCAAGGCTTCTATATAGAGCAGGAAGATACCTCAGAACTGTGGGTGGTCATAAACTCCATCTCCCTCAACAAGGCAGGATAAGCTATACCAAAATGATTTCTGACAGCTGTTACCTTAATCTGTTCTTGCAAATCTCCAGTATGAGAAAAAGTCTGCAGCCTCCCAGAATGACATATATAAGTGCTTAACTATTGTTGCAGTTAGAAAAGCGGGTTTTGGTTGCTTTTCTTTACTGCTGTCCAATCTAAAGCTCCCTCACTGAAAAAGAATCACATTACTTACTGTCCTATCCCCTATCCGGGTCTGCAATGGACATGGGGAACAATTTATTACCTTCCTTTTTGTGATAACCTTTATTCCTTTTAAGACTGGCATCCTCTCTCATGTCAGCTGTATTTTTCAGTCTAAACAAGCCCAGTTCTGTCAATCTTTTCTGAGAGATCACATTTTCTCTGATCACGCCTGTTTCTGTCATCTGGACTGGCTCTCACCGCTCTGCTCTTTTCCTTGAGCGTTTAAAATCAAAGACCCTTCTGCAGCCGAGCTTCCCAGGACGACAAGTATTAGCAAGTCCCTCAGATTTGCAATAAACAGGGAGCAGTATTTTCAAAAATCCTAAAAGCCACTAAAAACCTGAGGCACCCTTTTAATCTACAGTACATGTATATTCAAATGCCGTGATTTTTAAACTAGTATGGCAAATGCTGAAGCAAGTCAATGAGACCTACAGCTTACATCTATGTCAGCAATTTAGTGCTGCAAAAATTAAACAGGGTAAAATGAGGGAACAACTCAACTGGTAATGACTTCTCCCTGACAACAAAGACAGCAATGTCCAAAGGAAGAAAGAGCTGAAGCCTAAGCCTTTGACAACTGTTGGGTTGGAGCTAGCTATGGCAGAACTAGTGATGTAACCATCTCTTCACACTGAAGTAAGGAAGGCTCCAAGTGAAATGATCAATCTTCAAAGTTGCCAAGTTTCACTAGTCTGAGCAGCTCCGTACAATGCTGAACTGCTTCATGATGCTCTTTCAGGTCTTCACCATATTCTGATTAGAACCGAGAAGAAAAACAACTAGAATAGAATAGAATAGAATAGAATAGAATAGAATAGAATAGAATAGAATAGAATAGAATAGAA
>CM021743.1:2595113-2775045 GCA_011075105.1 Heteronetta atricapilla | reverse complement strand
AATAGAATAGAATAGAATAGAATAGAATAGAATAGAATAGAATAGAACAGATGGAATAGAACAGAACATTTGAGTGTGCATATGAAAGAACCCAATTACATTAAACAAAAATACATTTTGAAAATTTGTAATGACTCTTGTTATTGTTTATACATTCCAAGCTTCATTACTTTAAAATCAAATCTAACACATGATTTCTCATCCCTCTCTCAGCCATGACCTTTGCTTCTACAATTTCACACAAGTACTGTAGCAACCTCTGCACTGACTAATTGTTGATATATGTATTTTAGGACCTCAGCTACAAAAGTGCATGACTATATTAATTTTGTGCCTGGAAACACAAAACTAACATATGCAAAAAGCCCTTTTTAATCATCTTACCACTTTGTTCAAACTAGTTTTAATTCAGGTAATAGGACATGGATTTTGGTCCATGGGAGAACGTTTCAAAAGTGCACAGTTATTACAATAATTCACAGTAAATACACAGTTATTAAGATCCAGTGATACTAAAATTCCTTTTTACTCTGTTTCATAGCACTAATATTTAAAGTAATTACTTGTGCTGAGCAAATTTCTTTCTTACTCTTTTCAGTCACAGCTGTTCAGAGATATGGGAAAATAATTTGTATAAGTAAAAAACAACAACAATAATAATGTTGTAGTACAACAATACATGTAGTATTAAAACGGTAACTTCAAAAATTGAAAGAATGCATGGGTAAATTAATATAAAACAGAAATAGCTGTTTTTTGTTTGTTTATTTGTTTGTTTTCCAGACTAGTAAAATGTGTAGACTTTCTTTTGCTACATTTGCTTGAATTCAGGTACATTCATTACTGCACAAGAAAGCTGCACTAGGGCACTGACCAGAAATAGCTCATTAGCCATAGCTAATGAAACAAGCCAAAATAAATCTTGTTCTTTATTTGAAAGGCATTATTTTTGTGTAGATATTCAAGTTATTCAGTTGCCTGCATTTGAAAGGCTTTTTTTTTTTTCTCATAAAAATAAGTTCACAAAAATTTTACCCCAGATCAGATCACTTCAGTGTACATGATGAAGTCCTCTCCATCTTTGTTGCAGCTGGCATCACAGGGAAGTATGGCTTAATTTACCATAGGATAAGTAGCCTTGTTGACTCCACAGAAAAGAATTAAGGCATGAAATTCCTGTGTTAAATGAACTTCAAAGATTAGTGGTTTTTTTATGATTCCTCTGATATTAACTACAAGATTTAAAATGCCTTCAATTAAATAATCTTGGAATTTTTCATTCAATAATAATAAAAACTTCCTAATTTTTGGCCTTCTACTAAAAACAAACCTTAGAATACCTGCTATTTAAGTGGGATAGAAAAAGCAGGATGTTTTGAAACAGCTCTACTTTTACCTTTCTTCCCATAGGAAAAGGAAGTATGTGAAAAAATTCCTCACCACAGCAATATAGCTTCCAAGTGTCTCCCATGTCAAATTATTTGAAAAAAAAAAAAATCCAGAAGCACTTTTCAACAAAAACTAGTATTTTACTGAAAAAAATCCATTTATTATTAAGGAATTCTTTTAATGAAAATGTGACTCAATCCTTCAGTTAATGTTATAAAAACTGCAGATTAGCTGAACAAAGTTGTTAACTGTCTCCTTCAGATGGTTGCAAAGCAGTTAACAAAACAGAGGATTTTCATTATTGCTCACGTGACCTGTGGAAAGCAGGTTACCTTAATCAAAATGGCAATGAATTTAATGGATTTAGCTGAAATTTTGGTTATGTCATCACTACATCAGCCTCTTCCAAGCCAACATCAGGCTTCTCTTGTCTGTGCTATCTCTATGCAGACACCTATACACCGGCTTATTGCAGTGCAATAGGCAAGAAGAAAAGGCAGGGCTGGACAAGGGAAGGCTCTCCTGCAGTTATCAGCCCTGCTACGACAGAGCAAGAAAGCACCGTGAACAGCTGCCCGGCTGTAAGCACCTGTCCTAGTGGAAATACAACAGAAACTGTGCTGTGTTTGGTGTCATTCATCTCTCACCATCTCACTATTACTTTTCCTCCTCCCTTTAGCTACTTTCTCTGGCAGTTTCCTTCATACCTGCGGTCCCTTTCTTAAAGGGACTATTTAAAATTACTGGGCCACTCATCAAACCACCATTTGCTGAATGCATCTTACAATGCAGATTTGAGGGTGAAGATACAGATCTGAAATTGGTGAATAATTACATTCAAATTTAACCCAATGCATTCATGTACACCCTAGGAAGGCATGAAAAATCAGTCATACTTCTGTAATTTTTCCCGTTACTGTAACACTGGTCTCATGCAGTCTGTAGGACAGTGCTCTGAACAGTGAGAATCCTGAAGTGTGTCTTTACAGCCATGAAGACCACAATTCTGCCCATTTTTTTCATAGACAAAGCTTTCAAAATAATATATATGAAGTTGTTGTATTACTTCTCCAGAAATGTATTCAACCATATTGCATTAATTATTAACTGCAGTGAAAAGTCTTACTAAAACTGATCTTGTCAATTAATAATGTGCACAACAAATGAGATACCCAAACATTCAGAAATATTAGACTAATACTTTGCTCTGTTGTTGTTCCATCTAATTATCTCGAATGGTACTAAATACATGACAAAAAAAAAAAAAAAAAAAAGAAAGAAAGAAAAAAAAGAAAAAGAAGACATTTTTATTAAGTCAAAAGGTCAAATAATTTGTGGATAAGAACCAGAGAAATCCCCCAGTTATGGTGAACTGTACAATGAAGCTGTACATTCATTATTTATATTGAATTTTTCCAGTGAGCATGCCCCCTAGAGGATGCCAAAATATTTTTTAACTGGAAAAGATAATGGCTGGAGGGTGGGGGGAAGGTAGAAACACATGCTGACTAGCAGCCTACCAGACAGGCTAGAGAGAATTATTATTTGATCCTAGATAAAAATAAAAGACTCCTTATTATAGCCACATGTAAATTTTAGGCAAAAATCTGCAACTCCTTTGACATCAAAACATTTCACTTGATTTTGTTTTGGGATCTATCTGCATCTCAGGAATTTCAGTGGTGCTTTCAGCAATCAGTAGAAAGCTGCTTGCTTTTTTAACCTTCAATGTACTATATTTTTATACCACTCATCAGAAAAGTATTCATTTCCCCTTAGCAGAATAAATCCCAAGAAATCTAGCCAAAGGCCCAGGGCCTCCTCACTCCGTCTTCTGTAATGTCCTCACTGCTTCTTTTCACAGATATAGCCATTATATCTGCCCGCTATCACTGGGTGAAAAGACGGATGGATAGCTCCCAGTGTAGCTGCCACGGCTGTCCCCCTCATAGATCACCCAGCGCCCTGCAGCCGGGGCTGGCTGCATCTTTTCAGATGTCATCCCACATTGCCTGGGGCCTGAGAGACCAGGTTCACTGCAGCAGCAGGAAGCTGTGTCAGAATAACAATCGGGCTGCATTATTAGTCATGACTGGGAGAGTTAAAGCTTGTAATATAATTTACAGACCTCATAACAAACTCTTTGTTGTCTCAGGAATGAAAGAACATAGTGACTTCAAGCACCCCACCAGACGGGTGGCTGGCAATTGCCACGTGGAAGAACAAGGGCTATTTCTCTGTGTAGTTCTTTACAAGTAGACGTCTATGATCAGACCTGTATAGCAGTCAAAAGTCAGCCATCCAAACTCTAACTGAAATGACAGATAGATGGATTATCTGAGAGGACACATGCATTGTGTTCAGTCAGTCTTCCTAACATCTACTCTGACGTGACAAAATAGTTATGTGAAAGCTGCAGATTCCTATTCCTGAGGGGTTTAGTGAAGAGAACCTTGCACATTTGCTTGCAAATTTAAACCTGACCAACTTCAGCCTCCAAGGGGAAACACCATCTTTGCTTTTATCAGCTTATTTATCCCCTCTCCTCAGCACTGTAATAACTGTACAGCCCTTCAAAGGAACCAAATAGCTTTTTAACCCATATATTTTGGAGAATTTTGGCAAATGTTCCATTCAGTTCAATCATTAAAATCACAGGAAGTTGCTGATAAAAAGGTAGCAAAGCTTTTTATATGGTCTTAACAGTGAAAGACTACAGGTTTTTATTTTCATTTTTATTTTTTTTTATTTTTATTTTTTTAAAAAGAGCAACTGTAACAAGCTGCTTTACTATTTTGTCATCTGTACCCAGGACTGGTGATTGGAAAAAGCACCATGTCACAGAGCTGCAAGGCTCACAGTCCAAATCTTAAACCACTACAGACAGCTCGACTCTTCTGCGTAATATCTGTGACTGATGTCAGGAGATCCACAGCAGAGTAAAACTGCTCTCTTAATTATGCTATCAGCTGTTCGAACACTCTCAAAACCAAGGAATTGCCAAAACAATGGAGATTTCATAGTCTCTTCAGATTTATGTCGACAGCAATCAATTATAAATCTTTGAATTGCTATTGACATCTGCTTTAAATTCACTGAAATGAAAACCATGATGAGCTTATGGTGAAGGAAATGTTAAACGTTTTAGAGAGTCAGGGAAATTGAAGGAAATTCAGCGGCAGTTAGAAAGGCTGACGTTTTCCTTTACAGCCAACAAACAGCCAGAATGAGAGGAGGAAGAAATGTACCACATCACAAATTGACAGGTTAGTTATTGAGCCTAGTGAAAAGTTTGTATTAAGACCTAATTGTCTGCATAACCCTGAGCTTTTGGGAATAAAGAATGCACTCAATAACAAACAATTAACCACTATTTGCATGACATCACTTACTCTAATGAGATCCATGCCCTGTACTTGAAAGATACATGAATAGCTATATCAAAGGGATTTAGATGCCTGAAGGCCTCTAGTGATGTGTGTCATTAGCACTTAATATAGGCTGATACAAATTTATCTTAGTCAACCAAACTTACTAGGTTCTTACCCTCTAAAGTATGACACCGCTTTTTAATTTTAAATTAGAAAGTCCCTTTATTACTTTTGTATTGTGTTAAGAAGGTTAAGAATGAAGATAAAAGGAAAATGAAGACATGACAGTTTTTATATATATAAAAAAGCCAGTTCACACTTTCAAAAAATGCATGCTGATGAAAAATTAATCACAATACATTTCTCATAATCCTTCTGAAACAAAAGCTTGTCTCTATAATGTACGGTATAAAAAAGGGTCAATATGGGAATTTTTAAAGTTTTCTTTGCCTCAAATATTATTATGGGAACCATCCTTACGTGATATATATCTTGGTTCAAATACTGATCTCCTTCTATCTCCCATTCCAGCTCAGCATGATCTCAAATAAACCCTTTTTTACCTGTCAGTATTAACAGAAATAGTACTGGGCTGAGAGTCTGGTCCTTAGCATGAAGGATGTTTTCAATTGCTGCAGGGGAAAATCCTTGTAGCAGTCTGACACAGCCCAATAGACTACAGATGTCATTAACCTTAAAATCATTAATATGCTCTCCCCTTCATGAATCCCTTGGGATTCATCTCAATTACTGTACAATAACACTAGGCTATCCAAAGATAGGTTCTAAAAATGTAAAAAAAACACCACCAACAAAAAAACAACTTAACTGAAAGCATGCTTTTGAATTAAAAGCAAATAAAAATCCATATGTATGACATGGAACATTTATTTCAGGCATGTTTTTGTTTTATAGTTCTAGTTTGATTGGTTTGGGTTGATGTTGAGATTACAGGGAGGGAAAATTGCTTTGCTGCCGTTTTGAAGACATGTCAGTGCTCAAACAAAGTCTTCCTTGTTCTTTGAATTCTTTTGCAAGTACCATCAAGTCTAAGTTTATGCTCATTCATAAAGTGTTCAACAGCTCAATTGATTTTTAGCCTCACAAATGCGAGCAGCAGTGGGACAGCTGGCAGGATGACGCCTGGAACCAACATGAAGAATGACAGCAGTCAGAAGAGATGCGAGAGGCTGTGGCTCACCCTGGGAAGTGCACTGCGAGGGGTTACGTGCCAGGTGGCATATTCGGGACGAAGTGGCAAAGCTGTGTGTGCATACATGGGTCCGGTATATTTTGTCTGGGTGAGCTGCATTTTACGAAATCAAAGCAATTGAAAGAAGGGGGAAAAGGTACATAATGTAAGGTGGAAATAAACCTCAGGTACGTAAAGAAATTTTTTTTTTTTTTTTTTGCACACGAATGTTGTTATATCCATTATACAGCTTCCTTGATTTACCTGCATGTTAACTAGAGAATTTAATTAGGGAATATAGCAGATTTACTTGTTTATTTACACCTCCAGCCATAACAAAAAATATTCTCCTCTGGAATACCTAAGAGTATTGCCTAAGCAGTCAGATGGGACTTTCCTATTAACTGATGTTCCTGAAAGCCTGAGGTCCTCATGTCCTTCTCCACTGCACAGAATCCAAGGATAAGGCAGTGAGTGCTCAGAAATACTTTAAGGGAGGTTCAGTGTGGTAGGTTCAGTGCCAGGTAGGTTCAATGTGGGAGCCTTCTCTCTGCAGTGCTGTTTTCTTGCAAAGCACTGCTTATCTCAGATGATTCTATCTTCAGCGCATGTTTTACGCAGTGCTCTCAGGCCTGCACAGGAGAGGCCCCACCTGCAGCTCGCTGTACTCAGTGCTCCTGCAGTGCTCCTGCTCGCTGCTCACTGGCAGCTGGATGAAGTCCTGGGTTTTCCAGAGCAGTAGAGCAGGACAGATCTTAGAACACCTGGTACCCCAAGTGACTTCAGATTAGGGCACTTAGGAAGCAGTCAAAGCTGGGGATAAATTTTACTGAGAGCTTCACAAAGTAAAAGGCTTTGAATTTCAATTCAGTTTTTCTCCTGATATTGGAAAAAGAGATAAGAGTAAAGTATCAGCACTGGAAATCTGACTCCCTGAAATATGCTCCTGCATCTGCCCAAAGAGTCCAAACACAGCTGTGTCAGACCAGCCACTGGTGTCTTCAGTCCCACCTCAGCAAACAGTCTGCTACCTGTTGTCCTGTATGAGGAAGATACATCTCTACCAATTCACTAAGCCAATTATTCTATTGTGTAGATAAGAGAGAAATGTTTTCCTCAGTCCTTTTGTGATCTGTGTAGGCTCTCAACCATGAAATTTTATTACTGTTATTTTAGTAAGAACTACTAGTATCCTGAAATAATCCAGGCTTTTTAAAATTCCAGTTGCAACATATTCCCCATGGCAAAAATCCAACAGGCTTTAAATAAAATGTACAGAGAAATTTTTCCTCTTAGACTCTTTGTAATTTTCCTGCTATTATTTCTAAGGATAACTTGTCCTTGTACTCTAAAAAAGATGGGATCATCACAGGGGACCCTAAAATTAACAGTGAATTTGAATTGAAGTATTACCCAAGAGAAACATCCTGTTTCGAGTTTTACCATCTGTTTTGTTTCTATATGGTGTTCAAAGAAAAAGAAAAGGTATCTATTAAGCAGAGCATATATTTAATATTTCTTAAGATTTAAGATACAAAGCTTTACTGAAATTTGTCTTCAAAAGGCTGCAACAGGACAAAGTAGTCTTTTTCCTGGAAAGTAGTCTTTCTAAAGCCAAGTAAGTGTGAAAGGGCTCAACAGAAAAAGTAATAAAATGACCATACAGAAAATGAGAGGAAATGCTGTAATTGCCACTTTAATATACAATGCCCCAGTACTCAATCTCAGGAACTGAAGGGTGTAAGAGAAGGGGAAAAAAAACACCATAGCCTATTGTGCTAGAAAGAAAAGAAGTTCCCTACAGCAGCTTCTGTGAGCCAGTCTCCTATTTAACCCTCACACAGTTTAACAGCCAGGCTAATGGTCAGACCAGGGAAGCTGTAACTCACTGCTCACAAAGGGAGGCTGCAGAAGGTAATTAGCCAGTCCTGCCATTTAGCTGGGATTTAGAGCAACCAATGCAGTTGGTGTGACTTACTATAATGTTAACGTTGCAATTTCTTCTTCAACTTTCATAACTGTATTCCATTATGTAAATTTGCCTTGCAAGTGACTGCATTTTTTCTTGTTAGAGCTTGTCCAGTGATAAACCTGAACACATTGCAACTCTGAGAGGAACACAGAGCTGGATCCTCAAAAGAGGCAAATTCTTTCATTGTCCAGCACCATGTGCAGAACTCCTCAGTATCCTGAAACGTACTAGGTTTCACCTGGATGGGACCAAACTTACCAAACATATGCCAAGAAAAGCTTCTCTAATATATAAATGCATATATATATGAAGAAAGATAATTAGCAAAGATATTCAGGATTTCTTAATGCTATATTCAGTGCTTTGAATCTTCTAATAATTTTGAGGAAGGGTGGGAGCTGGTAAGGAGACATGACCCTATATCAGAGTGAATTTCATTTTGAAGCTATGAATTGTCTGTCTTCCATTTCCCTTTGCATCCTGAAGTTCAAAACCAGTCGTGTAACACTACTAACAAAGATGCTTCAAAGAACCAGTGGCAAAAAACTGCCATGTATATATACATAAGTGTTATTACTAAGCCAGGACTTGGACACCTGCAGAAATGGCCTTACAGCTGAGGAGTGGAAAAATAAATAAATGTGCGTGTTGGACAAAGGCAAACTGCATGTTTGACAGATTTCTGTTCCAAAGGAAACTTTATGCAGGGAGAAACAAAAATATCTTGAATTCCTTAGAGTTCAACACCTACAGTCCAAGCAAGAAAGCAAGAATCAGGAATGTTGTGGAATTTTAGGCAGAAAAATAACTACAAGTTATTTCTATATTTGGTCTTTTTTTTTTTTTTCAAATAATTTATATGAAATTGGTCTGAATACTTTTTTTCCTGTGATTTGGGTTCCCTGCTTTGACAATTGTTCCTTATTTCTAGCCTATATATTTTGAAAGTTCAGCTAAGAAGGCCAATGGACCAGCCTTTATGTAGCTAAAGAAGTACCTACATGTGGCTCAGCTAAGCAGGAAGTATTTCCAGTATGGGATGCAGGCTAAAGGCTTTGTTTTGCTTGGAATGGGGAGAGAAAGAAAATGCACCAGAAGAAGCCATGATCCCTGACCACCCAGAAGGTGGTGGACTGCTGAGTCCAACAGGGGGTGGATGCTGAGTCTAACGGGGTGGATGCTGAGTCCTCAGGGGTGTTAGTATTTGGATGGCTGTGATTTTGGTCATCCAGCTCACGCATTTATTCTCTTAAATACATTATCTGCCTTAACAGATGGGCTGTAATCTGTGCTCCCTTTTTAAAGTCTTGTACCTCACCTCTTGAGTAGTGGTAACGTTACATGATGTGCTCCAACTGTATTCTTGCAGAAGTACCAGGTGAATGAGCAGCTCTGCAAAATAAACATTCTGGGATAATATGTGCTTAATTAGATGTGGGTGCTGAAGCAGGCGGTGCAAATCCCACACTGCGTGGTCTCAAACCTCAGAAAAAAAGTGATAAATAGAGCTCTTCCCTAATTACCTGTAAAGCCCACTAGCAAAAACAAAGATTTTTGTTTTGAGAACAGTAGAAATAACCACAGCTGAACTCCATAATGCAGCTGATTCAAATATTGGGCTTACTGGAACTAGAGAGCAATTGGGGGAAGAGATGTGACAGGTTAGAAGTTACTATCACTACAAGATTTATTTTATAATTTGCACAAAAACATGATTATGATCAGTCCTGGGCAGAGCATGCTGCTGTTGTGCTAGTCTCTGTCTATCTTAGAGAAGGAGACATTCATTTAGGGAGGATTTTGGGAATGAACCTTTCTAGCAAGAAAAGAACATTCAGTTTTGATGGGTTACAAGTAACTTGCTCAGTTTAAAAAGGATGCTACGAATCACTGCTCCTACACTTGTACTGAACACATCCTAAGAAAACAGAGCAATACAATTGCTTCTGCAACTGTCTAGAAAGGAGGAAAGACAGAGAAGAGCACAGAGCATCACAGAGGACTGTCAGGGCAAGGTGCCCCTGAGACAGTTATTTCAAGTAGCAAAGTTGGCAACTGCTTGATTTCTGTTACCAGGAGGACCTGAATGTTCCGTTTAGCTTAAGCTAGCATAAGAGGAACAATCAGTAAAGGCTTGTACCTAAAATTTCCGCAGAATCAACAGCCTTACAGACTGAGCTCTAAGCAGCATTCATGTTGCAGCAAATCTCACCTGGCAAATCACTTTGCTGGAACCAGCATTTCCTGCCCATCGGATTAGCTGCCTTGTGTTTCAACACCTTTCGCTGTTACCAGGGCTAGGAATTGAACGAGGGGGAGTAGCATCTTTTCCTTGGTTTTGTTTCTGGGGAAAAGAACTCAGTAACTACATGAGGGAAACTGCTGTGATTTGTCCTTTTAGAGAGTGAGTCCCCAGTGCCAATTCCACATGTAACTTTTCACACAATGAATCACAGGTGGGACAGACTGATTTTCAGTTTCTTCAAGGTGGGATGCTATAGTCTTACCAACTTGAATCTGACTTTGCTCATTTGCAGAGCTGATGAGTTCACCATATACACGGGTAGACAGGAGAAGAGGAATTGAGAGAACAGTCTCTGCCGTGACAGAGCTGTGCCTGGGAAGGTCATAAAAGATTTTTTCCACAATTCACCCTTCCCCTTCTTAGACACCAAGACTAAAAGCAGTAATACAAAATTCAAACACATTTCCTCTCTCAGATACATATTATGAATAATTAAGGTACCTAAACCACTTGATTCCCATGTAAAACTGGTCTTGTGATAATGTGTGTAGAGAACTCATGCATCATGATTACTGAAGTACGTACATGAATGCATTATTCATGGCCACAAAGTGCACACACCATCTTACTCTCAAATGACCCTCATTATTTGGGACATTCCTCATTTCAGATTTACATTTATCTCTATCCCATACTGAGGTTGCCATCTGGTCATTTTTTTCCTTACTGACTCAGCTGGTTACTTTTACATAAAACTCGTCTAAAGCTGAGCACTAATCAATTCCCTCAAATAGCTTTCATAAATAAAAACAAATATACTGTCTGTGATTAGAAAGGAAAGGAAATCTGTAGACATTTAAAGATCCTCCAGCAGTGTAAGAATGAAGCCAAGGTTAATGTAATCAGTATTTGTTTCTCTAGCAAATCTTCCCATTAATTTCTGATATATGTAAGAAAAAAAATGCAAAAATGTGATCCAGTATGAAGACATATCAAAACACAAATAAATATACATACACAAACTTTAACCTATGCAATATACAAAGGCCAACAAATCATTATCCATGAGAATTATGAGGACCAAATGACATGAAACTGACTGCACCTAGTTATTAGACTATAATGTGGAACAGGCAATGCAGTACTTGTAACTCAAAGGCACCAACATCAGCATGATCTAGGGAATTATGCACAAGAGAGGAACACACTGGGCATTTCTTTTCATTATTCCAGATAAAGTTCTCAGTTTATTTTAGATTTTATACTTCTTTTAAAAAAAAATAAAAATAAAAATAAAAATAAAATAGGCAGTCAGTGCATCTACAGCAGCAGAGATGGGCCAACAACAAGTTGTTATTCACTTGACTGGAAGAATCCTGTTGCTCAAACTGCATTTCTGCCTGTTTTGATCAATTTCTTTTTTTTTTAGCAACTTTCTAGCAATCTGCTGCAGGCAGTAGTAGTAAGCCAGAACCACAGAAGAAACAGAAACAGATTGTCAGCAAAGGAACAGTCACAAATAGGAAGAGGGAAGATACAGAGCTCAAAAATGGCCTTTCTCCTTCTTGGTATAAGAGCTCCTAACCATGAGTCTAACCCCACCAAACTGCACTGTGTTTAGTCCTAAGAGCACAGAAGATTTCTGCATTTGACTTCAAAATATTAAAAATACAACTTGTATCATATGTAAACTGAGATAGAAAGTTGTTTCAATTGCCAGGTCACACAACTTTTTGTATGGGTTGAGAAAGGACTTAATGAATCTACTTAGGGGGCTGCAGTTAAAGGTCTAGAATCCTTGTGACAGACACAGAAGCACACATCTCACACTATCCAGTATTTTCTTCGTCCTTTGCAACTAAACATCCTTTTTTATAGCTATCCTATTTAAAAATTCAATAGACATGAGACTTTTTTTTTCCTTGTTACCAGTGTGTATATAGAATTTTTTTCTCAGTTTGACCAGTAGAACGTCTGCCAATAAATTTTTTCAAAACCTGTGTGTTTTGCATTTGCTCTTCTTAAAACTTGTATTTAGCATATCAATGCTGAAATATTTTAATCAAACTTTAAAAAGTGTAGGTCTTTAAATTAAAACCTTGTTTTGGTTGTGTTCTTATGCTATCACTTCTGCAAAACTACTTGCTCCTTCATGGAGGAGATAAGGCCATCTATGATGCTCAGTCCTACCTGCCAGGTACTCTGGAAATGTGAGAGAGGTGCAGGACTTCAACCTCAACAATCGCTATTGCAGTTCAGCACATGCCAGATGAAAGCCTGAAAATGAGGGAAAAAGGGGATTATAAACACTATCTACAGTTCGTGCTGAGAACTGGAACATTGAATTTGAGGTCTTGCTTTTTACTAAACTCCACAAACTTCTGTGAAAGGCAAATTTTTAACCAGGTTTAGTAATTATTTCTTCTTTTCAGTAGCTGTGCAATTTATGGCTGGATTCTTGTATGCTCCATCACTGCCTCCTGCAGCGTAATTTATCTTTTGACTCTGCAAAAATACGAATGAGCATTTTGTCTCCTTGCTCTTGCATTTGCCCTTCCCGTTCTTCCCTGCTAGAATCCTCAACACTGTTCAGCACTTCAAGTTCAAACTCATCTTATTGATACAAGGAATATTATTAAGAGCTTTGACTGGGAGTCCTACTTTAGATTTCTCAGTTCGATTAACAGAAAATAATCATTCTCACACTCTCCCTCTCTAGTGATTTGGTTAATTAACTGATAGAAGCAGCACAAATAATTTCTACACCAGTGTACTTATTGTTTCAAAAATTAAGTGAAAATTAGTCCCTTACTAGATGATTAGGATTTTAGATCTGCTAATGAACAACAATAGTCTGCCATTGCCATCTTTTAATTTACTTTTAATCACCAGCTAAGTAACAAAGAAGTGTCTTTTAAAATAATTAAGACTACATATCAGGTCTCTGTAGGATGTCAACAATAAAGGGGTTAATGATGCATCCAATCATCATGGAAACAATCAAAAAATGTCTTCCTTTAAACAGTCCAGAACAACTCTCACTATCTAAATGCATCTGTGCCAGAAATTTCCCACAGCTTCACATCATTTTTCATCCTGTAGAGATCACACACAAAAAAACCCAACCCTCACCCCATTAAAGATGGAAATCACCTATGTAAGCAGGCCAAGTATTTAAATTATCTGTGAAGAGAAGCCACTTCCCTCTCACAAGACAGAACTCTGTAAGCATCGTTGTATGACCTCAGCTGTGACAACATGACACAATAAAGGACCCAAATATAGCATTTGGAGGCATATTTTCTCTCATAATATTAACACCTTCCTGCATTTACCTTCTTTAGATACATTTACAGATGAAAGGTTGAAGGACTGAAAAGCAGGTTCCCAATCTTCATTTCAGAGAGATTTTCTGATGTCTCTGTGACACTTAGGAACAAGCCTATTTTGGGGTGTGGAAGGGTAATGATTTTGCTTTGAATGTGTTTGCTTTTTAGTAGCAGTTTTGTGGATGCATACAATGTCTGTTTTCTGCCATAATAGTAACCCACTATAATTCTAGCACTGGATGCTCATTGATTTTTTTAAAGAAATCAGGCATAAAAGCTTCTTGTGTACATATGTGTGTGCTTCTTGTGTACATCTTGTGTACATATGTGTGTGTCCTTTGACTCAGCCCTCAAATGATGTGTACAAGAGGGAGATTACACAGAGGTAATATGACCTTTTGTTGACAAATTAATACATATATATATATATGTCAATTAAAAAATACTCCACTCAACTGTTCAAATTTTTACAGCGTGAGAAGCTAAAGGACATTCAGAGAAGTTAGGGGTTTGCCTGGGAGAGGCAGGTACTGCACTTAAAATTATGAAAACACCTGCAGTATTTAGAGCACTATGCCACTGAAGTGATTGCAGCAGTAAGCTCTCTTTAATTCTTGACAAAGAAAGTAAATTGTCCTAAAAATTCTCTATTATGAAGCATCCAACACATGTATTGGCACTCCAGAGAGCTACTATAATCTAATGCATGTGTCCCTTTTGAAAACTGCCTTTTCCAGCAGCACATGTTTTGGCCCATGGGACTGAAGTATGTAGAGCACTGTTAGGAGACTGGTGGAAGGCCATCTGTGCTCTGGTTGAAAAGACTTTAGTTAATGTGAAAAAAAAACAAAAACAAACAAACAAAAAAACCCCATGTAATTGCTTTCTTCACGGCTTCTATTGTAATTTGGAGAGTACTATGTGAAAATAATGCAGTTTTGAGAGCTGGCAACAGCCAAAAAGGTAACTTCATCTACCTCTGTACTGGTACAAGATGGTTCTCAGCCACACACTTGGGGCAACAGTGAAAGACAGAAGTTAGACCAAATGCTCTTGCCAGGTATACTTTCCACATGTACAAATCCCTCTACATCACATCCTCTCCTTCTGCCTCAGGTTCTGCCCTTCCTTCCTTCCCTTCTTCCTTCCTCTCTACCTTCTGCCCTCCCTCCCTCCCTTCCTTCTAGAGTTTGCTTGTTTTATATGAAGCACAAATTCCTCATGATAACAGGTACCTATGATTGTCTCTGTTTGTACTATGCCTAAAAATGTACGCTGAATATCAAATAGGCTCTCAGGGAACTATGATAATAGTATTGAATACTATAATCATATGGAATAGGCCAGCTGAAACTAGCTGCAGAGGTCCCAAATTGTGGGGCATCAAATGTCTTTCTCTGCAGATTATTCCCTTCTCTGAATTTTACCTTCGCTTTTGTTTCTCACTTTCATCTCATTAACTCTAATGATTTAACTCATTAACTCCTTTTAACCATTTTCAGTAATCCTCTACCATGTTTTGTTCTTCTGTTCTCTAAAGACTGCTAAATAGCCCATGCACAATACTGGAGTTAAACTGAATTTAATTTTTAAACAGCTAATTGTAGAATATCCTAAGTGCAATCTGTAGCATGTAAAAGAAACCTTCACCTATCTGTTACTTGATGTCTTCATGTATCTAAACAAACATTACACCCTTTTTCAGCCATGCAGTTTTATACGATCCTTGTCCATTTTCACCAGAAGCTTTCAGCCTTCTACAGACTCTATGGATATGGAGCTCCTCTGTTTTACTTTGCTGCAATTTATGTTTATGCTTCATGGATCATTATCACTATTGTGAAACCTAGAATAATCTTACTATTATTGCCTAATGGCATATCAACCATACATCATAATGGTGTATCAACCATCCCTGTCCTAGTGAGGTGGTTGATGCCCCCTGCCTGTCAGTGTTCAGGAGGCATTTGGACAATGACCTTGTTAATATGCTGTAACTTTTGGTTAGAACTGAAGAGGTCAGGCAGTTGGATTAGGTGACCTTTGAAGGTCCCTTCCAACTGTTCTGTTCTGTTCTGTTCTGCTCTACTCTACTCCACTCTACTCAACTCCATTCCATCCCGTTCCATTCCATGCCATTCCATCCCATTCCAGTTCTTGTTTAATAATGTCACTACTGAATTCCTCTTTAAGGAAAAATGCTCAGCAATTCTAGAAAAAGAACCCAAATGCCCATTAGGAGTTAAAATAGGTATTCAATATGCTAATTTTAAACATCAGTTTTGAAAACCTCAACTGAGATCCTTGTGTTATGAATAGAGGTGATTACAAGTATGGGAAAAATATACCCAGTAATGCTCAAAAAATGAAGATTATTTTTAATCTTTTAATAAATACTTAATGAATCTAAAGCAAAACTGTATCTAATTATTATGTTGGTTTGCAGAAAAGAAATAAACAGACAATTCAAAGAGGGTTATAGTTCATCTTTCAGATAAAGGTTGCTATTATTTAAAATGTAATGAAATAGGGTTTTGTTTGTAATTTCTTGCTCCGTGCATACTTTAAAAATACAAATATAGTTAAATTTGAAAGAGGGGAAAAAAAGATGAAAAACTTGTACACTGAGATGAAGTGGTTGACTCTTCTCAGCTGTGTGATACACCCCTTTACTTCACAGTGTTTCAACAAGTAAAAAATGTCAACTTTGCCGTTTTATCTATCATGTCACCTTGTGGAACACAGGATACAATTCTGATTATCCTATACTGGGATGTCTGAGAGATTTGTTCCTTTTTTACTATTGATGAGTATCATTATAGTTTTGACCCAATAACTTTGCCCATGGGGACATTCCAGAAACAGCCCATGTCTTTGATGAAAAGCAACATAAATTCAGAAGCAAACTGTCCGCCATATGCACAATGGTCCTCTCTTTTTCATTCTCCTGTAACAATATGGCTCATGTGTATTCAGGAAACTTCAAAAGTGTAGCCCAAAAGACAGACTCGGAGTGGTCCTTTTATGCCTTTGATGTACAAAGCAAATCAGCCTGAACTCATCAGAGACTCCTGATGACAGGGGCTGGGCTAATCTTGGAACGATCAAAGCATTCAAAGTCAGTGACAT
This sequence comes from Heteronetta atricapilla, assembly GCA_011075105.1. Classification (NCBI taxonomy): domain Eukaryota; kingdom Metazoa; phylum Chordata; class Aves; order Anseriformes; family Anatidae; genus Heteronetta; species Heteronetta atricapilla. The sequence continues at coordinate 2,758,418 of CM021743.1, read as the reverse complement.
TTGCAAGGAAATTAATGATTCCTCCATAAAGGTTTTAACCATCCTATAAACAGGATAAATGTAGAAATCCTTAGATGGATGGTACCATTAAGTACAGCAAATGTTACTGAAAATAATCACAATGGTGTCTCATTTATTAAGAAACTGTTCCCTACGTTCATTTACATTCCACTGAACAGATTGTACAAAAGCGTTTTTTTTCTGAGTCTGGTTAACGTTCTCTGAAATGAGAAATTACACACTGAAAAGAAGTACTTTGTGTGTGTCATGTCACAGAATTACAAGGGATCATTATCCAATCTTTGGGACACAGAATTATTATTAATATTACAGATTTATCAATTGTTTCTACTGATGTAAAAGGTCTGATAACAGCACAACGTGCTTGACTAACAAGAACTACTACAATGAAGTTAAATGCTTTAACCTGTTTAATGATTCTAGTAACAATTATTACTTATCTGGGACCAGAGAAGAAATCATAAAGTATGCTGTTATCCCTGATATGATTGGAGGTTAAAAGGTGAACTGTAAATTCAAGGTTGGCATTTGCTTTTTAGAAAAGATTTGTTAACACTGTTAAATATGCTGAAGTCATATTTGTTCTTGCACAAGATAAAGCAACCAATCAAGTTTTTTCAGCAGAGGATCTCTCCATGCCTTTGTACTCTGCTGCTTTATTTAATAACGGCTACAAGGTGTGTGAATGATTAGGTTCACTAAGTAGTTCGAAGAGTGTTTTACCTTTCACTCTCTAGCCTCAAGAAATTTTCCTATCAAAGAACAACAGGAGTACAATTGTTCCCACTGTAATTAAATAGGATTTTGACATATGGGCAAAAAAAAGAAGGAATAATGGAGAAACACTTTTCCCACATCTAGTAAGTGCTGATGTTGCTTTTACTGCTACAATGTCTTGCTTTCAAATCTGTGGGCATACAACCATCAAAAGCAGACCAGAAACACTTGTTATATTACAGGAGCATCATATGGTGCTTTTTGGTACCCAGTGTAGCTTTAGTCAAGTGCCTCCCATTAGTAAGGGAGTAGTCTCCACAGACCACTTCCATTTTATTTTATTTTTTCAACTGGGTATCATTCAGATTTTTTTAAAAAAATACATTTGTTACAAGCTGTTTAACTATTTAGGCTCTGTCCCAGGAAAACAATGGTTTTGCCACTCAGAAGATGGCTTTTCAGGAGGTTTTCAAAATAGGTTTATTTCTAATGTGCATATTAATATCCTAAGAGAGCATTGGATGGACACACTGTAAGAGCACCCTGCTTAGGTCAGCAAGCTTGTCTTTCGACTGGTAAGAAGGTTTTATTTGCCCTATCTTTTTGTGTCTGCATGAGATATATCGGTATTTATATGGAACATATGCATCTCAGAATTCATCCTGAATGGTCATATTTCTGTCTATTCCACCAACTTGTACTTGTAGTACCAGAATTCAATAATTGAATTGATTTAAGACCATGTTAAGCATAACAGAACATGATATTCTGTCTAAAGTGTCTGAAATTTTCTCAGTTGTTCAACACCAGAATTCTCTAAGTAGACCCTTCAAATGAGATTATTAGATGATTTTATGTCTAATCACTGGTGTTAAGAAAAAAGCCCTTAATAACTTTGCTTGCACTCAAATATGCTGCTCTAGTTTCAGGTCAGTTAGGCTCATGAGTTTTGTGCCCCAGTGTGGTCAAAATCAGAGGATGGCAAGATATTTCAGGCTGGAAGGGACCTTAGGAAGTTTCTAGTCCAAACTCTTGCTTAATGCTGAGGCAGCTCTGAGGTCAGACCAGGTTGCTCAGTGTTTATTCAGTCTCCTCCTAATAACCTCCCAAGGACAGAGACTGCATAACCTCTGCAGCATAACCTAACCTGTTCCCATGCCTGATGATCCTCATTGTTTGTCTCCCACCACATACCACTCTGAAGATGACATATTCCTGATGACCTCCTCACAGGTACCACCAGGCTGCTACCTGGTCCCCCCAAAACTCTACCTTCTCCCAGCTCCCTCAGCCCTTCCTTGCAGGGCAAGTGCTCCAGCCCTCTGATGAACTTATCTAGTTTATAACCACCTTTCCTCTACTGAGAGAGCCCAAAATGGGAGTCAGGATTCTGAGTTTGGCCTAAAGAACTCTCAGCAGAGGAGCACGATCATTTCTCTTGACCTCCTGCTGTGCCCCTGCTCCTACAGCCCAGGATGGTGCTGGCCCCTTCTGCTGCCAGGGCACAAGGCTGCCCAGTGCTCACCTTGCTGCATGCTGGCAGCCCTGGGGCCGGTTTTGCACAGTTCTCCTGCTTGGATTGATGGCAAAGGGCTCTTCCTTCCCAGGTGAAGCATGTGGCATTGTCCTTGCTAAATTCCCTGAGGTCTCAGTTGCCATTCCTCCAGCCTGCTTAGGTCTATCTGCATCATAAACCTGTCCTCAAGGATTATTTTCCAGTCCCCCCATTTTGGTGCCACCTAGAAACTTGAGAGGGCACTCTCTCATCTCCTCCAAGTCAATGAAAAGGAAGTGACAGAAGCCAATTTAAAAAAGAATTAATAGTAGAGGATTATTTTTTTTTAAACACGGGTCTTTTTGTCAGGCTCAGTTTAACAAATTATACCAGATCTGACAGAAAAGTAGCATACACTACAGGGCAGAAACAAGTGGAGGGAAGCAACCTTTTCCTGTGCTCAACTGCAGCCACAGATTTGTCTTTGAAAGCATCTGTCTCCTCTTCCTTAGTATAAGGCAGCACAAGATAAGAGGGTTGCAAGACATGATAAGAACACGGGCATGATTCATAGGCAGATTCCTCAACCTGTGACCCTCATGATATAGCACAGTCTTCCACAACTTTGTATGCACCTGCCAGAACTTCTCCTCCAATGGACCCATGGCTCTTCTCTTTCACTTTGCTGTTTTTCTTCAAAGGTTGATTAATGAAAAACACATTATTTTCAAATGCCATACTGACTCCAGCTATACATACACATATTTGCAAGGCTCAGAACACTCAGAAATCTGGTATTTAACTGAACTCTTAGACCTTCAGCTTGCAGTGCCTTCTTGGTGCAGTTCTGCTTCCTGAACCCAGCTGCTGTAGTTCCAGATAGTTTCATTTTAAATTGCAGTGAAAGGCACCACTCCCCTGTTCTTTCTGCACTCAAAAAATCAAATAGATGTTTTTCCAACCCTACTGGGGAAAAATAAAATTAACCTTGGAAGAAACGTTTGCCTCCAATTAGAAAAACTTTGGTATGCAATTGAAAAGGAGCAATAGAAGGGAATGCCTAAGAAATTTTAAGTGTGAACGATGCTGAAGCTCTAGGTGTAGCAATCAGGGTTAAGAAAACCAAAAACTGAGAAATGATGACCACTTTCATAGCTGGCACCACTGTAGGAAAGCCAGCATGGGTAGTATCAAATCTGATCAGTGTTACACACCGCCGTCAATACGATTTCACGCTGTTTACTCTACAAATTGCGATTTAAAATTTGCAACTACACGCATTATATTACTCTTTTGGGAGGGGAGGGGGGACCTAAAATAAACAAATAACTATACTGCCATCAGTGAAAAGGATATAATCTGTTATGAGATGGTTTGTTGCTTCTGCCCCAGAAAGAGAAGCATGGCCATGAACCTATTTCACTCCTATTTCTCTCTCTGCTTCAGTTCTTGCCCATTAGATTTGTTGTTTCTTTTTTTTTTTTTTTTTTTTTTTCAAAAGATATTGTTTCTCCTCTGTTGAGTTTTAACTCTGCTCTTCTACAGTCACTAGACTCCTTTTCCTTGTTTTTGGAAATATGGGAAATATGTCTAAATATGTCTATAATACTCAGTCTGCATGGTGTGACTAATACATTTCAAGATCGTAATTTATCAAAAAAAAAAAACCTGTCAGCCTTAAATTTATGAAATAAATGTTTGATATTATGTTTAGAATAAGAATGAGAAACAAGAAATTCATTGCATTTGCGATTTTCTCTTTGTCAATCTCACTCAGATAATATTGCCAGAAAGCAATCTGCATGAGCACAGCCACGTATACAGTTCCAGTGGTTTTGCTGGTTGTGTTTTGTTTTACAATTGGACCATAGAGAAAATTAAGATTAAGCTAAATTAGTTGCAGTAAACTTATTTACAAGTGCAACTGTATTTGTTTGCCACTTAACGTAATTTACACTATTTTGGTTATTTGTGTATGTCACTGAATTGGAAAAAAAAAGGGGGGGGGGAATATGTAATGTAATTAATCACACTAAGCTACCAACTGCAATATTCTCAATAATCAGCAAGCAAAAAAAAAAAAATTACTTGCTGAAGAAATCCATAGAAAATTCAAACCAATTATATGTGATATGTGATATATGTGATGATTTTGCATCTATTCACATTTGGAAGTATAAACAGAAAACAAAGTAAATGGAATTAAAATTTATTTGTGGAAATTATTCATTCAGCTGTCACCTCACTGTTTGCCTCACCTTAAATCTTAAATAGAGTTAATTTAATCCTAGAAATAGAATTAATATTATAGCCATTCAGAAAATATTCTCCATGACAACTAAAAGAAAAGCAATCACCTTTCTATGGCTTCATGAAAGTAAAGGCCTCTCTTGTTCTCATGTCAAGTGTTGCATGAAGACAGAAAAAAATCTGTTTGTGTGCAATTGGGAAGTTAATAGTTCAACTTTTTTTATAGCACTTGCTCACCATATTGAGAGAAAATAATTTTTAAATTCTATTTTCCTCTTTAAGTTTCTTTTACATCTCTTCAAGAAGAAAATTTGAGACCAATGCCTTTCCACATGCAGCTAACAGAGGCTTCATGTGTGCCCACCAAATAAAAACTGCTCTAATTTCATGCAAACGTGGTTGGCAGTGCTTTGGCCACAGCAAAAAAAAATAACTGAAAACTATTGTTTTATATTCCATATTTTACTACAAGAAATTCCAGGACCAGACCCTTAGCAGGGTTCTGGGCATGACTTGGGAACTACCCAGTGCACCTACTGCAGTGCATGTGGATAGGTGATCTCCACCGACCAACCAGCCTTCCAATGAGATGAGGTTAAAGCTGGGACAGCTTGTTGTTTTCATTCATTTTGAAGTGGTTTATACGCTGAATGGCAACATGGGTAAACCAAATGGCAATTCTGAGTGAACCAAAACTGCTTATGAATTTTGATTTAATTTACTGTGTTGTTTAAAGAAAGGAAGATGACATAAAAATGTCCTAAAACTATATTTGCATATTTAAATATAAAATTACTACAAAATGACCTCCAATGAAACAAGATACTTGCAAGCTATTTTTTCAAAGCAAACAACAACAACAACAACAAAGTGATTTACATTGCTGCCTGTTCTAGTTTAGCCTCTGTCCTGGTTTCAGTTAGGACAGAGTTATTTTTCCTCCTAGTAGCTGGTAGGGTGCTATGTTTTGGATTAGGATGAGAAGAGTGCTGATAACATGCTCAAAAACGTATAAGCCCATTTAAGATGCAAGACATTGCTCCTCATTCTATATTTGGACTGCAGTCTCCAGTTTTATAACATTAAGCACTTAATCACTAAATCAAACTTTTTTTTTTTTTTTTTTTTTTTTTTCCCCAGAAAATAAGGGCCTCTAAATAATTTAGTTAGAATTCTTTTAAATGTCATTCCTGTATGAAACTTCCCTGCCCATTGAAAAGTCATTGAGACTGCTTATCAGGTAAGGGAAACAGAGACTTTCAATCTGGCTGCTCCTTTCACAAGGGAGATTGTCATATGTCATACTTTTATTAAAAGTTCTTTGATGTTTCTACTTGGAGGAAATTCTTCTTTCAGGAGGACTTTCTTTGTTCCTGATTTAAAAACCCATCACTGACTGTGATGTTCAGTGATGTATCTTTCCTATGTTCTACTTCATTTAAAATCTCCAGAAACAAGTTTGGGATACTCCCTTTATTTAGTTAGCATGGCAGGAAATCTCTCCTAATGTTAAGAGTGAGCTGTGGCTTGTCCTGTTATTGGATATATGTATTTGCAGCTATACTTCATGTATATGAAAAAAGTGTAACATTAGCGGTGACTTTCTCAATTTTTTGAAGACTTCAGAAAGGGTTTTGCTATTTTCCTAACAAGTAAGCTCATATGTCTATCCTTTTTGAAATCAAATCACATAGAACGATGAAGTAAATGATAAACTGTTGGATTTTACATGGAAAAATACCTTTTCTCCCGCTGATATGCCTCTTAGCATAATGAGCTTCCATATTTAGGCTTAGAGAGGTTTGAGTTTTAGGATCTTAGTATTAGGCAAGAACACCTCATTTCCCCAGCTTTTGACATCCACCAAGTCAATCATTTTGTTTATGAAATCAGATCCTATTCTGCAGAATGAAAAAGTATTTTCCCTGCATCGTGAAAGAAAAAATGTGAAGACAACCCAATAATGTGATGCTCTCAATATAAACTGGTAAGCAACTAAGACATCACTACTCACTTTGTGTCTCCCACTCCCTTATTTTAGTTTTCATCTCCATTTTCCTGTCATCCACACTGTTTCTTCATTTTTTTCATGCATCCATACTCAGCCTCCCATCGGCTTTTTCCTTTACATGTACATCAGAGTAAGGATTAATGTACGGGCCACATCTAGGTATCGCCATTTCCCATTACGAACAATACAGCCACGAGTCCTTCCCATCCCATTCCCTCCCTTGTTGCTATTTCATTATTCACATGTTTTGGTATTAAACAAGGGGCTAACAGGTGCTGCATGGGCACTTCAGTGCTAACTCCAAACTCAAGCCATTTGGTCATGGCCTGGCCCACCAGATCTTATGACAGAGACCTGGTGACACATTCATCTGCAGCAAGGCCTGGGCACCAAATTACCATGGTGCTTACACAATCCATGCGTACAAGCATGCCAGAGAGAAGCATAATTCTGTTAGTATTCAAATAAAAATCCTTTATACATACCAGCTTCGTTTTGTTTTGATTCTCTCATTAACCCCACTAATTAGTCTATGATCCTGGTTATCAAGGCAGCTAGGTATTCAACATTTCATGTATGCCCCTGTTTGGTTTTCACAATTAGCTAAAGACCTGACCCATGACGGGATCATCGAAGTCATCGCTGCTGAGACAGCTGCAGGTAACACTGCAGCCGTGGAGGTTATCAAATCTTACATGTGTGCTTATGCTTGCATCTCAAAAGTGTAATTTGGAATACAGACCCTAAGCTCCATAGGTCTGTGAACCTCACCATCTGAAGGACAAATGCATGCCCCGTTTTGCCTTCATCACATGCAGGCAGCGAGCTCTGCAGGGATCAGAGGGGCCAGTAGCAGGCAAAGCATCACAACTGCTGTTTCAAGCAAGATTTGGCAGGCAGACTCATTTGCTGCAGTTCAAATAATGTCTCAAACAGAATGATATGGATCAAGACTGACAAGTAGAAAAATTCTGGGAAAAATATATATATATATATTTTGCTCAATTTTTACAAAACTAAACTCTAGAAATTTGCTTTTATTTAAAGAACACTTTTTTTCTGCAGCTTATTCTTTTTTTTCTTTTTTTTTTTCTTTTTTTTTTTTTCTTTGATGTCTTCCTTATCTGGAGTATTTTGTAGCTAAATTATAAGGATATAAGGATATATAGCATCAGCTTCTATAGATTGATTTGATCTTTCCTATTTCATCGCAAACTTCACAGAAGATAAAAATAAAAGCCAGGTTTTACGACTGACTTACTGCTTCCTAATTATATGGAAACACTACTTTTTTGGTAATAATGGTATGTTAGCAGCTTGATTTACTAATCAGATTCTGCATCTAGGGATAGGAAGGGGTGTACGTGCACATACGCACATGTATATTTGTTCCAAAATTTGCATTTTATCTGTTAGCATTGATTAGCAACTAAATTTTCAACAGTACTTATAAAGAATAATTTGCCTGAATCATTAAATATGACATGGTACCTTTGCAAGTAGAAATCTACAGTTCTATCTGTAAAAGAAGGTAACACAGGTACAATATACATATGTTGAAAACCAACAGTATGAGTTACTTATTCCCCTGAATAAGGAAGTCCAATCAGAGAACAGAAATAATAAAACTATGCAATTCACTAATCACACAACGGTATTGAATAATCAAAATAATTCTCAAAATGCAGAGTGAAAACAATATGTTTAACAAGTTGTTTAGCCAGTCCATCTAAACTTAGAGTCCCTTCCAAAAGATTTTGGGTCTGTAACAAATACAATTTACAGAAAATGTTCAAACTGCTACACTCAGAAAAATACAATAGCAATCATTTCATTTTTATGTATCAGTTTGACTTCAAAACTATCTTAGTAATAACTAGAATTTGCCCCTATTATTGGCAAATGTGGGTGTGCTTGCTAGCAGACAAATGCACATACCCATCCAGGCACTGGATCCTTGCACTGCTGAAGCCCATGACCGCAGGAGGACACTGTGTGAACTGCCCCTATTAAACAAGCATGAGTTTGGACACTGCAAGGATGAAAAAGCTTAAAATAGGAATTTTTGTTCTGTTGCTGCCAGGTATTGTACTTGATGAATGGATGGAGAACTTCAGCCTCCACTGAGGACAGTAAAGCTTTCTTTTTAAAGCCGTCTCAGCGATCCTAGGCAGAACTTGTTTGGTAACGACCCCAACTTGAACAGAAGTGCCTAGGATTTTTTGTTAGACCACAGACACACTGATTTCTTTTACTCTACTGACCTCTTCTGAAATGAGGCTGAATTTGTTTGGTGTGACATCTGCACAGTTTGTCCTACTAATTGAAAGACTAGATGTGACTTATTTCCCCGAAGACTGCCTGTAGTCAGCAAGCAGGAACAAACTTCAGTCATTTTTGATTGGCTACATTTCAAAATTGTGTCCCAGATGTACCTGGGTTGTGTTTCCTATGTGTCATTCATTTCTTTTAAGCTGACATTTTCGTTTAGCTATCCCTGATCAGCTAAGACAGGTCAAGAGATCTCTTTGGTTTCAAGCCAGCTGCACTTGTGCCTGATGTGTCCCTCCCCTAAAGGGGAAATGTACTGGTGAAACTCCTACTTACTTCCAAGTCAAGCTATAGAGCAAGGAAAGCATATAATTGCTGTTCATTTTAACAAGAAAAGGGCAAAAATATGCTCCTGGTAAGGACTGAAGTAACCTGAGCTGTGGAATTTGTCTCCGCAGATCTTAACGAAGAACCAGGCTCGTTCTTTAAAATATAGACCAGGTGTCCTGAATTTTAGGGTTGTTGTGTACCAGCTAATTATCTAAAAAAAACATACAATCAAAAAACACAGAAGGAAATATCATCATTAAGAGGAAATTGAGACAAAGAAAGAGAAATGACCTTCTCCCACATTTTCCAATGACTGGGCCAAGAACAGAACAATTTGAGTTTCAAAATCCCACTGTACATCTTTGGAGATCTGAAACTCCCCAGGAACTGGAGAGGACATACCTAATTTGAAAATTGTCCCAGTGATCAAAGATGAGGTTGTCATGACTCATTCTAGCAGATGAGCTTTTCTTCTTAACACTGAAGACTGACAAAGCTACTGGCAACCTTGAGCTAGATTTGCATACCTCTGCAGTTATCTTCATGAAAATGCAGTACAGAGGGGACACAGAATCTATTGTGATATTTTGGAAGCAGTGTTACACCCATATTTTAGCTGAACAAAAAAATGGCTGTTTAAGACAGATGGTAGTGGAGAATTGGCAGGAACAATTAAGAGCCGAAAAAGGAATGGAAAATGATTTTTTTATTATTATTCTCTCTTTTGTTAAAATGCTTCTCTCTAATTAAGCAATATGTGTCTCTTGACATCATTTCAGTACAATGACATGTTTTAAGACCTCAGAAGGTAAGACACGCCAAGAAGTTCTTGGGTTTTAAGTCAGCTGCACTTGAAAAAAAACTCAGTAGATCATCTGTCAGAATAGCAGCTTTTGCCTAGTGAATTGCAGGAAAATGAAAATTCACAAAACCATTTTTAAATACTAATGACATACTTAAAATAACTTCTATCTTACACAGTTCATCCTAACCCCTGATATATTTGTGAAACTTATAGGAACAGTACATATTTTTGCTAACTAAATACATTTTGAAAATCACAGATCTTTTCTGCAAGAATACTTTCAAGACAAAAGCAGGGCAGAAATATCCAGTGATTTACAAAGAGCAATTCCTTAGTCATTTGCAATGACTAACCCTAGCAAGCATATTTGATGTGAAGATTAATGCCCAGTTCTGAGTGACACAGATTCACACTTCACCACTCAAGTTCTCAGAAATTACTCACTACTGAAAGTAGATGAGGCTGAATTGGTGGTGTTGAACGTGGCTCAGCTGGAAGTGTGGTGAAAGAAAAAACAGTCAGGCCCATTTCAGGGACAAGCTTTAAGCTGCTGTTTTTGAACATCCTTTTTTGTCCTTGGCCAAAGGACCCAGCGGCCACTGCACTGTTGAGACATAAAATTCAGGCTTCAACCATGTCCTGATAAGGACAATCAGCAAGGATGCTAATTGGTGTCAGATGTGATTAGGCCACTGTTTTGCAGTAAGACTACAGATTCATTTTCCTCTACTTTTCTACTGCTGAGAATCCAAGAACAGGTGATTCACCTGAAGTAAAGCTCAAAGGAATAAAGACAGCACAGCTTAAAACCAGACCTTCTAGTCCTCCCAAGGCTTTGTTTCTACTAAGGGCTTATTTCTAAATTGAATTATCTGTTGGGTTTATCATTTAATGGTGGCAGAAAATGCGAACATCTTTTAGTGTAATTTTATAGACAGCTGTAAGTTATATCAACAGAATTTATATCAACATTTAAATCAACAGCTGTAATTTATATCAACAGAAGTTTTATTATATAAAACAACAGAGAATTGTGATGCATTCTTGATGATGCAACAGCAGAACATTGACCCCAACAGCTTGCCTTTTAAAAGCCCAACAAAAAAGAAACACTGTTGTTTTGCAGTGACTGCTTTTGCATTGGTTTTCTTACCAAAACAGATTTGTATGTGAATAAGACATCTCTCTCCACACACCTTAAAAGCAAGTGCAAAAACTGTGGATTACAGAGCCCTGTAGGTAAATAATTCAATTCTTCAGACTTCTCTCCTGCTCCCCTCACCTTTACACAATTCTGTTGGCACACCAGAATCACAAGCCTCTTCTTATAAATGTGCTTTGCAGAATATTCAAAAAAAACTTAAGATTTGAAAACTCTGAATACAACAGAGAGCAGCTCATAACTATTGCTGACTTGGTTTTGCTGCTCTAAGAAAACTGTATCCAAAAGCAACATCAGATTTGTTCCAAGGAAATCTAGATGCAAGATTTCTCCCAGAAGACAAATATGGAGCTCAAGTTGATCCCCAGTTTTGGAAATAAATAGATAAATAAATAAGTAAATCTACTGAAAGAGAGCTAAAACAAGGAGCTGTATTATTTTTAAAAATGAGGAAAACAATTCAGATTCAAGTTAGACTTGATCCACTATGTACTTGTACTGTACTGTGCTCTGCTTCATAGCCCATTTGATGGGCTATGCTTTTTATTAAAGGCAAAACAACGATTCAGTCTGACACCCTGACATATGGGGAAGGGTGGTGCAATGGAGAAACGGTTTTTATCTCTGTCCATTATGCTGTGTATACTAGACCCAACATTGTTTAAACAAAACTTTAAAATACATTTCTGACTTGGCAAATGTAAATATTGTGCCAGTGAAGACAAAACTTCAGCTTCAAAAAAATGGATGAGGAGGCTGAATTGTAAGTTCTGCTTCTCTCAAACTGCTTCGGAGTTTGACTGAGAGGAACGGCAGGACAAGGGCAGCGGGAGTGGGAAACCAGTGCCTCACTGCCTCTGCTGTCCCACCAGCCATAACAGAACTTTGGTATCTGGGCAGGAAAAAGGACCGGTGCAAATGTGTTGATGACAATCCCTCAATATTTTATATTTCAGCAACTTCGGTTTCAAGGACAAAGACTAAAGGCTGCTCACTGCACTCTCAATATATGCAGCTTAAATGCCTACTGGCCACCAGGACGTGCTCAGGTCATCGAAAAATAGCTGGTACAGTACAAAGACATCGTGAGCCCAATTCTCAAATGGAGCAGAAGGTTTCCAAGCCTGAGGCCCGGTTCCAAAGCCTTCCTGCTTGTATAGCCCACCCAGTGACTTCAGGAAGTCGGAGGCCGGCACACCGCGCACAGGCCGGCTCCAGCCATCAGAGAGGGGCCTTCAGCCACCGCTCTGCTCTCCGCTGCTGCAGCACATCAGGCAGCCTTTTCTGGCAGCCGAGACAACAGTGCTTAAGGGGACTTGCAAGTTGGACAAAAAAGTTGGCGAAATTGATTGGTATTTAGAGTTTAGCGGTCTCCTATGAGTATTCCTGTGCTTCTCTGACTGATTTTGATGAAGTGCTTTTATTTGTCTTTCCAGCGAGAGACTGCAGATGAATTTGCAATAGAGCAGCATGGCTCCTGTTTAGCTTTGTCAGGCACCACTTAGCCATGTTATAATTTATTTTCCAGGAAAAAATATTTCTCATGAGAGCTTTGGGCTAACACAGTTATAAAGCACCTGGCTACTGTTCAGCTCTGTGTCTGAAAGCAGGTTCATTTCTATGCATAAACAGAAAAAGACCGAACTGCAGAGAAGGAAGAGCCACAAGTTCCTCCAGGTGCACAGGACTTGTTTAGAGTGGCATTTGCTCACATCAAATGCTACCTCAGTACCAGAGCTGGCAGAGCCAAGGTTAAAACAGGCCTGAGAGGAAGCAGACTGCTGTCAGCAGCAGGGATGCCATGGCAGGCTCTGGGAAGGGATGCTCACTTAACAAAGCAGCCTGTCTCTGCTCACCGCTGGGTTGGGAACTGACTCTTCTAAATTTTTGAATGGATTTAGACCTGTATTTAACTTTGACATACTGTGTAATAGAGCAATCTTTACCTTGCTTCGGCTTTATTTGGTGAGAGTCCCTTTTACTCAGAGCGCAATGATTGTGGTGTTTGTTGGGGTAGTTTTGTCCCTATTTTCTCCTGAATTACGGTGATTAGTGAGCAGTTTGAAAGCACCAAGCCCAAAGATCATTTCTGCTTTGATCACCATTACTGTTATTCAGGAAGAGGCACAAGCATGGTTACAGGATGAATGTAAGTATCAATTCAGTTTCATTGCACTTCTGGAGGGTCTGCAGCACTTTTTTCCTGCACCTTCTTCTTACTCTTTACCTCATTGGAATTCAGAGGAAGGAATGTAGTGACATACATGCAATTAAGACAGTCTCTCTTGAACATGTCACCAATCACAAAATGTGATTTCTAGCACGATTTTTAATTAAATGAATATTTTTGTTTGTCCTACTGGTATCTTGCATTTTAAGAAACAGAAATGAAAAGATGTGAAGATCCAATGAGAAGAAGGAGCCTGCTCATAGGTACTGCTCTTTCTGCCCATTTAATCAGCTGTGATGTTTCATTAGCAATGACTTAACCAAAGCAGACAATGCTCATTGCAGCACCTAGCCCCATAATCATTACACATTACTACTGCTGGGTGTTCTTTTAAAATTGTTCATTGAATACACTGCAAGATTTACAAGTAACCAATAACTGCAGGCTCAGAAGCAGATCAACTTGCAGCCTCCGTAATAACAACAGGATAGCTTGGCAAAGAAAAACACCCCAATTTTGCAAACTTTGGTACAAAGAAGATGAAAAATAAATTTTAAATGCAAAGCCAGACAATTCACTTGTCTAAGAATACGCTGAGCACTCCCACCCATCCGTACTGAGTAACTACATTCATCCTTTCTGTTATATCTTTCAGAATTTTCAGTAGTATTTATTCAGCTGAACTAAAATTGCATTTGTTTATTGCCACAAAAATGTCACCATTTATTCAGCATTAGCCCTGGACAGATATTAGTAAATGTAAATCTGTGAGAGAACCACAAGAAAAATCAAACTACCTGATGCTTTTCACCCATGTGTTAATGTGTGGTAATGATATGCTCCCAGATGCTCTAAAGACTTTTTTTTTTTTTTTTTTTTTTTTTTTACTGCTATGGAGTAAGTACAGATTTTGTTTTTTTTAAAGCAATGTCACAGAAATTATTGCTCACTTACTGTGAGCAGTAGTTGTGCTTCCCCACAGCACACAGTGTTGCCTACCTGCTTTGAGACAATGCCAAGGGAGGGGAATTCTGACATGGGATGCTGATGGGCAAGACAATAGGGCTGGATTTGAAATCCTGTTTCCTAACAAATTTCTGATTAAATCTAAAGCAGATGTCTTTTGCTCTGTGCAACTTATCTGTACAATGACAATAATAGCACTTCTTTAAGAACAAAAATGAAAAGATTGGAAAGTAGTCAGATATCATCACCTGGAGGACAGGCTAACACAGTAACAGTAGCACAAGGAAATGTTTATATTTTTTCAAGTATATATTTGAAACAAACTGGCAAAATACATTCGACATCTCTGGGATTAAAATGGAAATGGAAAAAGGATATTCAGATATATTTTCCCCTCAGAAGATAGTACTGGTATCATTTTGCTCTGACTTTATAATTCCTGTAGCTTATTATAATGTAGCTGTCCTCTTTGATTTGTGTGTTGGAAAATCCAGTGCAACTGCATAGATTCGTAGAAATAGGCTTATTATTGTAACAGCTCAAGGGAATCTTCTGAATTGATGGAAAACATTTACATTGGAACAAATTACATTTTACTGAAAAACTAATTGTTACACTGAGAGCTGTATACTGTTGTAATTGCATCGTCCTAATTACACACATTGCATTATTTAAAAAGAATGGCATTGTTTATTTGCAATATCCTCTGCTTATTTACAGTTGCATATTTGAACAAGGAGCAAGGAGTTATTCCTACAATGCAGAAGAGAGATTGTTATCTTCACAAAACACAAAATTAATTCAGTAGAGGAAATCTACTCTCAAACAGAGCAAGAGAGAAATTCCTCCTGAGGCAAGACATTCTACAATTGTTTCTAAATTTCTGTATAATTAACAAAGCACTTGCCATCTGCAGTGATTGACCTGTCAGATCTGCTCCTCTGAGATAATTTCAGTGACATTTAAAAAAAAAATCTATGAATATCAAAAAGCCATATTCAACTTGTAGAGAATGGTGTTATCCTGTAAATAGAAATTACAAACACTCGGGATGGAATTAGTTTATGAAGACTGCTGATTAACACCAGCAGCCCTGATCAGATGAGTTCAGCTCAGGTATTAGTGGGATATCCTTTGTTGGTTATTGCAATGGTGACCTCATTTTGTCTCAATTTTTTTATTATGTAAACGACTCTCTAACATATAAAAAGGCATCTCAGAAAATTCACTTACCTATTTAGACTAATGTACTAAACAATGTTTACACTCTATGTTAAATGAAATATAGAGACACTTCATTTTAAACAAAGAAGAGGTAGAGTCTGTGTTGCTTTGCACCTTTATTGGATTTATTCTGACCCAGCTAATGAGTGTATCAAGTTACATAAACTAGCAATCAACAGTGATCCCCTTTTCACCTCAATTGTGTGAATATCTGAATTTCTTCCAAGACATCACAAAATCCAGCCTGGTACTCCTTACTTTTTGAGAAAACACATTCTATATTTTGTTTATTGTTTTTAATAGAATCTTTTAATCCCAAACACCATAATTTGTGGATTAGCTCCATCTCCTTTACTACTCATCTTTCTCTTCTGTGTTACATTAAGTATGTATAGGTGTTGCAAAAACACTTCTCCATTAACAGCTTACAATATTTCTTTCTTCACAAACCTGAATTTCTGGAAAATGTTATTTAGAGACATGCAAAATACAGTTTTATCCAAACCAATACAAGCTTTTGTCCCAACAGGTTTTGTAAGTGATCTTTTTAAAAGTAGCACAGAAAAAGAGCTGGATGTTGTGTGGCATGAGAGATGAATGCATCTTCAGTTCTAAGGAACAACTATTGAAGTTTCAGATTGGTAACGATCACAGTCAAAATGATATTTTAATCTTAGTACACAGTAGGGAATAGACAGTTACTGCACAGTTCACTAGAATTTTACCCCCCTTGACACATGAA
Organism: Heteronetta atricapilla; assembly: GCA_011075105.1. Classification (NCBI taxonomy): domain Eukaryota; kingdom Metazoa; phylum Chordata; class Aves; order Anseriformes; family Anatidae; genus Heteronetta; species Heteronetta atricapilla. The sequence goes on along the minus strand of CM021743.1, from coordinate 2,742,254 downwards.
AGAGCAAGTAGTCTGACTTTTCATCTTATTTCAGAAGAGATACCTTTCTGGTGGTGGTCTAGTCAAGTCCAGCCAGTGCTCCTAATACAGAAACTTTCAGTTCTACAGTAAATGCGACTGATCTTTTACCTTTAATTTAAGTTCATTGCCAAAAATCAAGATGAATTTGTTAAAGTGTACAGTTAAAAAAACAGCATAAAGAAGCAGAACTCCTACAGTAAAAGTTGTTTGTAAATTTTTGATCAATGGCTTTTTATAATATAAGTTGTAAAAGGGCTATCAAACTTCCCTAAAGTACCTTTGACAATAAATAAAATGTTTAATCTTTTTTCTTCATTGCAGATATTTTTGAAGATTTTTTTTATTATTATTATTCCGTATTGCTAGATGCACTTTGCTATTTCCTATTCATTCAGAGATAAGGAAGAGAGATAAATAAAAAGTTAGCTTTCTGCTTTTGCTATGATCCTCGTTCTTCAAAAGTGTGTGGTTTGGGTGGGTGGTATATTCATTAGAATTGAATAGTAGCAGTTAAAGGGGAAGCAGTGAGTGCAATTTCTTGTTGTTTGCAGGTAATAGATAACAAAAGAAGTGAGAATAAACTCATATGGTCTTTCAACAAACAACAAGTACAGACCAAGATGTTAGCTTTCAGACAAAAAAAGGCATAGAAAGAAATTCTGAAGGTAGTTGTCCTATGAAGATTTTAACTACAGGAGCCTGTTGGGGAAAAGCCAGCTTTGGAAGCTGAAATTCTTTCATTTAGACAGGTCCTCAAGTAAACTTCCAAGTCCATTAAGACTTGCACTAACCACGGAGATGTTCCTTGAGAAACAAGAGCTAAATGCATGGTGGAATCAAGACCACAAAGTACCCCATACCCTCAGAAAAGAAACAAAAACAACACTGAATCCTACTAAAATGGATATCAAATGAATTAGAGGACCTGTAAAAATGAGGAGCCATTCTTACAAGTTATTAATCTCACACTGCATAATTGTACTATTCCTACACAGACACCTTGAATCAGGTGAACTGGATGGCCAAGGAGCTCGTACCTTACTGGAACCATCACATTTTTAGAGCCCTGCTACAGTCTCCCCCAAGAAAGAACTCCTCAACTACTCACAGTTCCCAAAGAAGGGGATAGTTTAAAATATGTCACAGTGTTGAGGATTTTTAAAAAAGGAAGAAAAGAGAGGAATCAGACAAAGGAACCTTGTCTCAACCAACTGTGACTTCTGAACAAGGACAGTGTACCTTAAAAAACTTTGGCAAGCACTTTACAGACATGCTAGATGTATAGATAAATCTATTTTATATCATGGTCTGAGTGTTAATCTTACCACAGAACACAGTGATTACAGCTTACTTTGAGTTACTACTTTTCATAATTCATTGTAGTGAGGTATTACTGTGTGACATCTCCAAGCCAGTGATCACTTCATTATTTTTAAACAGAATAAAATGAAGGAAATCACTTTGAACTGAATGTTGAGCTATTTCATTCTATGTTAGAAGAGCAAAGTCAATCATTACAATAAACAACAAGCAACAATACAAGCTACAATAAACTAGGACTTCCTAGAATCCAGCTGGTTTAGTAACCAGCTTTATACATGCCTACTAGTATTGATATTAAAAGTCCTTTGAAATGCTCATGTAGGATAACACCATCTATACAGCACACAGAATAAACTACACATGGCCATACACTATACTACTTTCACTACACACATTTTCCTTTTGAGAGGTTCATATATATATATGCATATAAATGATATGCATCTATATACATGCAGACAAGATGTTAAAATTGGCAATGATTTATGTTTGCTTTCAAGACAACAATCACAACTTCTGGTTGCAGCATAGCAAGGACAAGGACACTGCTTGAAATGGTGCACATTATTTCAACTTTTAGGACATACCCTATGAAGGAAAATGAATTATTTTCCAAGGGACTTTACAGAGATTTTTCATTTGTGCTCACAGAGAGAAATATCCAACATGATGACACATTTTTAATTCTTTATTTAAAAAGCTTTTGGTGTCACCTTGGAGAGTCCCAGAGCATACTTACTAAAGTACACTTAAGAAGAAGGTGTGACAGCTGTGGTTTTTCACATGAAAACACCTCTCACTGTAGGCACAATAACGTTTTATTTATCCTATTTTGATGAATATGTGCTGACATTTAAAAGACCAGAGAGGGAGAGGAAAATAAAAAAATACACTAGCCACTATTTTACTTGAGGAAAGTAAAGTCTCTGTTTTGGTTTGGTTTTGCTTTTTCTTGAAGATTCTCACATATCTTCACTGTTTCAAATGTTAACAGATACTCAGCAGACTTGAGCACAGTTAAAAGGAAAAATCACATATAATTCTCTGGTAAAAACCTGGCAAACAAATATGTATTAATGGCTTTTTTAAGGGATAAAAATAAATGTATTTGTATATATATATTATTTCCATGCTCACATAAAAAAGAGAATTTTAAATTCTTGAATATTAATACTTTACCATGATCTTTTCTTTCTGAATTTACATATGCAACAGTAACTTAAAGAGGTTGTTTTATAACATGCAAATAATAATGTACTGACATTTACTGCTGCATAGCTGCTCAATGACCTATATGAAATTAATTGTTTGTCTAGCAGCTAATGAATCAATATTTCATATCACAAAACACATGACCTTAATTGACAGTATCAATAGCACTACCAGTTAAAGAGATTAAAGCTTGCCTGATTGTGGAAAACTGTCTAGTGGTCCATCACTTGAAACACTTGGGAGGGATATAGGAAGTTCACACTACTAATATTAATGCCAGTAGCCATCAGACACAGAACTTCTCCACTGAAGTACATACATAAGTAAAAGTTTCATAAAAGCTTTTATGGAAGCTTGTTCTGTAAGCACAAAACAAATGAAGGAATCTGCAACCTCAGAAAATGACTATAACATTTTATTTTGCTTAGTTCCTAAAGTGCATACTACTGTTCCACCTACATTCAGCACCAATCTAACAGGAAGCAGCTGAGCATGGTTTTAAATATGAGGAAAGATGTTGTTTGGCTAAATAGCTCACCTCATCAAGGAAATTTATTAAACAGTATTTCGAGGCTGCATTTGTCTTACTGAAACTGTACGCTGGATAGCATCAAAGATATTTAAGAGAGTTTGGAGAAATGCTGAAGTGAGCAATTAGCTTCATGGACTACATAGTTCAAAGCTTTTCTAACTCCCAACTGTGATTAGAGGGAGTGTAATATCTCTCAAACAAAATTCTGGATTAAAAAGGTTAGGCCTAAAGATATGCTTTAGTGCATTACTTTCAGCATATCTGGAAATGACTAGATGTGTGAGAGTGACACAGCTGTTTTTTAAGGAACAAAACAAAGCCACAATTATAGGATTATATACTGTACTTCAGTCAACACTCAGGCATGTTTTATAAACTTTTTGTCTCAGACACTAAAAATCCAGACACTATGAATTCCTAGCATGAATCACAGTATGGAAATAGTTCACCTGAAATTATGTACCTACAGCAACACAGCATGCAGAAGTAGATGGGCCCCTACCATCACAATATGCTGCAAATACATTAGGAGGATCTGTGTAGTATGCAGAGAGCTACACAGGCTTAGCACTGTACAGGAGGTCTCAGTCTTAAAGAATTTATCTTTATGCTTCAGTTAAAAACTTGGGAATTGGAGAGACATTTTATAAGCAACAAAGGCATAAAGCAGCCAAACTCTTCTGGAGATTTTATATTGAATCTTTCCTTTATTATCTGAATTGTTTCTTAATTTGAATGAAGAAAAGAAATCCTCAGCCTCTTCTCTCAAACCTACCCTGACTCTGCTCAGAAAACATACCTGTTTAGAAAAGAGCTTCACTTATATTGATGTATATTAGCTGCAACCACTGTCTAATTAGATCATGACTCTGTCATTTTCTCATGAACCGTAAGCAGAAGTGGAATTTGTTAAGAGAACTAAACTGAATGCCAGAAAATGTGCCTGAGGAAAATGAGATTCCTCTATTATCTTTGCAGATTAAAAAGTTTGTGATAGCAATAGAGAAGTTGGGGACGTACCCGTCTTTCCCACTTGACTCTTATTCTTCCCTCCAATATGAATTCAGTAAGTAACTTACCTTGGCTTTCTTTTCAATCCTTTAATTTCCTGTCTCATTTGTCTTTGTAAATCTTCATATAAGAGAAGCTAAGAGAAGTTCCCATTATGAATCGATATTGAAAAGGGAGCTTGGTATATTTTAAAAGGGCAAATCTAAAAATGATTGCTCACCCTTTCCTCTGCAGAATCCTATGTCATACTCCTATTCTGAAGCCCAAGGAACAAATCTATTTAATTCTAAACTATCACCGTCCTTTCTCTAAAATTCTGCCAACTGATTATTTTCACCATAACCACTCTCTTTCGTTTGATCTGTAATTGAGAACATACCTTTGTAGAAGCAGTCATCCCTTAGTTTTCTCTCACTCTGCTCCACACTGCAACCTCTAGCCTTTTGATTAACTATACAATTAATAAAATTAGTACTAAACATTCCTCTCTCCATACTTCCCCTGTGTTCTTGATACACGTGGTGTTTTGAAGATAATTAATACGTGTGTTTACCATGGAAACCTCTGAACTTTAATCTGTTCTTTCCCCCCTCCCATCTGTTACAAAATACAGTTTACTAGTTGGAGTGTTAAAGTATCATCATATATAATACAATTCCTCTCTTTTATCTTGAAAATCTTTATGGTCAGAAAAAGGGAAATAAGAGATAAAGAAAATCCTGGAATGTTTTTTCATATATATTTTTTTCATTTTATATATTCAAAATTCATCAGCACTTATGATTTAGCAAAATGAGAAGACTACACTGCAGACAGAAGAAACAATAAGAATGGTGTTACCAAATCACTCATCCTAAGCGGCTGGGTGTAATAGGTAATGTTTAGCTACTGGACATTTTTTAATGATAACTGAGATAATAGAAACCATACTGGGCTTGGGAAGAACAGAGCGACCACAGTTGTAAATGCTGATGCAAAGGTGTCCTTTGCTCTTGTAGCATGCCAGCCATTAGGATTTTCATTCTCCAGAACTCCTCCGATATGAAAGAACTTAAATGAGTATAATTAATGCCAAGAGATAAATATAATGGAACGCTACAGAATGACTAGTTCCCGTGACAGAGGAGACAGGACTGAGAGTTGTCACACCACACGGGCTCTAGGAGGTGTTGCAGTCAGGTACAAAAATAGTGAACACGCACTCTTGTTTGTAAATTACATTGAAACTGATCCTTCCCTCTCCTCCCCTTGCTGAGCAATGCAAAATACTTCCCTATTTCAGACAGCTGGAGATCCTGTAAAGGTAGAAGGAGGGCAAGGTACCCAGCAGGAGGGAGGGGGCGGAAGGAGGCACAGCTAGCCAGCACTTGTGAGGATGAAGGTTTGGGTCGTGGTAACCTGGGGCTACTGGCAGCTGAAAAAGGCTTGCAGCTGGACTCATGAAAAATGTTTCCAGAGGGTTGGTTTGTATATATAATTTGCAAATAAACCTACTCTGATTTAAAAGACAGCAAGACATCCAATTCTATTGGTAGTTTTTTCCTAACCACAACAATGCACAATGTATTTCTGACTATTCACTTGAGTCAAAAAAGGCTATGTTTTCCTCCTCTTTTTTTTTTTTTTTTTTTTTTTTTTTTAAGTGGCACATGGCCATTAATAAATAACACAACCTAAAGGATTACTTCAGGCTATCTATACATTTTGTAGATGATTTGCATCATCTCATTTTATGTTTGATTTGCTCTGCATTTTTCTTGTATTTTTTCTCCCTTTCTGGGAGGATGTAAAATGGTTGCTGACTCCACATTGACCTCTTTTTCTCTGGCTCTTCACCATATACTTAACTCAGTAAGTAGCCTGTGAAGTTTACTGAAGTAGATACCATCAAACTTGACAGCACGAGAAAAAAACTCTGCCTTGTATAAGCAAACAATGGTACTAGTACATGGAGGGCCTAGAGGACAAAAGAATATGACTATTGCAATTCTGTTATTTACAGCTTTGTATTACAGCTCTTATTTCTTTTCCTTCTTGAGATTGAATGGAGCTGGGTTATCCCCAGGCTCCTTCAGGTATTTCTTTCAGAATATACATCAATTTGTCGTCCCTCTGTGGCTTCCATTACTTTAATACATCAGCACCTCACAATCTTTCCCTATCTTTACTCTCACAACATCTCAGAGGCAGGCAATTTTTGTGATATCAATTTACGAAGAAAGAATTCAAAGTGCACTGAGATTTTTAGGTATCTGGTGTCCAGACTGAAATCTAAGTATCTCCCTCTGTTCTTTTTACAGTGCCTGGGATCATCCTTCAGCTCCTCAGAATGGGATTCAGGACAATCTAAACACTGAGCAAGGCACCCAAAGTTAAACTTGAAAAGATGAGACTAACCTGGACCACAGTAATTGGCTACGTTTGTACTTCTGTTCTGACGCTGTCGATACCATACCACTGTGTATTCAGAAAGTGTCTCTACAAGCCCTGTGTAGAAGAGAGATGCTTCTATCTCACAGCTGAGCACAGATCTGTCTTTCTTTAAGACAGTTAAAGAACAGCCTAGAGGCTTATCTCCTCTGATTTTTATGTAAGGTACCCGCGATAGGGAGACTCCGGTGCAGTTCCTTGTTCTGCCTGAAGGGATTCAAAATTCACATTTCTCTCCTCACAGCAAAGGGCTGCAACCACCAAAATACAGCACAGGCTGGGGTGGGGAGGCACTGTGCATTTCCTCAGCCTTAAAAGATCTGTGAACAATTTCAGGGTCAGTGGTCTGGACAGAGTGAAGGAGCATGACATCTGTCTAAGGCAGTGAAAGCACTGCCTCATCTTAACCTGGTTTTATTATAGTAGTGTAAGTCTGGGCTGCACATTTTTTTCTGCAGTAGGGTGTCCTGTTTTCAGCTGGGATGGAGTTCGTTTTCTTCCTAGTAGCTGGTATGATGTCGTGTTTTGGATTTAGGCGAAGCATAATGCTGATAACACGGATATTTCGGTTGTCGCAGAGCAGTGTCCCCCAGAGCTGAGGCTGCTGCAGCTCCTCGTACTGCCCTGCCAGCGAGGAGGCCGGAGTGCTCCAGGGGCAGGGAGGGGACAGGACCAGGACAGCTGGCCCAGGGTGGCCTCAGGGACAGCCCGCACCACATGGTACCTTGCTGGCAGTAATGGCTGGGGGTGCCCAGGGAGGCACTGGTCAATGGGTGATGAGCAACTGTGTGGTCCATCACTTGCTTTGTATATTCCTTTATCATAATTGTTATCATTGCTTTCCTTTCCTTTTCTGTCCTATAAAGCTGTTTTATCTCATCCCACGAGTTTTTCTCCTTTTTCCCCCCAATTCTCTTCCCTGTCCCAGCAGTGCGGGAAGTTAGCCAACAGCTGCGTGGTGCTCAGCTGCCTGCCGGCAACACTGCAACACGGCATTGGCTCGGACACACCAGGATGCAGGGGCCCGAGTTAGGAGATATCTGAAACAAATTCAATATAGGTCTGTGCAGCCGGGAATTTCTATCTGAAGAACACAGAATTAGAGCCAGAAATAATTCTGTTTTCTCATTCTATGGCAGAAAAGTTAATTTATTTAGAACAATAACATATAACCCTCCTATGCTTGTGATAAAATGCCAGCATCATTTTTTTACCCACTGCTGGAGGAGAAACTGCTATAACAAACTTTTGCTAGCTTTTATCTATTCTATTATATTCTAGTGAATATTAATAAATTACCATCTGTCAGTTTCACAGGAGTAGCTGAAACTATGCCTGCATTAAACCTGAAAATAACTCCTTTCCAGAGTCTTCAAGAGAACACAAATTTTAAAATAATGAGTATTGCCTGTACTATTTCAGTGGTGTTTCTCTTCAGCAAACAATATTGAGATTTATGTGATACAGTCTGCTTTGGGATTGATAATTAATTGTCACTTAATTACACACTTTAATAATATTTATTCTAAAGTTGTAACAACTCTGCCTTAGAAAATGACCCTGAATCACTTTAATTTATAAATTCACTTAATTAAAATACTTAATCTTGAAAAGAGCTTTTGGGCTGTTCCAATAAAGGTAAACAAATCTTCAAATTAAATCAACACTTTTTTGTTTTGATATATGTAATTAATTTTCACTCAGCTCAACAAATAAACCTCATGTAAGGTTGTTCGTGTGACAACAGAAAATGGCTTGCTGTCAGCTTAATCTTCTTTAACATTGTAAAGCATTTTTAGTTCTGCTGACAGACCTGCTGAAAACCTTTTGCTGGAAAGCAATAAATATTAGCATTTTTCCCACTGGCACTGAAGGCAAAACATTTATTTGTAAATGATGATCATTAATCTGCATTTTTGTATAAGCGATCAGAAAACCTCCCAGGCTACAGCAGACTTGATGGAAATGAAACTTACAATCAGATTTAACTTAAGCACACTTTGTCCTTAGATAATTGAAATCTCTGGTGTCTTGTTTTGCTGAATGTTGTTAAAGGAGCTGTATGTATTGCACTATATATCCATATATATATTAGAAGGAAAAGTTCTGTAATGAACTTTAGGACTTAATTATGGAGCTCACAGCACTGCCAACATTTTCACATACTTAATTTTACCACTGCAACTAACTGCATTAAAATCAATGGCAGAACAACAAAAAAAAAAAAAAAATGCATGAGATGTCAGAATCATGATGAAAGCTGTCACCCTAAAATGCATGTGAGTAACTTTACAAGTGCAAGATCTACTGTCAGATTCAGCATATTCACCCATCTGTGTAGCACTGCTTGCGTGCACTCCACTGCAGAAAGAGGATCCTTTATTTTGAAAAGCTGGTTTCTATTGAAAACAATTTTCAATTGTTCAGCAAAATCAATCTGGAGATCACATTTCAACATATTACAACATATTACAACATAAAAGACTGCACCTTCCCCCTAAATTTTGAACATTTTAGTCTGTATCTTGAGAACTGCTACAGAAGGATGCCTCCTTCCCTTCTATTCTGTATTTCATAACAAGAATGATAAACAGTCCATGTTTTTTCTCAATTTAACATCTCCTTCCTGCATGTTCAGACTTTGAACTGATCTAACTCTAGTTGTTTATTAGCTGCATTTGAATAAGAAAATGATTCCAAAATTTGGGTTCCATATTTACAGCCTAAGCCTCCCTCTCTCAGTCCTACCACAGCCTTGAAAAGTTCAAGTTAATTAACGACAGACTACTAAGGAACTACTGTTGGCAAGATGATAATTAGATGTGACTAGATATGAAAAACAGAGCCCTTATCTAATGATGGAAAGTAGCCTTCCGTCACTCCTCAAAGGTTGTTTATAGCACAGGTATTTCTATCTGACTGCCATGATTTTTAATAAAACTGCAATTCATGAACTGAAACCACCATAAAGTTCCTACATGAGCACAGTCCGACATGAGTTTTCCAGCTGTTTCCAGCATTCAAGAGAGAAGGAATAAAGAAAGGAATTCCACATTTTTTAAGGGCAGATTTTTCAGACATCTTACAGTTTGTAGGTGAAAGCAGAGCAGTGAGAAATGGCTGATAATGAGAAAATGGACCTCCATATTTTCAGATGCCAATCAGAATCCAGAGTTTGGTCTGAGTTGTTGATAAAGGCTGGGGAGGATTTCTTACTTACCTAAATCATTATTCTAGTCGCTGTTTTCAGCCTGAACAAATTCACAGAAGTATATCTGGGAAGACTTCATTTTGTTTATTTTTTTTTGTTGTTGTTTTCATCCTCAGTGTGCAAATATGCCCCTTGGTTAGAAAACAGCTAAAAAAAACCACAAACCCACAGATCATTTTCACACTATAAATAAAAATAGTCAAAATTTGTATGCATTTTTGGAGAAATACAGACTGCTCTGATTATCATCATGGTTACCCTGCAAGTGATTCAAAGTAATACAAATCAATTCTTGGGCTTAAAATGTAAGCAGCATACATCCTACACGGGAAGACCAGCTGGTGGCATCACTGTTAACTGGAGTAACGTTCTGCATATTCCGCTGTGCAGTAGGGGAGACAGTAAAGTGCAGTAGTAAAAATTTTGTACCTGCTTAAAACAACTTCCTCTGCAAGATAATGCAGGAAACTCCAGTCACAAATAGTAGCCTCTGGAGATTTTGGTGCCTGTGGTAAGATTTAGTGCTCAACTGCCATTTCAGACAGCTGGCCTCCAGCTGCTGTTCCACAAGGGCACAGGTCTCTTCTTCATGACCAGTCTTTGAAGGTTATTCAGATGCCTACAGTGGTGCTCAGAGACATTTCACAATAGCATGGACCATTTTTAGGATCCTAAAATACTTTTTTTTTAATTTCATCCTGTGGGACTAAGCTCCTCCCTAGAGTACAGTAGCTGAAAATCGTTTTGCAGGTGGATTTATTCCTTTCCTGCTCTGATTTAAAAGGGTTCATAACCCCAATCCCAAAGGGTAAACCAGTGACCTTATTACACAGCTATACTTTAGCCATAAACAAGCTGGTTTATAGCTTGTGCTGGAGCTCACACAGGCTACAGCGCTGCTTCCAAGCAGCTTGTTACCTTCAGCAGTAACACACCACTTATGTATCCTAAATGAACCCATTTATATTAAACTGCCATGTTTTCTGTCACCTGCTGCTGAAACTGGACAAAAATAAAATGTCGTCAGGTTAAAAATCTGCATTTAAACATTAAAAATTTAAACATTAAACATTAAAAAGTTCTTCTAAATAAAAGCTGGATTGGGATCAGTTCTCTAAAGGCATTATTTTATCTGTAAATGTAATATAAAAATATATAATCTACATTCTGATTTCATTTGTGTAGTATAGTTTAATCATACGGAATATGATAATAAAATAACTGATATAAGATTTACCTAACCATACTTTCATTTTAAATAAATTTAAGTTGCATCCTTGTAAATCGTAACAGCATTTTCATTGGGGTGATGAGTTCTTGGTGACTCACAGACAAGTATTTTAGGAAATGCGACGAGTGGGAATATTTCCCCCTGGAGACACCTCACAGTTTCCTTTTTGTCTCAGTTACCGTCCAGCATCGCTCTCCAGCAAAGTGCTGGTTCCTTCTGGCCTCGGCTGCCGCCCACCACCTGCAGTGTACGCAGGGTGAGGAGCACACACAGCAGCAGCGGCACGCGGAGGACACGAGGGGCTGGAGACAAGCCGTGGGCACGATGTGGATGTGCTGGTGCCCCTGCTGCAGGGACAAAACGAGCAGCCCAGGCCAGAAAGGCAACAGGAGCTCAGGGAGCCACAGGAAAGCCGGAGAGCAATAAGAGCCATGGGGGAAAAGGAGGCAGGGTCAAAGAAGAATGCAGTGAGCTGAGAAATCAGAGCAAGAGAGCACAAAGGGAAACTGAGCAAGTGCAGCAGAGGGAAGCGGGAGGGAGGCAGGGCCCTGAGCTCACAGAGGGTGGCAGGATGACCCCAGCGCTGCAGCCCCCGTCCCACACAAGCGCAGCACAGCCAGAGGGGCTGCCAGCCTCACGGCTGCTGCACAGCAGGACGCAGGCAGGAGTGGGTAACTCTCATTCCCCCCTTTTACTGCAATAAGGCTTATTAATGCAGTCTTTTTGGCAAGGGGATTTTGGCAGCCCGTTTAGATCTGCCAGGGCTAAACTGCCTCATCATGGCTAGGATTTGCCTGCACTCATCTAGACAACAATTCAAGCTTTGATCTGTTACCGGGTAATTAATGAAAGGTACCAGTGTAAAGATTCAAGCTGGAAAAAGAGCAATGGCACATCACTGACAAGGGACAAACCACCACATAAAACAACTGGCAGGCAGATAAAGGCACTTCCTTCACTCTCCTCTAGGTAGTGAAACGTGGTGATTGCATCAGTCTGCCCAGCCACCAGCAACTCCAGGCAGTGAGGTGTGCAGGAGCTAAGCCAGATGCCACGGAGGCTGCGATGTGCTCCCAACCCCCTTGCATCCATGTTTCTGAACTAATGCCAGGCTGGCACTGAGGATCTGAAATAACCGTCTGCGGGAAAGGAGCTCACAAGCAGGTAAGTTCAAGCCAGTTTCTTGAAAAATAAAACAACTAACAAGTACCCAGGCTCAAAAACTCCTCAACTTCAGGCTTCCATTGGCATTTTTAGGATTCTGCAGATACCAGGGGTTTAGGCCAGTTGTCCACAACCCCCTTCCACCTTTTTTTCTGGTTATTATAGTGTCAGTGATGTGCTGGGAACAGCAAGGTATTGTTTTTTCAATGATTTAACCACCATACTGCAGTAATTCTGCTGCAATAACCCCACTGATGATGGCTGTAAAGATGACACGGACACTATCAGAGGGAGCGACTGACTCCTCATGTATAGCAATGTTGTATCACAAGCACAGAGACCTTTTGGTCCTTGGCTCACACTGCAGGCAGAAGCGACGTGAGGATACTCAGCCTTTATTGATTTCAGCTGTCAGGTGCTGGTACTGCCATGCTAACAACCCCGCTTCTGCTCAGAACTGAAGAGATCTTCGATTCTGAACCACACCACAAACTAGCAAACGGACTTTCAGCAAGGTGCTTAAACATCAATCTGTCTCAGATTTCAATACACAGAAAAAAATGTCCTGTCTAAGCAAGGGGATGTGGGCCTGTCTTCAGTCCCTGTGAGGCACTTGTTCATATGGTACAAGACAAACTGTACCTGTCGGAGCAGCGCTTCCATAAGAAAAAACAAATCCTTTTCTGAGGCAGTGACCACAATTTGGGTATCTGCAACTTAGCTGCCTAAGTGGAGCAAATGTTTTGTGAGTGCTAAGTACCTGCAGCACCTGTTCCCTGGGCATGAGCAGGACTGGGTTAGGAACTGAACCCAAGGTGAGTGCATTGGAAGGATGCCTGCTGGTTAAATAATACACAGAAGGGGGGGGCGGGGGAGAGAATAATGGTGGACATTTCAAAGGAATGTAGCACACACTTCATTTAGTTTTGCAATTCATTACTATTTACTGCACACACTGCTCCCAGAACAAAGACTAATGTGTGGAAGGCACTTCTCTGCATGCAAAGCAGAGCCTTGTGCCAAATGACCTTTCATGTTCCATGTGGACAGGTAGATTTCAGATCTAGTTATGCTCTTAGGATATGCAAGCAAAAGGCGCAAATTTGCTGAAAATTGGTACACATAGGGCTTTCCATTGCTTAAGAGTAAATCCACCTCTCTGAGCAATGCACACTGCCTGCCTGTGCTCCCGCCGCCTGCAACGTCAGCTGCTGCGACTGCAAGGTCTGTCAGCAAACCTCAGGTTTTCACAGAATCAAAGTAGTCTTGGGAGGAGTTCTTGGGAGAATTACAGAATATCTGTGGTTTATCCAGGCATGATTCAGATAATACATTGTCTGTAAAAGCACTTCAATTATATAGCCTGTAACACACCGATGAATCAACAGATCGGTGAGGACGGTCTGCTTAGTTCTGTGGAGTCACAGAAACAACTTGAGATTTCAGATCTTGAAGATGATTCTGGCTGCTCTGACACCCACATAATTTAGGTCTGCTTCTAATGAAGGCAGTAACGGCACAGCAGCATAAAGCCACTGCGTGATAATGCAGATTCTCACCAGTTTCCTAGAAATTATCTTGTCTAAATGGCATTTGGAAGAAAAAAAACAGACACACCTCTCTCTGCCAATTCCTAGAAGTCACGAGGCACTTTAAAACCCCACTTCAGTCGATAACCTAGACATTCTTCCAGATGTTTACTGAACTAGCCTAAAAACATGGGATCTCTTAAGACTGTGACATTGGAACCCATGCTTTAGACAGATTTTTTTTCATAATCAAGAAGGCCTTTCTGTTTTGTGTGAGAATCTCAAGTTTAAATAATATTTCATATTGAGAAGCTTTCCATTGTCAAATCACAAGATCAACAATAAAATCACAAGATACTGAATCAGTTTCCCCCATTTTCTGTATCTGACTGTCAGGAATCAGAGCCAGCCAATTCTTATGAGACATACAGCTATGACCAGAGGCAAAAATTCTAGGAATCTAGTGTAAAACATTGTTCCTGTGCGATTTCAGGCTTTGCAGACTTTACTTGTCAATGTAACTCTTTTTATTTCAATGCAGTCACTCCTGATTTACCCCAGGAGCAGTAAGACAGGAACTGGAGACATGGCAGTACAGGCTTTTTTTGTTTGTTTAGGAGCTCCTGTGTTACTGTATTGAAGTTAACTGCCCACTCCGATTTTTGGATTTGCAGATCTGCTGCTGTAAAGAAATCTCCCCCTCCTTTCCCAGATTCTAAATTTTCTTTTCCCCAAGTAATTAGGTTTGAAAATTAAATAATATTGTTGCTATTTGTAAGTAAGTATTAAGATAAGTACCTTGAAAGGGAGGATGTGTTCAAAAAATAATGTCCAGTTCCATTGCTTGACTTTTTTCCTTGCTAGAATTTAATGAATTCTTCATTTGCTATTATAAACTAAATATTTCCTTTGAGTCCAATTAGCATAGCTGAAAGAAAAAGCTAAGCAAGGCACTGTTCAGCATGCATCAATGTAATGGAAAATCAGTTCTTTTATTCTGGCTTTAATAACTGCAGCTTGATTAGAGAGAAAGAAAAAGCTATGAGAGAGAGAGGTGGGGGGGGATGAGAAGGCCTGCCAAATTAGTTCTATAAGAATTCTCAACCTGTCTGCTCTCTGGCTTGCTATTCAAATGCTAATTGAGCCTTTTTGTAAACAGAATGGGTAATCATGGAAGACAAAAACAGACACAGAAAACAAATGAAATATCACACCTTATCAACACCATAAAATGTTATGTTCTTTGGTCTCCTTAAAGAATATAGAAAAGCATATAATGAATATAATAAAATAAAATATAACATAATAAAGTAATAAATAATAAAAACCGGTTCCTTTTGAACAATGAAACCAGTCGTGTTATAATTAGATAAGAGGATTTATATTCACAGCTATAAACATGAAAGTGGACCATGAGACCGGATAAAGGCAAGGTTTTAATTCTTAAAAATTAATTACATGGCATTATTGTTATCAGTACACAGGATGCATTAATTATACAATTAATAATAAGATGAAAGGATCTTTTTTTCCTACTTTAAATCACTTGGGGACATTTGGTTTTACACCAGTATTGTCCTTCAGGCATTTCTATAATCTTGTTACTATGCAAAGTCAAGGCCTTAAACCTGTTAGTGAAAGGAGGGGATGGAATACAGCTCTCTTAGTTTAGACTTGGTGCTTTCATATACTGCAGTAAATTTTAGATTACCCCCTGTAACTGGGATCTAAGGTATAACAGATTTATTGCAACTTCTCTTAAAAGACTGATGTCATTAGAAGCACCACACAACCACCTAATGGTGTCTTTTACTGCATGCACCCTTCGTGTTCTCTTCCACAAAACCGTCACCTAACACCAGTATTGCACTTGGACTTCCAAATGAAGCTTTCTGTTCCTTGAGAGACCCAGATCAGGCCTTTGTGCTCAGCAGCAGAGGAATATGTTCACCATAACAGAAGTATCAGCTAATGATTTATCTCACAGCTCGTAGCACATGCCTTCTAAGCCTATAACCAGGCCAATGGCTAATCTCAGCCTTGCTCAAACCAGATTCCAGGGGCTTGAAAGCATATCACATGAAGAATACTTGACAAACTACATTTAAATTGTCCACCTTTTATACACAGTTATACACAGTACATCACAAAGAGATCCTCCTCACCAACAGATGAAGTCTTGCCCAAGAAGGGCCAAGTTTAGCTGTCAGTAGGCCATCAGGAGAACATCAGCCAGGCTGGATGCCACCAGAAGTACTCTGATGGGCTAAGTACAGACACTGCACAGATCAGTGCGTATATCTGGGAAGACCCCTTGGAGTTGCATTGCATCACAGTTGCATTTATTTACAGTTTTGTTTCCTGCTACACCTGGAACAGGACTCTCATGTTCTTGAAAAGGCTGTAAATGAGCAGAACTGAAGCTACAAAAGAAAGTAACCTCACTAGAAAGTTAGGAAATACAGACTATGCTGTCTCTTTTGCAGTTGGTTTTACACAGTGAAGTAAAACCCTTAGCAACCATTTTCAACAAGAATTGTTTGGCAAATACCAGTGATCAGAAAAATGAATATTCAGCATTCAGTATAGGGTTGATTAATACATTTAGCAGTGTTTGACTCCATTTAAAAGCTTACATGATTTCAAAACGGATGTGAAGGTCTTGCTTGATATCATGAGAACTCTTGTAAAGGTTCATTTTTCGGCTTCAACATTTGAAAATGAAGAACCTTTAAGAATACAGTCCTGTGCTACTACCATTAGGTGTTTCCTTCCAAATGCCATATGGCTTTTCTGTAGTGTTTTTTGTTTTTACTTCTTGTGTTTTTTCCAAATTATGGCCATGTGGGAAAAATGAACATTATCTGCCTGTCACTTTGATTTCAGGTCTGTTCACTGTGATCGCCCACTTTCTGCAGGAAGGAGCTCACCTTCTTTTCATTTTTACCCTCCTCCTCCATATCCCTTCAGAGTTAGTTCTGTAGCAAAGGTACAGCAGTCTGATAGGCACCTATTGTGAGACCACTCATTTTTGGTTTGTGTTTTAATATAAGCTGTGTTTTGATTTGTTAATATTTGTACCATCACAGTTCCTTGAAAGCCCTAGGAAGGGACAAGGTACCTCATTGTCCTCAGCAATGTTATCTAGGAACAAAGTAACTCCATCACTTTATAATCTCCATTGAAGAAGACAAAGATTTTGCTTCCCCCCGAGGGCTGTTATTTCATTAGATTTAGACAGTCTTAGTTTAGAACAGCAACATCAATTTAAAGACTGAAAAAAAACCATGTCCTTTTCTAAAACCCAAGCTTTATTTGGACTGGCTGTGCAAATGTCCAGTGTTTAAATAGGAAACCAAATAAGAAAAACTTTTTGAGGTAAAATTTTGTCCTGTGTTGATTTAAAAAAAAAAAAAAAAAAAAAAAGAGAGAGAGAGAGACAGTAAAATGTCTGTATTTAAGCTAGCTCTGTCAGTTATAATTGTATTAGAGTTGCACCTACCAGTGATACTCAGTATCAAAAGCTCATTTTAAGTATTCAGTAACAAGAATGATCTCTCTTGGTCTGAAGGAGTTTGCAGTACATATTAAAACAAACAAACAAAAAATCAGCAAATAAGTATTACTAACTAACCAAGGACTAAACTCCGGGAGGTTCAGCATTTCTGGCCACAGACTGGTGAGGCACCTGACCACGAGCATAACTCAAGTCTCAGAGCTAAGTCAATAACCCTAACAACACTCTGAACTTTGTAGTACATGCCCACATGAAACAAAGTGGGAATGAAAACAAAGGTGACACCAGGTAGTTAAAATTACTATCTTAAAAATGTTGAATTTATAATGCAGTCCGGAGTTATGGCAAATTACCCGGAGTTACACGGACAGAGAAAGCTCTTGCTGGGCCCATGAAAGAGCTGCCCTCAGCAATGTGATTATTTTCTGTTTGCTTTTGTTCTTCATGTTAGATTTTTTTTCCTGATTTGTTTCTGCCTATTGAGAGAACCACCTGGGGAACTGGGAATCACAGAACATGATCCCTCACACGCACCCCTAGGACCCTCCCAGCCACCACTGAGCACCCATTTTGAGTGGACTGGTAGCACTGCACATCCCCGGTAACTTCTGTTTAAACAAGGCAGTGCCTGGAACATCTCTCAGAAAGCAGACCCTATCGCTTTCAGAAACTGAATTTTCAAATGCAAAGAGCCTGAAGTTGCTGTGGTTTAGCCTATTTTCCTCTCACACCCCACCCAATTTGCTCACAGTCAGTTGTTTGTAAACACAAAAAAAGTCAGTCTTCTGAAAACTAAGGCTAGCTGTTATTTCTGCAAGTCTTCAGTCCCAGAGGGAAATGGTTAAAGCCAAGCATATTACAAACAGACCAGAGAATTTAGTATGGATTTTTTCTTCAGCTTTTCCCTCTTTTAACTATGAAAACACACTGCAAAGGTAAGACTAGAGGAGTATAAAGCCCTGGTTTGTGTTCCTAGGTATGTGTTTGTGTTCTTGTATGTCTACATGCAGTTTGAAATGTAGCCAGAAATATTTACTGTAATATATTTACAGGTGGAAAAAGTGCAGCTAAATACTGGAAACTTTTCCACAAGATATATTTATTCTATGGCTTTAGGTCAGCAACAGTAACAGTCTAATCTTTACAGAACACAATGCAGCACCATGTAAAAATGAGTCCAAAAGAAGAGATTTTTACTATTACATACTTCTGAAAATCTGCCTTGGTGCCGTCTTTGCAATGTTTTTAAAAATTCTGGTTTATTTTGTGTTAGTTTTTCTCCACCTGTTGTCAAAATCAAATACTTAAGTATAGCTGGTACACTATATTATCATTACCTAATAATTATATTTTATTTAATTTTTTATCAAATAAGTATAAGTTCACAAAACAAAGACTTAATCTATATAGCTCGGCTTTCTGATGAAAGGTAAGTCTGAAGGGATTTTTATTTATGTTATGTTTCTTTTATAGAAAGCAAATCTATAGATAGGTCACTTAGGCATGTTGTAATTAAATGGGTTTAATGTTGCCCATGATCTTCACATTATTTTCTTTATTCATTACCAGTTTGGGTATTTGAAAAAAAAAAAAAAAGGAAGAAAAAAAACTAAAAATGTATCTGTCAGCTAACAGTTAGATGATGACAGCACAGAACATATTTCCAGTGCATACATGTGAAATACCAGATTTAGTTCACAGCAATTTCATGTGAACATCATCCTGGGCCTTACTAACTTTACACAAATAGTATATCCCTTTCAGCAGATGATGTTGATTTGAACGAAACTACAGTCTCAAAATAGAGGACAACAAGAACGGCAAAATGTCATTTGGGTTTGCTTTATACACGAGCAAAGGTCTCACTGGAGATCCTAACACGCAAAAGAGGACAATGAGTTTTCTCTCATTCTCCTCCAGTCTTCCAAAGGAAACCCAGCGGCTACACATAGAGGGGTTCAGATTTTTGCTCTGCCTTGTACCATAGGTGTTCAACTGACAGAGACACAAATCAGCATGTCAGATCAAGGCAGGTGCAGATCAGGATATATCCAAGCTCAAATGAGCCTGTGTTTTTCTGTAGCTTTCTTTAAACTTTTCTGTAGACCTCTGATCCAAGAGATCCAAGGTCTGTGCTCACAGGTGGTTTTACAGTCATCAAGCAGCCAGACACACCTGCAATATTTCTAAACATTACCATCTGAGTCTTCAGGAGCAAGTTTCTATGAAAAGCTGGCATTCATCCTTTTTTTTTTTTTTTTTTTTTTTTTTTCTTTTTGTGAGTTTAATTGGAAACATTTTGCATGTTACACTAATCATCCCTTTGGGAGAAGAAAAGACAAAAACTCTGCCAGCAAAACTCAATCCTTTTTGAGATCTTGATTTGTCAGACACTGGTATTTGCAAGCTACATCACAGTTCTGTCCCAGGCCAGCAACACTAATTTGTGAAATTCATAAAAATTCTGTATTTCAGACTCGACATATCATTTACAGTAGAAGCTCAAAATAACTTTGCTGAAACCCTTAAGGTTACAGCAAAATATGATTGATGGAAGTGTGACATAAATCAAATTTTAAGCATTTACTGAGAAGTTGAAACAGCCTCACCTCCTGAAATAATTCAACTGAGCTCAGAAAACACAACATTATTTCTCTTACGACTCTCCTAGAAAGACAGGTACTCAGCATAGGTCACAGCAATGAAGCATTCATTTCTCCTGCCATACTACTTCCAAGTTTTGCTTCAACTATTCATCATTCACTATTTGTTAATTGTCTGTGTGTCACCCAGTGTCCCATGCGATCGAGATGGCTAATTACAGTCTCAATAATGAGCAGTTTGTGTGAATTGTACATAGCTACAGACATTGTCAATGTTGAGAGTCAAGGAAGTTTGACTATGACACAGTGCTTGACAGAATTGCAAATGTTCAGAACAGGAAGCAAACGGAGATGAATACCAAGTATTTTAAGCAAAATGCGCTAACAGACAATCTTATTCAGGCAGTAAGATCTCTGTTCCTGTGTGAAGGAACTGACAAAGGTAATAGACATTTTCTAAATATTCATTTAAAAAAAAAAAAATCTATCCATAATTTTTTTTCATTAAAAAAGAAAAAGGTTAGGGACATAAGATACAGGTGTCTTAGTTAATCAAAAGGTAACTGTGAACAAGGTGGCTGTGGCAAGAAATGTGATTTTAAAAAGGTACTTGCAGTAGGGATAAAGCAAGGTACACATGATCTCATATGAAATACTCCACACAGTTCTGATCATCTATATTCCAGCAGGAAAAATTCAATCTTAAATAAACTTGACTATCATTATTATAATAACAAGAGAACAGAAACTGCATGGAACAGGAGAGAAAGGTAAAAACTCAATGAAAAGATGACTAGAAGTACAACAGAAAAGAACAGTGTAAGAGGAGCCAACACTGAAGAGTATGAATACATACTGGGCAAACAGCCTATTAACTTAAAACAGCTTTGTAACTAGCAAGTGGATTCAAACTACTGAAGGGAAAGGCTCCAAAATAAACAGACTTTTTTGTTGTTTGCTTGTGGTTGGTTTTGTTTCTTTGTTTTGTGGTTTTGGGTTTGTTTGTTTTTTTTTGGTTTTTGGTTTTTTTTTTTTTTTTTTTTTTTGGTTGGGGGGCAGGAATTTTAAAAGGAACTTTGTTCCATTTAAAACAAAACATCACTTCCTAGCCTAGCACTTCCTAACCAAGCTGAGTAATCAGAACTCAGTTTAATAGATCTGAGTATTACTTAGTACATCCAAATCTTGTTTTATTTACACTTAAAAAAATAATCTTCCTTGAAAGTAAAAACAGTTACTTAAGGAGCTGTGGCTGGGAATGACAGAAGGTTCAGAAATAGCACTCTCTGTTCTGCTATTTTCTCCTGTTCACTGACAAAATCGCTTCCAATTGCTGACCCTGATCCCAGTATTTGACTGGTATATCACCACTGGTGGTGAAGAGACGGTTCATTTTCCCCCTGAATCCCCATTTTTTACCTCTTTTCCTCCTGTTCTCTGCACAGTCTAATTTTGGACTCTCGTGCAGTAGCAGGCAGCTTTCTCCCAGATGGTTCCATTTTTCTCAGTTGCCACTAGTGAGCCAAACAAGATTCAAACTTGTGCTCAGCCCTATTCATCCCCTTAAGACAGAGTTTTTATACCAAAATAGTAGGTTTGGGTAAACACCGGAGAGCAGTCTATCTTATTGTGCTCTATATAAACTGAAACCTTGACAGCCCACATGGAAACATTTCCTTGAAACACTTTGTAATGTCAGTAAATATCTGTGAGGGATTATATAAATACAGCAAACTTCATCGAGGTTCTGAGTGGATAGAGAGGAGGCAGCTAACACAGTGTTAATGTTTCCAATATATTTTCCCACTTTGCACACAGTAGCATGTTCTCAGAAAAGGACAGCTTGCTCACGCTCTCTTCATAAAATAGACAAACCTTTCACATACTTCACAGGCAGAAGACAAGGACGACAGAGCGCTGTAGGGAGCCTGTTCTGCTTTTGTGTGTCCTTACGTAAGAGGGAGTTCAACGTGCCCGAAGTGACTGCAATGACCTAAAGGAGCTTTTAACATCCCGTTCTTCCAAAAGTTACACATTCATAACCACGGTAAAATAATTCACATTACCAGTAATTGCTAGCAAAAGAGGTCTGAACAATGCATAAGCCCTCTCTGAAAGCCTCCACTGTCATGATTGGTGTCAAGGGCCGGCCTTGTACTTACTTTTGCAAGAAAAGCATGTTTTCAGAAGACAGGATTTTCCAGCAAATGCCATGGGCAACAGAGCTAGTAATAGAGAGAACGGCTGCTCTGGCTCGTGCGACATGGAGATGGGCTGGAAATAGCATAGCAACCTGCGATGTGACCACAGCTGTGACTGTGGACTGACTTCAGCATCCAAGATTACCAGAGAGGATGAAGAAGATTGGGGTCACCCTGACCTTCAGGACCCCACCAGAATCCAGGTGTTGTTACATGCTGAGCCTGGGACCCAGGAAGGATAGGTCTTTTCAGAGACTGAATGTGTACAGTCAGATGTGATCACAGAGAAGTAGAAAGGCAGAAAAGAGATGCACAAAAATGATAGCATTGTTGTGATTTCAAAGCCATATTATGGCCTACCACTGATCCAGGTATTTATAGGAGTCCCTGGGAAGGCAGGGAGACACACAATTGCAACACTCTGAACAAGAACACAGCTCTTCTTTGGCACGGAATCAATGAAGCTGTTTTTTTGGTCAAGAGTTTGTCACACAAAATGGAGCTTCATCTCAAGGCAGACTTTAAAGTCTGTGCTGAAATCCAGATATATTTCCCTTTGGGGGAGGATACAGGAAATGAAAGTGGTGCTTTTGGAAATATATTTCAAAACGAGTAATGTTTCAAAGACTGCCTATGAAACCTTTTACAATATTAAATGTATTTATTTTTTTAAAACAAAGAGAAGAAAATGAAAGCTTTCATCAGTCAATAAAATTATACAAGAAATTTCAAGCCCAATTTTGAGCAATTTATTTTGATGTGAAAGAAAAAAAAATATCTTGGACTAATATGTGTTTATTTAAAAGAAGTTTTTAGCTCAGCCACTGATCTAAAAGTCAATATTCCCCTCAGCTCTAGGACCCAAAGAGAACTGTCTCAAGTATTAACTCAAAGGACTAAACAAAATCACTTCTTTAATCAATGTGATTTTCTAAGAAGAGGAGACTCAATACATTTGAGAATACCAATGTCTCTTAAGACAGGTTTCTTCACAAGCTCATCTTAAGAAGATTTCTCTGTACTTCTTTCCTATGCATATGTGTTCCTAGAAACATTTAATGAGCTTCAAAGTTACTAAAGAAAAAAGTAGTCTAACTACTTACTTTCCAGATCTCTATTGAATTTCTTATTAATTAACATATTAATGCTCTGTTTTCTTAAATTTAACTTTAAAGAAAGCAAAAGAACTTTTTAAATTAAGTTATAAGACAAGAATGCTAAAAGCTTTTTTTCACTCTACTAATTCGTATACTCATTAAAATTTCTGAGGTTTTTAAGAAGAAAGATAGCAATGACAACATTTCTATTTTTAAAACAAAATCCACTTGACAAACTAAGCTCGTTCCTGGCTTCTTTGGATTTTTCATCTGACACAAATTAAGTCAAACTCTTTGTTTTAATCATACAAATGGTTTAAAGAATACATTCAGACAAGTAAATCTTCATGGTTCTGAATCCACCTACGTGGGTCTTTTTTGAAGCAGCAGTACTGATCCTGAAGGTGCCCGCTGGAATTCAGCTGTGTCACCAGTCCCCTATGTGAGGTGCTCCATTTCCTCTTTCCATGCCTCTCTCTCCCCTCACAACCTTGAGATATGAATATATGACTGTTTAAGGAGGTTTGTTTGAAATAGTCTCTGGAGATTCCTCCAGGAACACAACTGACAATGGGAGCACCAATGCCAGTACCTTAGTTTGGATCTGAAGTAGACTTTTGAAGCCAGTCTTCCAGGCCTCCCACTGACTGAGCTCTGGCTGGGCCTCAGCCTGGGTGCAGGGCACCAACTGAAGGATGCACTCCAGCTGCAGCTGGGATTTCAATATGTGACACCAGAGTAAAGCTAGTCCAAACTGAAAATCAACCAACCAAATCAGAAATACGTACAGGTTGGATATCAGGTTCCCACCATCAACTCTTACACCTCTAAAAATTAAAGCCTACCAGCCCCCATCATTTGAAGCAGATGCCGTCTATGTAGACATCTACTGATACGCTGAGTGACCATAGCTTCTCTTTTGATGAATGTGCAGGGAGCATAAAGGGATGATATATTTTACCATCTGATTTATTTTACCTACTTATTCTAGGACGAGATGAGTTGTTGTCATGGTTTTGACTGGGACAGAGTTAGTTTTCTTCATTGAGGCTTGTATGATGCTCTGCTTTGGACTGTTGATGAAAACAGTGGCAATAACACGCCAACATTTTAGTTGTTGCAGAGCAGAGCCAAGGACATTTTTCCTCACAAATCTCAAAAACGAAGTCAAACACACTCAGCTGTTCCTGAAACAGAAGCATTTTTAAGCCTCACAGCTTGGGGGATAGACTACTGAAGCAAATTCACTTGATCTGTGATAAACACATAGAACAACCAAAAATATGTTAGTATATTGTGAAGGTAGCATGTAGCTACCTTCCCAAATTGGGCACCACAGGTATCTGCAAGCCTCCAAAGGCCATGCTACCGGTTGCTGGTGGGCCAAAGTGACTTCAAGCCTTTCCTGGCTCTCTGCCATCACAATGCACAAACATATTTTCTGTTGTTCCCTTTGTCTATCATAAATATAGCCTGAAAAAAGTATGAATTTGGGAAGGCTTTATAGGTGTGTTTGTTATTCCTTCTTTTCATCAGTAAGGATCAATTAATGTTGTTAAAATGCAACAGGTACATTAATAAAATATTGTGAAGAAGTTGTTAAAATATAATGGATTCATCAAAAGGCAGTTCCTCTGTTAATCGTGACTCTGTTCAGCTACCACTCAGTGAGGAGGTACTTGGAGAAATACTGCAGGTTCCACGAAACAGAAACAAATGTTCACTCTTGCACCAGATTTAGCTTCTTCTTAAAGAATTGGTGCCCCCGTGGAGCAGGCAAAAAATTTACATCCTCAGAAACACAATTCTGCTTTATGTTAGCATGGAACTGGGGTTCCTTCCTCTAGCGGGGCTCTCTCTGCTTTCTGCTCCAGGTTACTCATTCAACATGCAATTTCTTTTACATGCAAGTAGACAGCAAATCTATCTCTGCTTGCAACATTGTTTTTTAGAAGACAGCCATGATCCAACTCCACCACACAGAACTTCTGCTCCTGCCTGTTAGCCCTAGCTTGCATATCACTTTTCCCAAGCCCACATAAGCCTTTTTTCTTTCTTTCTTTCCCCTGTGATGTCTGCGATAAACTTGCCCTTTTCCTTGCTTCCACTGGCCAAGGAAAACTAAGATGTCTTTCTAAGATGAGGCAGCAGTACGAGATTTAGTATAGGCTCACCTTAGGTGCTATATTTCTCTTCAAAAATCAAGCCAAAAGGAGAAGAGGAATTTCAGAAGGTCAAAGTGGAAAAAAAAAAAAAAAAAAAAAAAAAAAAAAAAAAAAAACTTATCTTTGTGAAGCAAGCAACAGAATAAACGACTGGGATCAGAACACTCCTTCTACCACTATGTGTCGCCATGTGTGTGTAATGTCCACAGAAAAACTCCACCAGTAGAACAAAGATAATCACTTGTACAGTCGCGGTGATTTCAGATGTTGATATGAACTCTAGATTTATTGATCATATGCAGAACTAGTTAAGGGTAGATTTACATGAAGAAAGTTTCACTGGTAAGCTGTTCAAACACAGATCCCCAATTCCATCTAGTACACCTCCAGTCAATGAGGCTGAAGCAAGGAATGCTCTCTCAGTGAATGCACACACTTAGGAATAGGAGGCTTGTGGTGATGTTTTTCCTGCCAGTATGACGACCAGCTTCCTTTGCTTGAACTGAACATTCGAATCCATAACGACTTTAAGAGTATAATTTCTACCAAGACTATCAAGACTTCTCTAAAAAAGAAGAAACAAGTGCAGCTGTTGAAAGACTTATCAAGTCATTGGATCATTCACTAATGATCAGTGAATCAAATAGAGAAAGCCTGATGCAGTTGTCATGCTTCTCCCTCTACTCCCCTTTTTTGTTTCACTTTCTTGCACAATCCACGAACTGGAAATACATTGGTCTGCTGAAGAACTGTGATAGACAAATAGATAAGGCTTTGGGACCTCAGAGAAAATGGAGAAGTCCCCTGTGCTAAAGTGATGTCTTGCCCTGTGAGTATTCCAGACCTTATCACTATATATATTTTGTAGCTATCTGCATTGAGCATCTTTCTCATGATTTCCTTCCTACTTGCTACTTTGCTATGCCCTGCCCAACCTTATTTTCTCTCTGTTGGCTGCCAACCACAGTAATACCCTCCAGTGGTAGAGATCATGTAGGTTAATAAACAAACATTAAACTTCTGTAGGCTCAACTCAACTACCCAGAAATACCCGGTTAGCTCTACAGTTCTACAATTGTTTGGCCACTTCAGAAAATACTACAGTGCCTATCAAAATTTATCTGCATTTGCTGAAATTCTAAAAACAAGGACAAAGGATGGTGTTAACAAGAATCCTTATTATGTTTTTACTTTTGTTTATTCAACAGTTTACACTATTTCCTTTACTTACTTCAATTATTTACCTGTGCAATCTTACTTGACAGAATAGTTGAGTTTGCTTCTGGAATATGATTTTAACTCCTTGTACCCCAACTGAATCCAGCTGCAGAATGTAGCAATCAAAATGTCTTAATGATCAGCTGTTTGAGTAGATAATAAAACTGAACACAGTGGTCTTAATTTCCCTTAGTGCTTGAGATTAAATTATACCCCCAGCATCCTCTCAGATTCAGGACAAACAATATCAAACAACACTTTCTTCTAGCATTACAGTTTCCAGATGAAAGAAGATGGAAAAAAAAAAAAAAAAAAAAAAAAAAAAAAAAAAAAACCACAGAGATAATCAGCTTAGGCTAGAACACAAGACATGACTTCAGCTATATGAAGCCCAG
The DNA here is from genome assembly GCA_011075105.1 of Heteronetta atricapilla. Lineage (NCBI taxonomy): Eukaryota > Metazoa > Chordata > Aves > Anseriformes > Anatidae > Heteronetta > Heteronetta atricapilla. The sequence continues at coordinate 2,715,394 of CM021743.1, read as the reverse complement.
GAAAAAAAGGGGGAAGGAGGACCAAAGAAAGCATTCAGGGTCTGGATTCATATGCATGTGAATAACAACCATACATGAGAATTCTGTATGAAATGCACAAATTCTGACCAAAAAAAAAAAAAAAAAATCTTACAGATGACCATACAAGCTCATGTCTGTAGAAAAAGTGTTTAGATTACACTAAAATGTGATGAATATGATAAATACACTATCGTGCCATGGTATATGAAAAAAAAAAAAAAAAAAACAAAAAAAAAAACACCACAGATGGAGCTTTCTTTAGTCAAACCACAACTTGAAAGACACACACTGTGTATAGCTGAAGCTTAGTCGGTGGTGTACTTCATGTCCTTCATGTAAAATATTCTGTCACTTTTGATTTTGTATCTTGTTTACTTTCTCTGTTACAAAAGAACTGGGACTTGTTTTTAGCAGCTCTGATTAAGTTTCTATTGATTTTTGAGATAGGAAATGGAACTTTCAGATTTCCCACATGAATTTAAAGCAAGTCAGATATTAACCTCGAGGTAAAACATCTGCCATGACATTCAAATAGACAAGTACTATCTTACTGAAAACAGCATCTGTGCTCAAAGCTCAGTGCTTCAGATTTGGATTTTAAGAACAATGCAAGCAACAGGACTGTATTTTTACTTGTGTATATAGATATAAATGTATTCACTTCCACATTTATTCAAATTTACATTTACTTACATATTCATTATCTCACACACACACAGTTAAAGCACAGTTAAAGTAGCTAAAGAAGCGAGTTACAGATGATGTCAAGGAGAATTAAGAAGAACGTGAAAGGCAACACAAAGCTGGGAAGAGCCTTATTTATTTATTTTTTTTACATCACTTACTTTTATTATGCCTAACTTTTTAAAGAGAATTGACTATTTTTGAGGATCAGCATCCCCTTCTGCATCCAGCAATGTGTCAGATATGTGCATACACTTTACAGCTTTTAATGTTCACTAATATATCAATGCTACAGGTAGTGGTAGATGGTATTTAGTAGACAAACATAAAATAAATATGCGTACAAGGCTGACATATATGCCATAAGTAGCACTTACTGAGCAGAAAACCATTACTTTCAAACTGACGGACTACTATCACGGTAGTTTTCTTTAATCTAGTTGTTTGGCAATGTATGTAACATTGGTGAATATTTCCAGAATATACAACTTTTGGAAGATTCTGAAAATAAAGTCCATCCAAAATGAAAGAAAAATTCAGATGAAAGCAAAAGAAAAAATTAAAGGGAAAAAATGTATCTTTAGAGATGGATGTGAAAAGCGGTACTACTTTCCCATTTTGTCGAGCATCCATGACTATTACAGCTTGGTGGTGGTTAAAATGTCTGTCTGACTAAAGAGCTAGACTGCACCAAGTATTATATCCAACGGGCAAATAGAGGGAACATTTTCAGCAATATTTAAGGACTTCAAAAAGGAAATTATGCCTGCTATCTTATCATTATAAGAGAGATCATACTGAACTTCACATCTGGCTGGTAACAAACATGGAACCTTCCTATATGTGCCCTTTGCAATAGAAGGAGTATTCTGCAGCTGGTTAAACTCTGGTCAGTATCTTGAGTCCTATTAAAAAGATAGGTGGTTTGATGCATTCAAAAAACCTTTGTAAAATAGTTTTGATCAGCAGAGTAGAACTTCTTTGCAATGCATAAAGGAAAAAATATAAACATTATATATATACATACGTATATATATAATATATATAACTTAATCAATCTTCCATTGCTGAATTAACATTAGAGCTGTCACCAAAAAAGGTGGAAAGATAAAGGGCATTTGAGGGAATTTAGGAAATGCTCTAATCCAAGAAAATCAGCTTCACAAAGGATCAAAATATTAACTAGATGTTGGAAAAGATGAAACCATTCAATAAATTTGCACCTAACTGAAATCTAAACTTAAACACAATTCCTGCAGACCAGGTAAATCATCTCATAGAAAGCCTTTTAAATGGTACTTTTGGAAACATGAAAGTATACCAATATTAAAAAGTCCAGCTGTATTTAATAACAACTGGCCCAGGCCGCTAGCTATGAAAGATAACAAAGGTCAACTGTATGAAAAGGTTAAAATAAACAAATAAAGAACATTCAGCATCTTTTAGTACTGCCTGTAAGTTTGCAGTACAAACATATTCTGCGTATCAATAAAGTGTGTAAAATCTTGCAAGACATTTTTACAACTCCAAGCTGCTGTTACATCTGCTGGAAAATTGGAGCTGTGCCATCTTTTTCCTTAGCAGTGATTCAGGATGCCTCTGGTTCTCCTTGTTCAATATAAGACACTGTTGTGCCCTGAATTTTCAGAAAACAATGAAAACACCCTAAAAATGGAGCCTCATCCCACCAATTAAACTAAATGCCTTGTGGTTTTCCACATCAGACTACAAATGTTAGAAGGATGTGTGCATGCATGTGTGTTTGTGAAAGACTGCATGGTTTCCAGAATACTTAATAAAAAGGTAATAGATATGTAACATGAAAAATGGCACCACTAATTTCCCTATTGAAAAAAAAAATGAAATACTATTGTGGAAAACTCTAATACATTTCTGTTACTACTAAATTCTTTGTGAGAAAGAAACTTAAATATGGTACGACCTTTTTCATTATCAACATGTTCCAATTTTATTTGGTGATTGCCTCTAGAAAGATGACAAAGCAATTGTAGTTAGACTAGAGAGCTGCTTACGCAGCAAAACTAATTCAGGAAAGGTGGTTTCCACCTGAACAACTTTGGGCTATTGATATTTATAAAAACTATTCTACATATTTCCCTTTGTATACCTAAAGATATCAGCCTTTAAGTACTGAAACTTGGTCATTTTGAATTTCAGAAGACGGGCAACTCCTCTGAATTTGCCAAAAAAAGGTAATCAGCATTTTCTCCTCTACATTTTTCTCCCCTACAATGGAAAATTATCCCTGTATCCCTGTGCACAGAAATTCATATGGCATCACTACGTCACATATTCTGCAGGTTTAGGAGCCATGCATTTATCAAATGATACATTGACCCAGTCATAGGTAATCCACATTTTTTGTGTGTGTGTGAAGATCATTAAATAGGAAATTATCACCGGTTCCTTCAACTGTTTTTTGTTATCAGTGTCTACTTCTGCCTATAGAAGTGTCTTAACCACCAGCCTTCTCCAGCTGCCATGAAACCTTCACACTGGCTTTACGTATGCACCAGAAACATAGAGGCCTCAGAACAGGCAGCTACGTGAGTTATTACCAGGATCTATTGAAATTGAATAAATACAGCCAAAAGAGAAAAGAACTGAATTCTGGTTCAGATCTTCAACTGAACTAGACTTAGCCACATTGGAAATGCACATCTGAACAGGGGCATTTATAGTCACTTCTCGTGAGCATTTCGTTTACAGGCACAGATGTTCAGAGAAAATACATTTTCATCTCAGGAAGAGATCATTTAAATTTAGCCTTCTGTGAACAGTCATACCAGTCAGGAAACAAGAAAAACACCAGTCAAATTATATGACTAATCATTTTTAAGTTGTGCATAGATATATATTTGAATTGCAGATGTCAATCTGAAAAAAGTGCTTCTGAGCTATAAGGAACATTCAAGAAAAGTGCTGTGTGTTTGTGGGAACTTTGGTAATGGCAAAAGAGATGCCAATCTTCAGATGAATTGCTCAAAACAAATTATTTTTTAAAAATGTTTCTGAAAAACATTATTTAAAACCTATTTAGAAAGAAACCTGTCCTCAGTTTTATTGACGCTCTAGTGACAACTCAATACTTCAGTCTTCGATGTCTTTTCTATAAAAAGTAGAGATTCAAACATTAATCAATGAAATTTCATTTGTTTGAATGAAAATTAAAAATTGGAACCACTGCAAAGACATCTTCCACACGTTCTTCAGGCTAGAATGATTCAGAGGCTTTGAATTCCTAGTCTAATGAATCTCACTGAAATCTTGTAGTTGACAACTAACCATTTTCAACAAAGAGTTTCATACAGAATTCTCCTTTTCAGAGTAGTTCCCCTGTTCCCTTATTCTCAGTGGGCTGAGGTTACAGGTGTCTGCAGTAAAAATTTGCTGTTTCAGAACTGCTACCGCTTTCTATTTCTCCACTGGGAGTAAAGCCAAACTACTCTGAGACCACTGTCTTCCCCACGTATTGTCAGTCTTCAATCTGCAGGACACACTGGAGTCGTTTTAGATAAATGTCAAAAAGAGACAGAGGGCATAAAAGCAGAAAGAAGACAGAGGCCTTTCTTTGCAGGAAACAATATTCCATGACAGAAGACAAATATTTATTTCAAGTGAAAATATTTTTAAAAACTCAGCATAAAAAAAGAAAAATGTAATGAATCTTTTGAGAAATGCATTACAGTAGAAACCAGTGGAAAAAAATAAAAATGTTTCTGGTTATATGGAAGGTGATTTAGCTGCTTTCTTGAAGCCTCACTGTGAATGCAAAGCCACCCTAACAATAATAGTTCTTGTGCCTCTTCTTTCACTTCTGTAAATAGGCATGGCATTAGTTCATGAGGATATTGTTATGCCTAAGGTTTGTCAAGTATTTTTTGATCTTCAGATTGCGAGTTCTAGAAATGGAAAAGCTACTGTTATTGTTTTACCTCGTCTTCACAAAAGATTAACATTCACTATCATGTAATATACATCATTACATTAATTAGATGGAGATCTGATTCTGATGAAAGTTAATTTTAACCACAGCCTTTCGTACACTCTTCGAACATCTTCTGACAACTACTTCCAGTGTAATATGGCAATATTCCTATGAATTCATATTTAAGATAGTTCTTTTGTTGTTAAGCAAGTGTAGAGGAGAAAGTCCTCAAATACTGAGACACATTCAACTGGTTTAAATCAATATAATTACTGGAACTATGCAAATTTTAAATCCAGGTATCATTCTGTGTTTATAAAGTACTTTACCAACAAATGACTTGGAGGAATGACCTAAGACAAAGTCTAACCCATTAGAGGCATCAAGTAGTAGGTTAATACACAGTTATTTTCCAATCTGTGTTTGTTGTTTTGCTATGATCAAGGTTACTTAAGTAAATGATCAGGTACTATATTGTTATCTAAAGCATGAACAAGGTGTGTCTACTGAAAAATGAACAAAATGAAATAAACATGTTACTAAGGGAAGCCAATGATTTTGTTCTTATTTCCATAAAGAATAATGTAGGCTTATTTTTTCTAAATGGTCCCACCCTGAATTAATCAGCCATAATAACTTGGTGAAATAAGAAATCTTCATTTCCTGCTGCCTATGGCTCACTTTTGGGATTCACATCCCAGGGTTACATACAATAACTGAAGCCTCAGAAAAATCTGAGACATGATTTCAAGTCTTGTGTATGAATAAGAAAAAATACACTGGATTTTGTTCCTTTAGTTCTTTCCAGAATGCTGTTACTTAATTTCATGCAAAGGAAGCATAAAACACTGTTCTTAATTAGTTCTTGATAGTTTATCTGCTTTTATGAGGGTTTGTCAGCACAGCATGAACCAGAATCATAGGAGACCACTACTTAGCTTGAGTTCATGCATGATTTGTCTTTAAAAACAAATTGGTTTGAATTGATAGATCGCACAGTAATTGCAGACACCATTGGCTTTATCTATATAACAGGTCAGATGTGATTGGGATGCTCCCTTTTCAAGTGGTGTATTTATCTTTGGGATGACAAAACTCTGCATGTATTTAAGACCATAAATGGCATGTATTTGCAGGGATTTATGTTAGTTTGGAAGTCATTTATCAGCTGAAAAGCAGAAATAGCTCCCCACAAATGAGGAAAAAAATCAAAATGTTTCCATTGCTATATTGTTTTGTGGATTTGTAGATACTGCTGGCAGTAAACGCAAACTCTCAAACTGCTTCCACAAAGTACCGATTAACTCTCACAACGCCCTTGAGAAGAGACTAAATATTATCACAACACTTTATAGGTGAGGCTGCTGGTGTACCAAAAGGCAAACCTTCCTCCACTAGCACAATGTGATGCTTGATAATACAAGAAGAGAGTTTGTGACTCTTCGGGTACATTCTTCATTCTTAACTAGGAAAACAAAGACTTTACTGAAAACATTCAGGTGGTGTCACTAAAGCAGGTATGCTAATCTCTGGCCATGGCAGGGAGAGGTTCTCAAGGTGATGTATTTGTTTCAAAGCCACTGGATCCTACACAGCATGGGAAGTGAAGATCTTGCAGCTACTCTGCGGAAAATGCAAGGGTTTCTACATCAGCAGAAGAAAGGCTCCAGCTTTCTGAAGTTGCAGAAATATTTGAGTCAGCTGGAATTCACTCAGACATTCGAAGGCAACTAGAGACACGAGGGTTTAGAAATAACCATTAAAACATTTTTTTTTTCCTATTCTTCAATGGGATAAAGAAACTTATACCACTTCCCTACAGGTAGGTGTATCACACATGACAAGTGTGCTCACTTGGGGTGGCCTTACTTACTTCTTTTAGTAGTCTTTCCACTGCCCACAGGCCTTTGCCTAAGATGCTCTGCTAAGGGGTATGCTTTGCACTCAGATAGCTTAAGATCAAGAAAAGACTAAGCAGTCTTAGATTATCTGTCCCTGCCTGACTTCGGTGTGTTATTACTCTTACCACTAACCAGAATCTGGCCAGTGTTGTTCAGGGCTGCCAAGTATCTGCTGCTCTTCTGGGAAGGGAGGAGAGGATGGAGTTGGCTCACTTGTGCTAATACAGTGCACCCGGCCCCTGCACCCAGCACTTCCATCACTGCCTCAGGCATTCTGCCCGCTGCTGCACAAGGCTAATAGGATCTGTTAAAAAAAAAACAGGATCTGTTAAAAATAAATAAATAAATAAAAACAGCTTTCCATTCATATTTCCCCTGAAATATTTTTTAAACTGCAACCATATGCATGCTTTTTGAATATTAATGTGAAACTCTTCTGAGGGTTACGGTTTCTTCCCAGGGAATCCTAAAATGCTTTCCATTCATGGGCATGATCCTGCAAGTGCTGGCCATGAAGAATTCCCCACGGCTCCAGTGGGGGTTCTGCTTGAGAGGTTTCAAAGCTTTTAACAATATTAGACTGTAACAGCACCCCGAGGAGCTTGTGAACATGCCAACCAGTATGGAGCAGAGCTAACCGTTACTCTTAAAAACATGTCACAGGATCTTTCATCGACAGACTAGACAGATTATTTGAGAATGACTTGAACTGCTCACACCCACAGCTCCTGCCACGTGCTCACCTCAAGCACTTCAGTTACTGGGGCGTGTGAGCCCTGCTGCACAAGGACACAAACCACTGTGGCCTTGTTCAGACACAAGGCGACGGGGACAGAAAATCTGGGGCTGTCACTGTTTGTTTGTTTTTTTTTTTAAGAAATTCAAGAGACCTCCTGACATATGACTAGGGTAAAACCTTAGGATGAAGCTGGTGTAAGTCTGGGACTCACTTGCACCATATGAAGTGACTGAGATGGGTTGCAAACTTGGGGAGGGGGAGGTAAGCAGTGCGTTTCTCAAAATGTTACCTTAAGCTTGAAGTCAGTTACCGTATTTCAGACACCAAAGATTAAACTGCTTTAATTTAAGATCTACAATACTGTTTATAATTATTCATTTCTCCTCTGTATTCTCAAGCACACCATGAGCCTGTATGGAAAAAAGGCCATGGCATGTGGAAATCGGATAGTGTTATGTAATTCTGATATATTAATAATACATGATAATCCCATTTGTTATGCAATTAAAGTTTGTATAAACATTGAAGAACATGACAGATGAATCTAACTTGCATGAGCAACATCTATTTTTCTAACTTATACTGCATGATTTTGTAAACCAAATAATTTTCTTTAAAAGTTATTTATGTGCATATAAAATGTAATACAGCAAGAAAGTATGAGAGCTTAATGTGCTAAGGATGAAAGGATATTTTGTCTTTTAATTATGGAAAGCTTTTTTTAATTTAATTTGCTACTGGAATAGTGGATGTTGGCTTTAGTTTTTAGTACTAGTTCCATTGCTAATATTATTACTTGTACTTTGGTTTTTTGTTTATCACCATCAAGAAAATACATGGATTCATAAAATCTAGAATAAAAAGCAAGCTAGAATAAAAAAATAAAAATAAAAATAAATTTTAAAAAGCACAAACTTTCACAAAAACACTCTCCCCCCTTTGGTCACAAGGTCTATGAAAGTTGGTAAAAAGAAAATGAAGAGATTAACTCTGCTGAGTTTCTCGGTGCAGTTTTGCACCAAATGCAGTAGATATTACACCAATCACCATTTCCAGTTAGTGGAGAACACTGAACAGGGCGCGCCTGTCATTTTCAATAAGAGCCAATCCCCAAATTAAGGAGCCTCACAACATCTGCTTATGTGTTCACTGATGGTCACATCTTCAGAGGACACCGTTATGTTTTTGTTGTTGTTGTTTGTTTGTTTGTTTGTTTTTTAATGAAAAGCAGTATCTTTATGTAAATGCTTTTTGCCATCAGGCACTTGGCAGGAAATCCCAAAGTAAGCTGTAATAGAAATTAATGATAATCTGTGATGGAAAAATAATGGAAAAACTTGAAAACTGCAGCACAAGCACTTGCTTGTAAAAGGTACGGCTGTCAACCTTGTACGTTCAAGATAAGGTACCTGTTCTGATAGCCTAGATCCTACAATCCATACATGAGTGCCCGGAAAAACTGGCATTTCAGTTTGGAAGCCCACACAGAAACCAGCTGCCCCTGCCTAGGCAAAGCCATTTTGCAATTTCATCCTAAGAATGTGTGTTGCTTGTCAAGGCACTACATTGATGAATACCTTTATACTGAAGAAATCTGGCAGAATTCACAATCTACTCTTTAATTTCTGATATGAATGCTAATTTCAATAGGATCATTGCCTAATAGATGAGCAACTTGTATTTGCAATAGCATACTATCCTTCCCTGCTGTAGCATATGTTGCTACACTGCAATGCATAAAGGAATTAATATTTCTGAAGGACACAGAGGGACAGCAACTTTGAGAAGTCACATGTATTTCAAAGTGATAGAGGTTTGGAGTTTACGGCTACTGAGTTGGATTAATTGTCCAACTTTAGCTCAACTTGTATTATACTGCCTAATTTTCAACTACTGGAGAGCCTTATGAACCAAGGCACAATTCTGTCTTTCTGACTACAGTCTGAGTGGTTTGTACTTGTTACCAGTACATGGTGTGTGGCTCATGGCATTAGTGGTTTGTCACATTTAGCTGCAAATGACTTTGGGCATGGAGTTCCCAAAACAGTGCTGTAATCTGGTCAACAGAACTATCTGAAATCCCAGCAAACTGCTATACTCTTACATAGTTCATGTCAAACTCTGCATTAAATGCACATTTTCTTAGAACACATAAAATTGACTAATAAAGCTAAAGTAAAATAGCTTTCTAATTATATGAAAACTAATTGAAGACTTATCTATTGAATAAAGAACAATGCTCAATGTAGTTCTTTATTTCTCCTAGAAAGAGAAAGAAAGCACTAAACTGAAGTTACAGTTTAGCAGGAACATTTTTGTCAAAATAAAAGAGGAGGGAAAAGTTCTAGCACAGGACAGATTTGACCACTGAGGCTTGATGCTGTAATGCATACTTTTGTTTGTTCCATGATAAAGAAGCAATCTGGTTATGTCTATTTCTAAAATAATTGGATAAAATTCTGCATTTTGTGTAGCCAATGAGATTTTTTCCATCAACTTACAGTCAAGGTCTCACCAGTTGTCTCTGGCTATGCTAGTAACTGCAGCCCATGTAATGCTTGTCCTTTCCAAGCAAAAATATTTTAAGGACTTTGTTCCTGGTATGCCAGCCTGTCACGTATCTGCCACAGATGTAGCAAGTACACATATTATTTACATTTTTGTCATTTAAATTGTGCAAGTACTGTTACTGTCAAAGTTTGACTGCAGAATGAAGTGCAGAGAGACAAATAATATACCTTCATTCTCCCTGACAAACTGCAAGAAAATGTGCACTAAAAAGTAAACTACATCATTAAAATATTGGATACATAATTAAACCACTTGAGTCAGTATTAAAACAGTTAATGATGAGTGACTGCTGACTTGCATGGCTTTTATCAACTAGTCTCTCTCTAGTGTTATTATATGATGTTCCTTCAACGCTGCAAAGAGCGTACAGTAATTTAGTTTCATGACAACATCATATACACTCTATGTATTTCTGCTGTGTTCCAAAGATTGGCCTTTGCTGGTTGTTAGTCTTTAACTAACTAGGTTAAAAATAATTTTTTTTAGTAACATATATAGAAAATTTCCTTACAAACACCTATGTGAGAAGAGGATAAGTAACCATCAGCAAAATGAAAGCTTTGTAATGCTAAGCACTTGACAACTGACCACCACGTTCTATGTGACAGCATGCTCCCTGTAGTCAGAATCTGCATATTTTTGCATGGACACCACTATGCAGTGAACTGGTGATTACAGCATTTTCCTGTTCCTAAAATCACAGCTCTTGTTAAAGGTTAAGGTCTGCCACCTACCGAAATTATTGCAAGGAATACAGGAATATTCCGCTGATGTCCTTCTTGAAGAAGAACAGAAAACAGCACAGTAACTCAGGTGAATGCATATATGCTATTTTGTGTAATTCTATTTCTAAACAATATATGAAAAGTCAGTATTAATGTACTAGAGTATATTCCTCCTTTGACAGACAGAAATTCCATCTGTTACTCCTTATATATATGCTTGTCTCCAACTCTCCCACTTCGTTTTAACATGGTTTGCTTACAGCACTGGTAGTTAGACCATCTGGCTACAGCTTCTTCTACGTCAGACACCATCTTCAACTTCAAATATTCATTTCTCTGTGTTCCACGTTTCTTCTAAATTAGACTCATCTTTGCCTGCTTTATTTACTGTGATTACAAACGCGTTACTTACAGCTGTTATCTATGGCCTGAGAACATCAACAGGATGATGGATCACAGAAATGCACTGTCAGTGATGTTCCCCATTGGAAGCCTCCTGAGAAAAGTTCTTTTTTCATGCACTGTAGAGCCTAACCTTAACAGCTTTCCATAGCTTGTGCCAGGTATTTCTGTGCTCTGATTCCTGGCATCCAACTCAGATATCCAGTGGATCATACTACCTTCTCTGGCAAGCTGAAGAACATCATAGGTGAAAGGTCCAGATTCAGTTGTCATTTGATAACACGTGACTATACAGAACTTAAGCCAGAAGTTTGTGAAAGATCATTTCTTATCAACTTATATAAAGAGTACAAAGGTAAGAAGCCTTCCCTTGTGCTTGAAACCAGATAGCTGAGGAAATCTAGAATTCAATTTGTGGAATGTCACATCACCTAATTTTCTAATCTACTTCAGTGAAAACTGAAAAACAGATATCAGTACATATTATCAAGTTAGCTAAGAGAAAAAATTTAAATAATACACTTATTTTACAGTAAGAGCATTTTGCTGCTGGGCGCCATCCTTTATTATTGCTAGAATATCCTTTGTTGTATGTGAATAAATGCCTCCTAAACATGTCATTAATACTGACACAACTTTGGTCCTCTACATTTTCCTTTCAACATACTGTAAGCTTCCTTCTAGAACGTGGCACAAAGAAAAATGAAAGCTTTGTGCAGTATAATAAACATTTCCATAGAAGTCTATATAGTATTTCTGCTTTACATCATGTTTCATTTATCAACCTGAATTAGGCTTTTGAAAGAGAGGGAAATGCAGCTTTGCAGTTCAGTACCTTTTCTAGTCTTTTCTTGCAATAACAAAATTGCTTAATGTCATTTCAAGTTCATCCTCTTCCATACACACGTGGATGCAGAGCTATGGGTAATTCACTTACACAGTTCAACATCTCCTTTGTCACAGATGGTAAATGTGCAGATTTTTCCCCCAAGGAAAGAAACGCTTTTATAAAATAATTGTATATTCTGCTCATTTTTTTCCTTCACTGATGCTCTTCTATTGTTATTGTACTCTGTCAGGCTGGTAATTAGCATTCGGGCTCCATCTGACACAAATGCAGTTCTCAATCCTCCTTAAAAATCCCTTAGGACACACATGATAAGTAAAATAATGTGAGCCGGTAAAGGGGCAAAAGTGCTAAAAAATTTAAAAAGAATGAACGACTGAAAAACATGAGACAGTGAATAACCACAGACTGCTTTTGTCATACAGTCAATGCATGGCTCTTGTTCAGTGAGCGGCATGGAGCTAATCCTACTGTGTGGAAAAAGCTTTCAGAATGCTACAGTTGTCTTCCTGTGGTTCTCCTTTGCTTTTCCTACACAAAGATCCGTATCCTCTTCCCATTCTCACCTTACTCCCAGCCTTCTAAGGCACCCTTTGTAGCTAGGTTTCCCTCTTGTTACTCACAGTGATTGCACCTCCTCCTTTCTCAGGTCTCACCTTGGAATAAGCATTTCTTCTTTGGGGTCAAACATGTTTTCAAATTTTTGTCATTAAATACTTAAGATATCATATTTCTCTGAACTATTCCATCTAGGTGTTATCATTCTTGGTAAGACAATAATGTTTCCTTAAGGTTACGTACACTCACAGAATTCCTCCTTGTGCAGTGACAGTGCTGTCAATGGAACTTAGAAGCAGAAGAGTTGTTCTTGCAGTTCATCCAACAACCTCCTTTCAGTAATTTCTCCTTTCAATGACCGCTGTGATCACAAATTAGGTCTAACCCAGAAATTACATAAAACTAGCACCACCCAATATTTCATGTTTACTGTAACACCAACTTCACACACGGTTGTGCTTTCATGTAAGTCAGGCAGGAGGCACTGAGCCTTCAGACTCACATAGCACTTGCCCTCACATCAGCCCACTTTATTAAAGACGAGCTGGTTTTCTGCCTCCGTATACGTGCAGCAACAGGAGGGACGGGGCAGTAACTCACACTGAACCTATTCTTGGATATTGTATCCCAGTATCCTAAAGTCACTGACGAAATGACATTAAAAAAGAACTTGCACTTTGATACCAAATTACTGTGAAAGAATTGCTAAGACAGAGATGTCAGAAGCCCCATAGCCTCAGAAATGTCATGCAAAAAAGTAGAGAGTCAGTAATCTCATAAAGGTCTGTGGCTTGCATAAGTCCAGAACACTGTAATTCCTAATTTTGTCATGTAAAAAGCCTGTACCCTAATGTCAGCACAGCAAACCGAACCTACTGAGTACAGTCAAAAGCATCACGCAAACTTCTGCTTTGACAGAAAGGACAGCAATTTAATTTTTCTGAAAACTGACCTGATATGCATCTACTGGCATAAGACTAGCAAGCAAGAGATGTTCCATCAGTAGCATCACCAGATGTTGTGGCCTAGACATGAGATCAGTGACTACAGAAGAACCTCAGACTTTGTAGAAAGGTAAGTATGGCTGGAGTGCCGCGCCATACGGCTCGCAAGTCACACTGCTTCAAGTCCACCCGCTGTGCTAAAGCTAAGGAGCCACTCTACACACAGAAAGCTCAGTGTCAAACACAATACAAAGGTCTCAGATGTGACATCTTCAGACACGAACTACTGAGTTCTTAACAGACATGTAACCCCTATGAACACCAAACTAACGCTAATATTAACTACCGCTCTGACATGGCAGTATGTACCTTGACATCAGCCTTACATCCCAGAAAAACTCCCTCTTTCACAGACAGGGAGAGACACAGAGACCTATTCAGAGAAAAGAGTAAGAAGTTCACGAGATCAAAAGATCTACACTAGCATAATTCCTCCACAGGTGAGGTAACACAGCCAGTGTGTGTGTACCATGATTCATGCACAACCATGCAGTCCGAAGCCTCTCATGGGGTATCTGTCCACCTGTGGGAGACAATCAGCTGATACATATCATTTACAATCACATGTAATTTCCAGCTGTAAAATGCAGTCCTAGAGTAAGCAAAATATTTAAGAAAACTTGTATGAGAATAGAGATTTAATTTGGAGTATTTGTATCAAATATCAGATTATGTGTAGAAACAACTACACCAGGTAATTCTGAGCACACCCAGCATAAAGTACACTATTTTCAGAAGTGGAACAGACTGAAAATAACCTGAGTTCGCATATGCTTAATGGAGTCTTGTGTAGTTTCTCTTAGTAAGTGGCTGGGGTTCTGTGTAAAATATTACAGCTGTAACATTCACAGCTCTTACACAACTGGCATCTGACACAATATACTGAGAAAATAAACAATACAGTCAGCTGAAAATGCTGCCTTGCTCCTGTGTAAAAGAGTGGAAGAATAATCTTCAAAGCCTTTCTGTTTCTGTATGTCACAGACCTGGAAATGTTTAGGACTGTTTTGTTCATCTGGGGTGCTTCCTCCTATCACTGTAATAACCTCGCCTTTACCAGGTAAACCAAGAATTTGAGTTTCTTTTAGTCTGGGATTTAAGCTAAAATGGATTTAAACACATGGAAACATCTGCCACAGTGCCCAAGAAGGAACTATGAAACACCCAATTCAGAAAAAAAAAAACGTTTGTGGTACATTGCAGGCTTTCTGCAATAGAAGCTAAGTTGTGCCTCCTCCTGACCTCTAATGTACCTTCACCCTCCATACAATGCTCATTACCAATAAGAAGACCTTGCTCATATGTTCATACTTTTCCTGTAGCAGAATTCCCTTTCTGTGGGATCTCAAAAGTCTAGAGGTCCAAAAGGGGGACTGCTGGGAAGCACAGAGAGGGACAAAAGTTCAGACTCAGTATCGCCAATGCAGCCTGGAGGCCAGATGGCTCCCAGTAGCCTCTGTGTAATTTTAAATGGCAATATATCACAGAGTCAGGTGATACCTGTGACATTTCATCTCCATTCACATCATGGACACCAGCTGTTTTTCCACAGGAGTACAATGTCTGAATTGTACTAAACGTGCATTTTAGAGCTGGGGAACTGGCTTGACAGTACAGCACAGATCTTTTCTGCAAGGGGCATTGGCTTTCAAACCTTCTCCTAGCAACCTGGGGCTAATACTAAACATCCTTTGGCGAAGCAAGTGGAGGAACCCACGATAATGAAGCTGTCCTCTCTGAAGGTACTACCTGAGAAAATGTTAAAGAGAGAACCTCCTGGGATGTCCTCTCCTTTACACTTTGTGTGGGTTTCCTGGAGAAGTGGGTGGTTAGGCTCAGGACTAGCAGTAGTTTCATTATACAAAAATGTCTAATTCTTAGATATTTTAAAACTTTCCCTTTTTGAATTTACTTGAGAAGTATTTTGAACTATATATTTAACATCCACCTATCTTTCTGTCCCTAAAGTTCTGCAACATGAATGCACAGAAATATCCAACTACTTAAGATAAGAGTCCATATCACACATTTCATATTTCATCACACTTCTGTTGTCGTGTATTTGAAAAAGCAGATCCAGATAATATCACATTTGACTGGCCAATGCACTGACCTGTGTAAAGCAACCTATGAGAGAGTAGGTTGAAATACCAATTTTTCTGATGCTTTCAAGGCAAAAGATGTAGGCATTCCAGTTCTCAGCACAGTAAGAGAAAATTATCTTCATAGATTTATTGAGGGTATAAATACAACTTTACTTATCTGATCATTTCCATTCATTCTAATGGCAACATGTTGCTCTGCAGCCATTAATAAAACAAACATGCCCCATACCAAGCAAAAATGCTGACCATATTAAAATAAGTGAGTCAATACATAGTCCAAGCATGTAAATACATTAAATGACAGCATAATTAATCCTCAGTCCATAATCAATGAGAAACAGTAAGGCCTTGTGAAAAATTGAAGACACCAAAATGATACTGAATTTCCTCTGAGCTAAAATGTGGAGTCACTAGTCAATGAATCCTCCCTCAGGAGACTGTAACAAATACAAAGAAGTAGCTCAAGGACAGCCAGAGTTGTAAATTGAGAACTATAAAAAAATAATAATATAACGATTGTGCCAGCATGTTTATAATTTATAGGTTGGAATTACAGGTGAGAAATAGGGGTTAGCAGTGTGTTATAATCTGAACTAGAGTCAGTGAAGTACTGCAGAACCACTAAATCACCACTTCTCTCATTGCATGTAGTTTAAAAACATATAATAAAACTATCACACGAAGCTATTTTCTTTTAGGGTTTGACGTTGGAGCTGTGGATACCAATCTGTTCAAAGTTAGAACACTAGAACACTACTAGGGGGTCCAGCAAAGGGAAGCTCTTAATTTTTGCCTTTTTAAAATTTATTTATTTTTTTTTTTTGCATTAGGCTCTTGGCATAAAAGTACAAAAAGCAGTGGGGTCTTTTTGTCCTAACTGAGGTGGGCAAGAAAAAGAGTTTTCTTCACATTGAATTTTGGTGTTCTCAAATTTAATTCCATTTTGATAATCTAACCTAAGGTACTGAAGAAAGTTTGAGCACGCAGTTAAATAGACTGAAGCTGGAGTCTTTAATGCTATGCAGAGCTGAGTAACTCGGAGTTCAAAATGCCCTTCTCTCAGTGGGTGTGGAGGCCAGCACCGACTGGAGTCTGGCAGGACTGTTCTTCGTAAAGAGGGGAGGCTGCCCCTGGCTATGCTCTGCTGTGACTGAGCAGCTTCTGTATGGTTTTATATCACTGCTTTGGGTTGCTTCTTGGAAGTGACTCTCCCTTTGAGACAAGTGAATTGAATGGAGTGACTCTGCATGCCTCTGCTAATAACTGAAAAAAACCAGCATTGTACCACATTTACATTTTGGGGGTCATCCATCTCTCCAGGTGGGACAGTTCCCCAGGTTTCCCATGTACACAGCAGCTAGTGTTATATCCTTTATAACGGATAGGAAGGTCCTGTAACACAGTATATAAAGACAGACGTGTATCCATCCAGATGTTTCCTTAATGATGTATGATACCTATAAATACCTAAAATAAATTTATATGCAACCTTCAAGATATTGACTATTAATCTGGCAAATTAACCATTTGTGCTGAAATTCACCTTCCCTTACTGAGGTACTGCATTCTTCAGCCTTCGTGAACTGAAGTTTGGACTTCAGGCTTGGACTACATGATCTTCGAGGTTTTTTCCAACCGGACTGGTTCTATGATTCTATGAATTTAACCAAATACTGAAATACTAATTGGCACTCAGCACTGTTCATCCATGAAAGGACTTGGATGTAAAAGATTTTCCTGATTAAATTATTTTCTGATGGCCATACCTTTCATTTAAATTCCAACAATTTTAGATGTGCATTTTTCCACTGTTAAATACTCTCAGCGAGGACAACTGCAGCATTAATGGTAACAAAAAAATGCCACTAGGAAAAAAAAAATCTTGGAACTGAAGTGATGGTATTTCAGCAGTGAAACTGGTAGCTAGTAAGAAGGCAACCTGCCTCTTACACTGAACAAATCCAGTGGTGTGGTTTTCTTCCTGCATTTAGAGCTCTTTGAAACAAGCCTAACAAACACACTGACAGTTGTGTGACAAACAGAAATTCTACCAGGAAAGCTCACAAGCTATGTCTTTGCGGGGGCTTGACAGTACTTTGACTTTTTGTGGTACTAACTGAGTAAGTAAAAATAATCGAAATAGTAGTCCTCCGTTCTCAGGTTGTTCAGTAAAAACATTTCCCTTAGACTCAACTACCCACCAGTCAGTGAAACCTGAAGATGGTGTTAAACACTTCTCTGACCTGTCACAGGTTCCTGAGTATCTGTGATAGAGGAACTGGGTAGAGTACGGCAGCGATGTTTCATCAGTCAAAGCTTAACACTGAATTAATTACCCAGCAATTTTTAAGGAAACACAGGGAATCGACCCTAGTACCAAAGGACATTTTGCATCTTTTTGGTATCTAAGGAAATGTATTAATTATTCAGTGAATAGTTTCAGACCTTCTCAAGCCAAAAGTTATATCTCCATAGCTTCACTCTAGCAAACTGAAGGTTCAAAAAGAAAGCTACGGGATAACACAGAAGTCCACATCTGCAGAAGAGATACAATGCTTCCCATATTCCAGAATAAGTTAAAAAAAAAAAAAAAAGCATTCTGAGGTATTGCTAAGAGCCGCATTGCTAAGAGCAATCCAGCACCACAGGAGAACCCTCACATACTGCAGGAGAGAAAACAGCTAGCCAGAAAGAAAGGTAGAAAGCTTCCCAGCCCACTTAGGCTCAGGGCTCATCCCATTTGCAGAATGCTGTAATCATCAGAAACTGCTGGAAAGTGTGTAATGCATTTAAAATTTACTGCTGTAGTTTACATTTAGCTGTAAACTGGGGTTAAGCTAGCTAACTCAGGACCACAGCAGCGCAGAGGTCAGCACCAGCTGAAAAGCCCACACCAGAAGCACCTGCTGTTCTGAGACTGGCGCCGGCAAGGCAGCACAAAGCTTCTGCAGCTGCAGAAAGCCTCACAGATACCGAGGAAGGAAAGCTGAAGCCAAGTACAAGCTGTGTGAGAGACACGTTTTTAAGCAGCCTGCTTTGATCTCAAGGGAATTTAGCATCTCAGTAGACCACAGCTACTACAGAGTCATCTCAGGTAGAAAGGCTCGAGCCTTCTCAACTGTTGCCATCAGAAGCAATGCTCCCAATGGTCTTGGGAAACTGGAACCCAGTAAAAGTGAGAACATAAGGCTAAGGGCCATGAGAACTCCATGACACATACCAGGTAACAAATTACCTGGTCTATTTTAGCCAGGCTTCACTAGCAGAATGGATTCACTGTACATTAATTGGTGCAGGCAGACCTGGGGTTGATCAAACCATGGAGAAAGGAATAACGCACACTTTTAAGTATGCTTCATGATATATTGGATACATTATGTAGGAGAGAATTTGCACGCAATATGCAGTATATTTTTCTGTTTTACTTTGTGAAAAATGGATGTGATGTATTTCACTTGACATTATTAAACACACAGAAATGCTTGATTTGCGAACTGTCTTGAAATATCTGCCTGGTCTAGTAACAGTTGTCTCTGCCCATGGCAGGACATTGGAATTAGGTGATGAAACCCAAACCATTCTAGGATTTCAAGATGCCACTGTTTGACAACAGAGCCTACAAAGGAACTAGATTCCATGTGGTGGTGGTGTATGAAGTTACTTCTATCACAAACCTAAAACCTTTGAGAATTCACATTCAAACCACACAGACGCCTCTCTTATGGGGAGCCCAAATTCTCAGGAGGCTTCAGGCTTTTAATAGAAAACGCATATGTCTACATGCCAGAGACAAAGCCACAGTTGTGGTTTAGCAGCATAAATCCACAAACTTGCTAAAATTCAGAAAAAAATTACAACACTTAATGAACCCGGTATATCTTGAGTATATAGCTTTATTTTCTTCACAAGAAAAATAAATATTTGACCTGTATGCACATTCGCGTATGAATTTCCATTTGTCAATATTTGTATCTTCTGTCTAAAGAAGGAAAGAGCCAAGTACATCGTGCAGAAAAACTTCCACCAGGTCAGCCCTAGCAAATTAATATTGGAAAGTTATAAAGTGGGACAATCAGAAAATACATTTTCAAGCTCATCAGACTCCAGTTCAATAACCTCTTTAGTGAATTTACTGAATTTTTTTTTTTTTTTTTTTTTTTTTCTCCTAATCTCATTATACATTCTTGAAAATAGGAAATTGCCTCCATTCTAAGCGATCAATTTGCCTGCATATAGCACGATGCTTCTCTGTGGTCACAGTTGTAGGAATAAATATCAGATGAGAAAGGTTTTCACTTTGCTAATGAATTTAGACAGAACACAGCCTGCAAACAAAAGTCATGATGTGCACACATCTTAGGCACTTGGCATGGGCTAGCCAGGATCAAAACGTAGCTGCTGTTGCAGGGTGTGGGACACAGAAATACAGCATGTCCTGGGCCATCACAGAGCACCTCTATGGAATGACAGGGGCTGCAGGACTCTGATGGGGCAGTTCCACATAGCATCATGTTATCCCTGTACTTGTCTGCGGCTCTTTTGCAATAAATTAGTGTTGACGCTGTCAGAATTGATTTGCCCTACTCTCCTTCTGTTATTCAAGAGTCCCTCAAAGAGGAATCCCAGCAGAAGGACTCAGAGCGCTGCTCACACTGAAATTTGGAGCTCAGTAGCTCCAAGCCAGAGAAGACTTGAGCAAATGTGAAGGTATAGAGATAACAGACACAGAAATACAGTGAGGAAAGGACAGGAGTGCACCAGTGCAACCAACTACACAGCTGTTCCAGGTTTCCCTTAGCAGTATGAAGGGGAAAAAGGCCTTCTTTTATGTATGTACAGTTCATTTGTTATATAATAACATAACTAAAAAGCCCTGCTTTTAGTCAATATAAAATCAGTTTGGCGGGACAAATTTTCAGCAAACAGTAAGAATTTTCATGTAATTTATTTTAAAAGGGGACCTGTAAAGGGAATTATCTGATATCCATAATAATTTCATCATATTCATTCAAAACTTACATTTTTAAACTAGTTTGAAAGTAATTTGAAAGTACTTGCATTTATCAATATTTTCATCTTGAACACATTTTTAAGAAAATAACTTCTTTATTAAGCCACGTTCTCTCAGTCCCCTTTTTATCTTAGGTTGAGAAGAAATCTCTCACCTACTTTCACAGAATGAATGGTATTTCTTTCCATTAACATTTTTTATTTTCTGTATAGAACTGAAATCCTGTCCACTATTCCCCTGCCAAATGGCCTTGGGTCAAAAATAGCTTTTTAATGAATAAATTTCCTGTTCTAAAATGTTTTCCATAAATTAATGATTTTTCAACAAATATTGATTTAGTCCAAAATTGTTCTTTGGTTACAAAAATGTCTGGAAGAGTATATCACTTTAGAATACTACTTTATAATTTTGACTACTACCTATACGTCTATATAGACTGCCCATACTCTAGTATCTAGCACATGCTCTTCTCTGAGAATGTATCACCTTGTTTTTTTCCCCAAGTCTTATCTATAAAACCTTAAAACTGAGGAATACAATTCCACACCAAAAGAGTAGATCTGCAAAAAATGCCAGCTGCATTTTCTCTCTGGTGCAAATAATTCCTGGCTTACTCTTTTGTATATACAGCTGGAGAAAAGGGGCTCCTTGCACCACCTGTCCTTCCTGCAACGTGCTATGACCTGGCCCACAGTTTGCAGCGATGGTGAATCCCACAATATGCAGAGCTTGAGGCTGTCCTTTCAGTGCTGCCTGCAGGCCTTGGCCACTGCGGTTCTCCAGGCAGGTCTGAAATTTCCCGCATACCTCCTGCTGTAACACCTTGCATAATGTTTCCAACGCCTGCTCACCCTGAAAAAGGAGGCTGCCTTCCCTCTGAGCCGCTTGTGAGCACCGCAGTCCCTGAAGGCCGCACTGCACGCAGCCGACTAGCTATGGCTTCTCTTGGTTCCAAGGGGGCTCCATGCATACCAAGCCACACACTGGCTTTCTGGACTGAGAAGCTCTTAATAATTGAGGTGACACACAGACACAGGTCTGAATACTTAGTACCGTGTAGTGGCAGCAGGAGGAAGAACATCAATGACTTTACACCTCCTTATGAACTCAGTTCACAGCATGCTTCCTGTATATACACACTTCTCTTGCAACTCCAAAGGAAGAAATGTCAATTAAATAAACTTTTGGTTCTCCTAGTTTGGGTTACATACTTGAGAGAATACAAAACAGAACGGATGCTGTGGTAACTTCAAAAACAAACATCATTACTTCTGATGGGGAACAGTTAATTGGTACCACCGAATGTGTCTGAAATATTGATTTGGTTTGTGCGGATAGGGAAGTAAGTCCCTACATACTTTCATCTGTTCTTAAATATAAATGAAAAAACAATGCATTTACTGTAAGGTCACAGTGGGAACAAACAGGACCAGCTGAATCATACGCAGCTTGTGATTGATATTCTGAACCCACAGGCAGCAAGAAAAGAAAGACTGATAGCAGCATCTTACAATCAGCTTTAGGATCATGTTGCGCATCTGAGAATGCCAGCAGAGTCCACGGCTGCTTCCTTCTCTGAGTTCTGCAAACAAGTCTTGCTCACAAGCAAACATTTGCCTTTTCCATCCTTCAGTGCATGGAGCCACATGTAAATTCTATTTTACACAGCAGTTACAAGTTTGCACACACATCATTTTCACATTTTGGTTATCTTTTGGATGTCAGTTAAAAAGTAATAATAAAATTAAAAGCCTATAAGAAAAGAAGACATACACATCCACTGAATTCCCATCTTAAGTTCTCCAGGACTGTAGGCACTCTTAAGCACATGGAGAGATAATTGAGAGTTTAGCTGTCTATTTGGGGAATGGGAAGGGCGCAAAATTGCAACAGCCATTGACAGGATGGAAGAATATTTTCATATAGTGCAGTGATCAAGTTAATTTGAGAGGTAACTCTGGGAGCTTTATGGATACTCGGAAGGCTTAGCCAACAAGATTTCAGCAAGATTGCCAGTTGCCTCTCCATCTGCTTCACAAGGAACTCTTGGCAAGCTTAATTCTAACTATTTCCAGTTGCTGGAGAGACACTTGCAGCCTCAGGATGAAAGTAACAATGGTCTTTCCTTTCAATTAATAGCCTTGTAACGTAAATCTGAAATAATTTTCACTGTTGAGGTCATATCTGGAAGCTGAATCCACAGATTTCCTCACTAAAATACTTAGCAGCTTATAAGACACATACTGAAATTAAAGTAAGAAAAATGTTCAGAATTAAGCAGCCAAACACAAACAATTCACAACTAATTCGTATGATCCTTTTTTTTCTTCCTCATAGAATATCCTGAAGCAGTTTGTTGTGACCTCAGGCATATTCCCTTTTTAAGCTGTTTGCCCCCCAAATTTAGGCAGATTCTGAACTTTCACGGCATGCTCAATACTCCCAAGTTAGATGGCTGCACAATATTTCTCCTTTCCTCTGAACAGAAACAAAGGACAGCAATTGTGACAGTCTAAATTTAAAATTAAGCTTCTGAGAGTGCACCCTCATAAAAATTTGAAGTGTATTCCTTTCCCTTTTCTCCCCGAGGAACTTACTAGCAGAACAGAACCATGCGAATGATCATGAACAGGAGGGGCACGAGGAAAGCAAATTAACTCCATGTAGCTCTTTGAACTAAAAAGAAAAGCATTTGGCAAAGACTGGATTTAGGGTATGACTTTTCAGATTTATAAAATGGAAAAGAGCAGAAATTCAGCAATTCTCAGATGTGCTGAAGAGAATATCCACATGATCATCACCCAACACACTGAAGTAAGGATAATCTTGCTTGCTCAGCCATTGCTCAGATTTGCAGTGTATAGGACTGGAGGTACAGTGTCCCTTTATTAGTGCCCGTCTTTGCCTTGTATACATTAGGCTGGAAAGTGTTTGGTCAGAAGTGCTGTCCCTCTCAGTTCCCCTCTCCTCAGTCCGCTGGCCTTGGCAGCCCAGCCCAGCCCTGCTGCAGTAATTAAGGAGTGAGAGAAGAGAAAGAAGTGCATCATTAAAGCTGATTGCAAACAAAATGGAACCTGCTTCCTGAGAAACAGCACGCTGGTCCCAAGTGTTTCAGATGCTGGCTCTGCCTGCTGGTTGTTACTTCCACCAGGCTTGACTCAGCGTGTTTGAGGATTATGAGTGCACGCGGTCGCTTTTTTTTGGCCCCTCTTCATATGCATCACAATGTGGCCTTTCAGTACAGATTCCTTTCAAAGAAATCTCAAACAATCACATCATTTGTTGATACAGCAGCACATAAACAGCCCTACAAAATGCAGCACAGCTCGCCTTCCTAGAATGTGAAAACCTTTATTACAAATAAAAGCCAAACTTAATTCAGTGACACCTAAATTTGCCTGAGGTCCACCAGATGTGCAGTGGCAGTCTTAGATAACAGAGGCACAGGCCACTAGTAATTAGAATCACATTGATTTTGTTCTGTATCACAGCAGTGGTATGAATAATGCTAGCACTGTTATAATGGAATGGAAAATGCTAAGTGGCTACGTGAATAAGATACTTTCATTTTCTCTAAGATACCATCAGAAAATGCAACAAAAAGATTTCAATCAGTCTGCTGAAATACACGTTATTTAAGAGACATTGACTAATATATTTTAAAAGAATTTAACCCGATAAATACCCAGAAATAATCCTCTGCTGAGCCACTGAAAAAAGCTGGGATGTCTCAGTGCACTCAGGAGAGGAATAGGCACAGAGAACACTCATGCTGCTTTCAAGCTGTGATTTAAAGGAAAAAATATGTGGTAATTCCTCCCTCCCTCATCATGCCATAAAGCAAGGACAGCTGCTTCTGTCCCTTGTACTGTGTTTGCATTATCCTTTGCACTTGGTCACTGAAAACAGTCCACAGAGCCCACTACCAACGCTATAAAATTCCCCAGGATATTGCTGGGGGAAGGAACTTTATCTGGTGGCTCTTCAGTTGCTGCAGCGTTCTTCAGATCTGCCAGAGGCATGAAGAATTTGCAAGTCAACATGTTTTAAAATGGATTATCCTTTTCAGAAAATGTCCGCAGGGATGGTTTGGGGAAAAAAAAAAAAATCCTTTAAAAATCTTGTTCCTGCTTTGCTCTTCACACTAAACATGAGAAGAAATATTCCAAGAGGACTCCTGCATTCCACCTTGGAGGTGGAAGGACTGGAGTTCAAGTCACATCCATAAGAAGGGTTAAATAACCTTTCCATTTGATTCCATTTTCACTCTCTGGGAAAACACCCTTGTATTTATACATGTATTTATCTGTACACACACATGTATGTATATACACGCACACATTGCAAAGACCTCTACCATCTATTTGTCCACTTTTACAATGACAAAGTTATGAGGATTTTTCAAAGTTCTGCATGGCTGCAAACCCCACATATTTCATAAAGATAATTAACCGCTGAAGAAAGCTCCCAGCAATTTAACAGATACAAGTGAAAATGTAATGCCTTGGAGGCATATCAGATATTGGAGGATAGCTTAACTACTGAATTATCCACTAACCTTCTCTTCCAGCTCTGCCTTGGGGATACTACAAAAGATGTTTCAAGAATGAGATGGAACAACCTGAAGCAAAAGCCATGTTAAAAACTTTTAAGGAGTGGCCCAGATCTTGACCTTATCTAAATTAGCTTGGACTTGCATAAGATGAGAAAAGGTTGATGTAGGGAAAAAATGATGATAATGATCAAGTGCCTTGACTTGCAGCCAGGCAAGAAATCATTTTCATTGGACATGCCATGAATGATAAGAGAGGCTTAGCAGTGAGATTTAGTTGCTGCAGATATTGCATCGTCTGAGTCATCTGGGAGAAAAAAAAAACACCTCCTTGCAAAGGCACCATCCTCTTAATTTGTGGAAATATAAGCAAGAGTCTTTCTCAGCATTCAATCACAAAAGAAAACACAAGCACCACACCTTGTGGATAGCTGTAGTCAGTAAATCAACTCCAACTGCAAATTTTTCACTAGTTAATTCCATAAGATAACATGCTACCCTGCCCAGGGCTGACCTTTAGGATAAAACAAAAACAAACAAACAAACAACAACAAAAAAAACTGTATCAACCTCTATGGATTCTCCCTGAGGACCCAGAGAAGTTCAGCCTGTCAGGAAGAGAGGAGTTAGCTCCAGTGCAGGGCTGCTCCAGTTCTCCTGGGTGCAGCTGGGAGGATGCTGGTGGCCCGGCTGCGTGCGGAGGGCAGGGGCAGCTTGTTCTCCTGCCTCTGCACGGGGCTGTCTGGGCACTGAGCTATCCTGCTGATGGTGTAAGGGGGAGTAAGTGTAGGCAAGGCACTGCAGTAGTCCTGCAGGGTGCAGAGAGGGAGCTGTGGAGTGTGTGTGAGCACAGTTCTTGTGGTCACACAGCCAGATCCATCATCCCTGATGGCAACCAGTGGATGTATCTGCGGACCTCTGTTTGCAAGGTTCTTTCTCCTGTCCTTTTCTTAACAAAGAAAAAGTCTAACTTAAGAAGACAAAATGAAAGAGCAACTCATTTTGGTGACCTTGGCCACACAAGCGAGTATTTTTAAGCACAGGTTTTAAGTCTAATGATAAACTTTCCAGAGCTCACCTCCTGCTGCTGCCCTCTCCAGTCTTCACTACTCTGCTGCCACAGGAGAGGAGCCCCCAGCCTGAGCCAGATCACCGTACTGCCGCCGACTTGAAAAAGCAGCAAACAAAAAACATTTCCAGTGAAGTTCAACTCCATGCACACAGCTTCTGCAGAGCTGCGTGCGCATCCAAAGGCTCTTAAAATTTGTATTGTATGCTTTACAAACGTTAACTGCTTAGTTGTTACACTTCATGGGAGGGAAAGGCCTAAAGGATTCATAGATGAATTCACTTAATGTTTCAGTTTTTTGAGAAGGATGAGGAGGATAAAGGCTTACAGCTTACAAAAATGAGAACAAAAGATCAACAGTATTCAATCTACTAAATCATCTACAAGGGTTCCCACATGGGTGGGCAATGTGATCTGTGAGCTGCTAATGAAAAGGTGGGTTATGACCTCTGCGACAGAGTATTTAGAAATACACATCTCCTTCTCAGAGGCTTCTGACAGTGCAAGCAGTGTTTACTTCAGTATATATACTAAAAGGAAGTTTTCAGCACCTTCTTTTTATTGTTCCTAATGCCCTCCATTTGTAGGCTTGCAAATTGAGTTGTACTTGTAAAAAAATCTCTATGCATGTAATAATCTAAAGAGAGATTATGCCTTACAGATGGCACGACCGTGTTTTCTCTGAAGTTCATGCCTTTCTCTTTTCCTTGCTATATTCAGGATGTTTGAACCTTTGCCTCACCTCATTAATTAGCTCAGTTCCCCAGACACATTGAAAACGCCATCCTCTTCCCAGGTAGCCAGCCTCCAAGAAAACCAAGTACAAGTTCAAGCCCTTCTTTGAGGTTGTTTCTTAAAGGTCTGTCAATCTTCTTCTGAGATGAATCCTTAGTCTTGAGGGGCTTCATAACTTCCCTTTTCTATCAACGTGCTAAATATCTCATCTATATCTTTCAACTATTCCCCTTTCATTTAACTCTCTGTTCCGCTCAAACTCCTTCCCATGCTCTAGGATGTCTATGTTACCCTCTAATATATTCTTTATATAATCTCATGGAGCCTCATATCCCTGGGGACATCCAACAGGCACTTGTCCTTACTCAAGGAGCTGCCACGTGCTCAGCAGCAGGGCAGCTTCACTCCTCCTTACTCTGGGCAAGGAGGTGCAGCACACCTCTTCCCTTCCTCTGCGCTGCTCACTGCCTCCGGCTGCGGTCTCAGCTGCTGCAGGAACAAACAAGCCTTCTGGCGCCTGCAGCTCATTTTGGAAGGACAAGCACCATCTTCTCCCATTTTCTCCTTACACAAACACTGCTGTGCATACCACAACACGCCAACCTCTCTCCTCACTTCTTGATTTCCTATGCCTGGCCATACAAAGCCTTGAAATCACTTCTAATGGGTGGCATCCCTGCTCATGGCAAGAGGTAGAACATGATGATCTTTAAGGTCCCCTCCCACCCAAACCATTCCATGATTCTATGAGTTTGTAAGCCTTCTATGTCGAGCAAAATGGGAGCATGCAACGTCTACAAGAAGGAGACTGCTCCAGAAGAAAACTCCTGAGAAGGTGACTGAAAGGCAGCATCCTTCACTTACATTGCCCAAATAACAATTCAGACCTTTGCACTCAGAGAGCTCCATTCAACAAAGGGGGTAAAGTCTAAATTTGCTTCCTCCCAACCTGGAAAAGGATTATTAGTGGCATTTCTTTTTAATCCATCTTGTGACTGTTCTTTACGAGCTGTTCATTACAATTCCCCTTTCTTTACCCCTCAGACATTTAATCCTTTTCAGCTGTAAGAGAAGTAGAAGGATTCCAAGCCAAGAATGAGGTGCATGCAGAAAGCACACCACCATGCAATCACTCACACAGGAGCTGGATGTTCCTATCAGACCCTGAATACTTGGAGGTTTTACACGTTTTTAGATCTTAATTTCACAATTATTATCATCCTCTACTATATGCACATTTTCTATGTTTGCACTAGGAAAAAGGTATTACCGATGGAATAAGGGATTTGTAGGAGCTTGTTGTACAGTCTTATTAATAATATAAAATCAGCCTAAACCACAAAGTAATTTTGTTGACTCATGGGACATTAAACATGCCATATTTAAAGCCTTTATATTTTTATTTCTGAGTTCTCCTTCAAGTCATTATTGTCTGATGTCGAATACTTCAACATAAGATATGAGTTTGCCAGCCAAGAAACCATTACCAATTCAAACATCAAATGGGCTTTGCTTCCAATGCGAAAGAAAGTGAACTTAGCTTGTTAAACTTTCTTTAATTTAGAAATATTTTAAAACCTAGAAAGAATAGCTCTGTCTTTAATACATGAAATCCTTTTACTGCTGTAAAACTTAGATGTTTAACTTACAATGTCTTTCAGGTTCAGATCACAGAACAGGTAGATGTTGGATTTTCTGGCCATAAATATGGCCCAAATACATGCCTATGCATTATCTGGAATAGCCTGACTGCATGATTTCTTTAGGTAGACATGAAAGTTATTTATACTTTTTACTCATATTTACTGCAAGAAACACTCATAAACTGGAAGAGATTATGTGTTGAGATAGATGGTTACCTTCCTGAAAAAAAAAAAAAAAAGAATACCAGGGATGTTGGTAGAGCATGTTCAATGTTAGAACCTAGTTTGTTCATAGGACAATGTAAACACTTCTCACAGAAAACACTTCCTTGGTCTTAAATGGAACTGCACACAGAGCGAGAAGAGGAATGAGAACTCATGCCACAATAAGAGAGTCTAATCATACAGTAATCTAGCCTTTTAATCTTAAACCCTACCTGTCCCCCTGCCCAGTGCAATATGCCAAGTACCGGGCTCATTTCAATACAACACTGAAGAGCTGATAGGTAGGTCTATACCATCTATTTATTCAGAATTTCACTTGAAGATCCATTCGTCATGGGAAATACAAAACCATATCTTTTGGTACAGATCATATATCCTTAACATTGATGGCTATAACAGAGAGAGAAGGGAATGTGAATAAAATACTTGAGACAGTTCAGCCAAAAAGATCCATGACTTGCAAATGATTTAACTTTATCCTTCTTTCTACTATTTTTGCAATCAAGCATTTCCTAGACATACTTGCACACTTAAGTCTTTGAAAGTTGTTAGCATCTGTGGCAATGACCTTCATTTTCACAGGAAACAGGTGAGTGTGGCAACACTAGCTTATTTAGTGCTTCTCTTAATGATGCAGTGTATTATTTCAGAAAAATACACAATGCAGTCAGGTAGCTCAGAAATTCATCAAACAGGCTAAAGATCAGGATATTCATTTAGCAGCCTGTTCAATACTTAGTGCATTCTAGAAATGAGAGAAGAGGATGAAAGGGATCCTTCAGATTAACCTACCGCTGCTTCAGTCCAAACCTGCAGCACTGATGGGAACATAGAAGGGAACATAGAAACCGAACAACCCCATCTACCTTTCAGAAACACAACAAGAGCCTCATGAATACAAACGTAATTGAGTTGTGGTGGGGAAAGTACCCACCTTGTGATGCCTCACACAAAACTGGACTGTCTGAAATTTTAAGGGGTTTTCAACAGTTCTCTGAAGTCAAAACATGGTAAGAATTTGGTCTAAGGTATGAAATCAGGAAAACTCATTTTTTTTTCCATGTGTTAGCTTCCTATTGCTACAAGTCTAGGAAGAAAGAATTTCCAAATCGTCCTCTCGTTCACATTTTGGTTGTGTACTTAACATGCAAAGTTTTTCCAAATGGGATTATTGGAGATAAATTGTATACATGCAAAAAGTCTTTATTCGTGTTAAAATCTAACATGCACGTGAAATGCAGGGAAAATATATGGTCCAGTTTCTTTTCGGAAGAGTTCTTCATATTTTCCTCAATCTCTGCAATAACTGCATACTGTAGGAATACATATAAAAAAGGAAAGATACTACTGTGAAATCATCATTATAGGGATATCATTTCTCTCACAACTGAAAACCAATGACAAAAAACATTTTTTTAACATGCAAAAAAAAAAAGTTAGCTTATTTCTAGTAACTTAACAATCGAATTCTTACGTGCATACCTATAAGCCTAGATATGTATTCTGGCGTTAACATGGATTTATGCATTAAAGAACATCAAAGTTCCTTGAAACTTGTCGGGACATTTATGGTTTTCATTTGTTTGTTTAATATTTAGAGGCATTTAAGAACAACATACAAGCGCAAATTTCTTTTTCATTTTATTTTTCTTTGCACTGCCATTCAGGTTTGTAAAGTATTATTGGCTAGGATTTTAGCATGAATGGCCACTGGGTGACACTGTTCTGCTACACAGAAAAAGAGCTGAAACAACATTTTTGTTGTAGTAATAAGGTTTTTATTATTAAAGTATGTGTGCTACTGCTGTATATACCCATCTTTTAGAAATGACACTGCTACATAGTTCATAGTGAGTTTTTCATAGCAGAACAATAGGAAAAGTGGCACTAAGAGATTGGAAAACCTGTTTAAACTCAACAGGCAATATCACCTCAGAGAAACTTTCTTATAGCAGTATATTTTCTACTTAATAAAAGATATACAGCGGAGAGACAGAGTATCCAGGTTCAGTTTTGATATTCATTTGCTGTATGACCTTGCAGAACTCACTGGGGACGGTTTCTGCTCAGCTGTGCACAACTGCTTCTGCAGTATACAAATGCCTATATCAAATGTTCAAATGTACATGGAAACAGAATCTAATACACATAATTGGCTTCACGAAAATACAGTAATGTGTGCAGCTACAATGATTGTACAATGCCATTGGTGTGTCTTTAAGAATACAGTTTTCAAATTCAACCTCTCTTGCTTTATTTTCTTTGGTTAGAAAATGGACTTAATAACACATGTGTACCTTATGAGAACAATAACACTACAGGGAGAGACCTTTATATAACATTTCGACAACACTTTCTGCCATGGGTAAAAATTGACCTCAGGAAGGTGAAGTCTAGGCGAAGCTTGCACGTTTTGAAGCAGACAACTGTGCCTTGGAATGGAGGAGAGAACTGTGGGCTTCTGTAAGACTCTGAGCTGACATGTTGGATCCAAGAGATTCTATCCGTATTATAAGAGCTACTAACTAAATTAGTTTCTAACTAATACAAACAAATTTGAAGGTCTGATGAAACTCTCAGAGGTCAATATGAGACAAGTTCAAATGCTGCCAGTCTGAAGTATTAAGCAGTAAGCAAGAAACAGAAACAGTGATTGAAACAGTGTTCCCTGAAAGCAGGGAAGATATCTTTTTAAAACGTAAAAATAACCAGAAATAACATGGCAGTCTTGAAGTAAATAATAACATCTTTATGCCCAATCATGAAGAAAGATGCTTCCAATGACGTAGACAAATTTCAATGTTTTAAAGCAAAAAAAATATTATAATGTGAAGAAAATGAATTTTTGTAAAGTTTCTTACAAGTTTGTCATAATATCAAGGCAATAATTGTCTTAAGGAGCCTTACCTAGTCTTTCTAATAGGTTATACTGCCCAAATGCTGTCTGATAGTTATTCATTATATTGCTCAGGAGCATACTTGAAACAATTTCAGAAATGCAGAATGACCTTATAAAGAATGACATTTTTAATAACAGAACTAGGATAGTCTTCTTAATTCACTGCATAAGCAAAAACTCTACCACATTCCTACAGAATAATTTTCACAAAGTGAAAACGACACTATTCATGTTTTATCTCTTATGTATGAGGTCAATCCAAACCTTTTCATTTTAAAAGCAATTCAGAACTCTGTAGAAAATACTGTGTGCATCCCAAGTATCTAACAGGACTTCGAAAAGGCATTTGGAAGTTTCACTTTCACCCAGACAAAAGAATGGGACTTCTATCTTTATTATTCTTGGACAATATTTCTGGGTCCTCATCTACCAGCAAAACACTTTGGTGGTGTCATTTTTACAGAGCTCTTAGGCACCCTGCCGTGCCCACCACCTTTGGAGGGGAAGATTCTCCATCCTTCTCCCTTTCAGCTGCTAGCAACTTGCGATTCTCTGGCTTAAATTTCCTCACCCATACTCTGCAGTGTTCCCAGACCTCATAAAGTTCAACAATAAAAAAGCACAGCAGGGTAATAAATAGTTTGAATGGAGTCCTGAACTCCACTGTAGGTAGCCAGGTGGGCAGCACCGAGCGAGACAGGAAGATGACAAGATTGTCTGCACTTCTTGCCTTTTGTGTTCAGAGTTTAATAGAAGGTAAAAATTGGTTTCTGTATGGTGCTGACTGCCTTCCCTCTCCTGAATTGACCAGCTCAACTACTGTATAGTGAAAACTGTTCCACTTCAAGGAACTGATGGGCAAGGGGCAGATCACAGCAAAGACAGGTATGACCTCAGGGCATTTCCAGCTGTCTCTCCTATATTAAAAGTTTTGAAAACAGCTTCTACTTTGAGACAACAGAGATCAATTTTATGAAAACCAACGAACACTCCCATGCCTACATAATTAGAGTGTGCCCAAAAAGGAAGAAGAAACAATCTAGAAATTACCAAAAAAACCTCAAGTGTAGAGCAATATCCAGCAGACATTCAAATTGCACAGGGCATGCTCGGGCAGTTAGATGAACTGAAGTTTACTGGCAACAGACGGCAGGGAAATTTTTATGGTATCGAAAACCTGTTTTCCTTTGTGGTTTCCTAAGTACTCATTTTGTGATAGAGTTGGGATAAATTTGCAGTTAGTTTTCTCTCTTTATATTCACATACAATACAAAAACATGCCTTGGATATAGAGGCTATAGAGTCAAATGCTTCTTTGAAACAAACTATGCCAAGAATAAATGTAAATGTACATCCAATTAATATTTGGATCTGCTTCCTGTAGCCTAGTTGAGTGATCTCACAGCACACCATTTGTTTTGAGGCAGGCAGAAGATACATATCTCCAGTAAGAGATCTGCACATTTCGTGCTTTGGTAGAAACAGAAGCAAACATATATTTTTCACTTTCCTAATTTCATTATAGCTCTTCTCAGCAATAACTGTCTCTCCCATAATACTTCCAAATGCCCTGAAATACTCTAAGTGGATTTGGTAATAAGCAAACTGCTGTGTTTTCCTGTTCATTAGCATGAACTGTCTTGTTTCACTTGCCTATCACACCAATGTGATATGGCATAATGTAGTGTTCCACAGTGTAACAAGTCAGAAAAAAATTAAAAGGCCACATGTTTGTTATTATACTTAATTCCCAACAGCCCAACTGTGCAATGTCCATTAAACAACCCAGGTAATTTAATAGTCTGGCTGCTAAAGAAGAAAGTGACATGACAACTTTTTACAGGTTTGGGTACTTGTGGTAGTGGTGTTTATCTGTGGATGTCTCCCTGAACGTAGACATTTCTGAAAGCTTTTTGTTTGGTTTTTGTTTGCCTTTGGTGGAAACTAATGCTCATTTTTCTTTAATGGCCTTTTAGTAAACTTTAACATAAAATCCTACGAGGTTCAGTACAATTAAATATCCGCGCTTGCAACTGTTGAAGCTGTGACAGTTGTATAAGAGCTGGAAATCAAACTTTTCTGTGGGCACACAAACACTGAAAAACTACACAATGTCCTGCTCCATTTTAAAAGGGAAAAAAGCACTGTAAGGAGCAAATTCAACTGGGGAGAAACCTTGCTGAGGATGGCAGTGAGGTTTCAGCCTGCCTTCTGCTAGAATACCTCAGAGCAGAGCTTATTTGCATCAGGAATGACTCCCAGCAGCTATTCTATATGTACTAAAGAGGCATAAAACAATAGAAAAATACACCGTGAAGAAGAATCCCTTTTCCCAAACTCAAGTGAGACCACCTGCCCTACATGTCTTAGTTCTTCCTTTTTCCAAAGCAGGCAGCTTTCTCAGAAGAGAGCAGGGGTTGGAAGCAGAGTACTCCGGGGGAAACCAGATGTGGTTCCTGGAGGGAGAGCTGGCCCAGCCTGAAGCTACACCCGCACGAGGCAGGAGATGGGCTGTTTTGTCGCTGCTCTACATTTCCTGCCAGGCATCCCTGAGGTGAGGGCAGCTGGTTGATAACCTCTGATCACCTCTTCTGAGCCAGTAGAGACCACCTCACACTGTAGTTTAACTGATCTCTTCATCCTTTTTCTCCCAACATAGGGCATTTCTTGAACGTTAAAGCAGTAAAGCCTGAATCAGGAGTTCCAGAAGCACTTTTACAAAAGAGCCGAGTTTTCCTGACACGTTTTTACAGATCGGGGACCTATCGCCCAAAGCACGTGTCCAGGGGCCCTCCTGCAACACCATGAGAGAAGCAAAAGCAGAACAGCTCTGATCTCCAGAGTCCCAGAGCAATGCCCACCCCGCAGAGAGGATCAGGCAGTGAAAGAGGCAGGCAGGGCCTGCACACCAGCACCGGGGCACCTGCACTGGGGAGTACCAGCTTTTAATATTACTAATACTTTCACATGATTTCTTTCACGGAATTCCGGCTTTCAATTTCTGTTTGCTATGCTTGTACATAAATCTAGTATCAGCCTGAACGTGGATTAATAAATTTCATCTTTTTATCTCAGTTTTCTTCTTGTAGCAATTGTTTTATATTAAATTAAAGTAGCAACATATAAAAGGTCAGGCAGGACTGAACCTAGTATGATTGTTTTCATAACATGGTAATAAATGTAATAAAACACATCTAGGGAAACGACCTTTAGTCCTGTGAAATTTAAACACTTCAAATAAGGGTAATTTGGTGCCAGCCCAAACCTATTTTACCTTGCCCTTTATTGAAAAGATGCACTAAATTGCATTGTGTGGCTACTTGATCAGGTAGAGATTAGAGGTCATCACAAGTTCTATAAATCACCCTGTTCCTGGATCGGAAAGGAACAAAGTTACTCTTAAAATCAGAGTAGCAATGCCCTAACAGTGAAAATATTTGACCTTAAGTCCTGCACTTATTTACACAAATAGAAAAATCTCATTGAATCTGTGTGTGTAGGATGCGACCCTGGCTGCTGCTGCTGCTGAAGTATCCATATACTATTAATACTTCTAAATATCTGTAGCACATACAGAAACTCTTTGGGGGAGGCATAAATTGGAACTATTTCTCTTCAGAAGAGCATTTCACCCTCAAATAATAATGCACTACTAGTTTTGTCTAAGAAAAGCTTTTGTTCACACACTGCAGGCACCTTCCTTTAGTATCTAACCACTCCAAACCCTCTGTGAGCCACACCCAAGACATTCTAGAATATTGTGAAGGCACAGCAGACAGTAATGAATGTTTTACTTTTAATTGAAATTTATATCTATTGCTTGTAAAAACCATAAATCACACCAACAGACGAAAGAATGTTACATGAAGAATTTGATACACTTCACACTGATATAAATGCATCAGCTATTAAAATAAATGTGTGTATTTACAGGAAAAACCGATCAATATCAGATACAATATTTCATTCACCAAATCAGACATATCCCTGTTGAATCACTGCTTACTGAACACTGAATAAAATGTATCATCTATCAAAATAAATATCTCCTACAGTAAATCAAACTCACCATCTGATTCAAATATGTCTCTTACTGAATCAAAAATATCACCCAATACATCAGCTATATCGCACCGGACACATGGCATTTTAAAGAATTCCTGAGCAGAATGCCTCTAGATTTAACAAGGATAATATTTAAACTGAAATTTGTTTAGACAAAGAGATCAGTACTTCCAGGCTCTCGGGGCGATTCTTGGAAGGGGGACTGTTATGCTACTGGTGCTTCCCACGTCCTTCATTCAAGGCACCCCTATGGAGGAGGTGCTTCCCCTTCTCAGGGGAACAGAAGTGCTTCTCTTCTACTTTGTTGCACCCCTCCAAACCCCTAACACCAAGGATCAAGCTCTAAGCAGCCAAATGGTGTCCCCAGGTTAGCTGCCACAGCTCCCTAAAGGTAGCTTTTTTTGAAGGGTTCAGCATGCCACAGTCCATGTGCCATCAAATACTACCAACACCAATCCAAAAATCCTGGACACTGGGCATGGGAGGTTTCTACTCCCTGTACCCTGACAGGGAACTGTCTCAATTGTCGGCAATGCTGAGAAACAAACGTTTAATGTAACTCAGGTTAAAACTGACCACACCTGATACTGCAAAATCTGTCAGGATAAGAACAAGTTGCCTACAGTGGAAGAATGTTTCAAAGATGGTCTGCTTAACCAAGCCAGCTTGAATATTCTTTCAGAGGTGACAAAACAAGGTCTGTTCCATTTTGTTTCCATTGGGATACTCCCAGATTTGGGCTTTAGCTGATAGTTAGTCTACGGGACTAGTCCTCGTTATTGCAAGCTGTTAAAAGGAAAAACAGAACATGCTTCTTGCAGATCTGCTGTTCCTTATTATCACTCTGTTCTGTCTATATGAACATTGATTATAATTGCAGTTTTGGCCGGCGTAGATTGATTAGAATGTAAATTAACAAGAATTGTGCAATTATGTCAAAAGAAGTGCCGATTCACATGAGATACAGAGCAGTCCGCTGCCTGCTACACTCCTTGTAAGCAGCAGAGACTTCCGTTTCACAGGGAACCAAATGTCATAAAGAAAAATACAGCTCTGTTCTGCATATTGGTACTCTTCACAGGGAAATATACCATAAGACTGGCTAGCATGCTCAGGACAAACCCAGTGTGAAGGTACGAAACAACTGACGTGGTCTCTAATAAAAATGTCTTGCTCTCAAGTCTGATGCTATTAACCTGAATACTCACTGTGCTTTTAGTTAATTACCAATCTGAACAGCATGAACACTTTCTAAAGACATGACCTTGCTGAGGTTCATGTTTATTTTAGATGAGGATGGACACTACTGGGCCAGCACAGAATTCAGGCAGCAAGGTGGGTGCTGCTTTGTTCCACCTCCTCTGCTGGACCCTGGCATAGCTGAAAGCTGAGGAGTGGTAACAACTCCACTGCCCCAAAGGGCAGAGCCAGGCTGTCTCTGACAGCAGTGATAGACGTTCTGGCCACCAGCAGCAGGAGAGCTTCTCTTTGGTGGGAAGGCTTTCCAGTGAGGATCTCTGTTTGCAGTCATACCACAACCTAGCAGGTGGAAGAATTGAAATTGAAAAATTTGTAGGCTTAAACTTCCTTCAAGAATTACTTCCTGAACTAAGCTACCAAAGATTAAAAATCAGATACAGAATATAAATGTCATGGGTAAGTACAACCACATAAATTAAATATTTTCTCCTGCAACTCCTGTAGTTTTCCATACTGTACTCAGAGAGCTCCAAAACCAAAATTGTTTATTGGGCTGTCTGCTTTGCTTTCTTTCTTTGTGTCCTTCTCTTTCAAAGAACATCTCATCCTACATATATTGGACTCTCTTTCTACAACTTGGCATTTAAATGAGCTTAAAGAGACTTAACTGATTTTATTAATGACATTTTCTGAAACCTCAGGCACAAGGGAAAATATTTAAAAGGTAATAAACAGTCCAATGTTGCTTGAACATATAAACTTGTTTTAAAAATATGTCTGTAAGATCTAGGATTTTGTTTCCACAGCTTCAGTGTTGAAGAAATACCTTATTTTTATAGAATATCTTTAAGAATTCCTATGTCAGTTAAGACCATATAAAAACAAAATCGAAAAATCTCTTAATATTTTTTAATTATGATATCTTTTTAAGTAAAATTTCATTAACAGAAATAATCCCTTTTCCTTAAAGAAAAACATATCTAGCATTACAGCAAAATACCCAACAGTTTACACAAAGCCCCTTGTTATTTTATTTGCTTCCCAGGCATATTCTGGTACTCCTTTTAAAGTCTACCCATAGAAGAAGTAAATCAATTAAACTCAATCAAGTCAATTACATATCCCTGTAATGTTATGTGTAGTGAAACATTCTTGGTTGGCTTTAATGTGAATCAAGCAGCTAAATTCCCTACTCTCCACTTTTTTTTTTTTTTTTTTTTAAAAAAAAAGACAGAGAAGAAAAGAAATCAATTATTTTGAACATTTCATAGGATC
Organism: Heteronetta atricapilla; assembly: GCA_011075105.1. Classification (NCBI taxonomy): domain Eukaryota; kingdom Metazoa; phylum Chordata; class Aves; order Anseriformes; family Anatidae; genus Heteronetta; species Heteronetta atricapilla. The sequence goes on along the minus strand of CM021743.1, from coordinate 2,677,214 downwards.
CTAAGATTTGCCATACCATTGTTCCACCTACTCAAGTGCGTTCTGTCTGCAGGCAAAAACTTCTTATGTTATCCATGGCTACCTGTCATGCTGTATGTACTGGGCAATCCCTCTCTGCGAGTCCTCCAGGTGATCAGTTTTCATGCTGATACATGAGATTAGAACAAGCAATTGTTATTTTAATTCACATTGCTCCTGCACTATTAAAACTGTCACTGAAATAAAGCTGCATTTCTAGAAACGATTCCTGATGGGTATTCCTTCTGCATTAGTACCCTTGTATCAACATTTGGAAAACCTGCAACACTCAACCCCCGTGAGACCTTCTTTCCTCCTTTCTGGAGTCTCCTACTACGTACAGCTCTTCCACGTCTCTGGGCAGGGCTGGTACAGACTAAAGGGCATGGCTGTGCTGACAGCACATTTTGTACAAACTTGCACTGCACTGGCCAGTAGTTTTAGGGGCAGAAGAGATGAAACCTCTGCAGATGCTGGGAGAGTTGTCATCTGATTTCAGGCATTATTACCTAAACCTGTTTGGATCAACACTGTATGAAACCCAATTCCCATTTATTGTTTGAAAAGGAAAGTCTTAAAATAGTGTCTTGTAAAAGAATTCTGTTTGGTATTCAGTGAAGACATATAATCTACCAAGGAACTCAACATGGCCAGTTGCTGCAAAGAAAGTCCTCCAGGCAATTCAACTGCTACATTGCTTATTTTTCTGATAAATAGAATACTTGCAAACTAAGGATCACAGAGAGGGATTTACATTGACAAGTTAAAGAGCACAGCAAACTCACCTCTTTACGTCATGTAACTTTCTTTTTTTTTTTTTTTTTACATTAACACCAATCACAGTTCATTGACGCATCCAAGAAGCAAGCATATTCAAAGGTCTGTAAACATGTTTAACTTATACTATCTAAGCAAACAAGGCCTCTTCCTAGTTCTCTAGCCATTATCACAATGTTGTCCCATCTGAAACAAAAGACTCTGAAATTTCTCTGAAGTAGACACAATCATTCAGGGAAAAACCTTTGTAATTTCAAGTTGTGAAGACCAGAACTACAGAACCACTAGAAACTATACAGATATATTTTTGGTATCAATTAAGGTAAGTCACACTTATCACGAACCAGCACGACAATCAGGTCCATGTTGTCACTGGAGTTCCTCAATAGCCAGGCCTGCACAGAAAATACACTTGCCTGTGATAAGAAGTGGTTAATTTCCGTTTGTAAAAAAGTGAAGATCCTGGCAAAGTTCACTAGCCTGGATTCTAACAAATCACGCATTTTACATGCCTTTTAATGGGCAATTTTCTTGGTAAAATGCTTTTTATCTGTCCATTTCACTGACAAACCTTCCATCAATATCTTCTGAAGTAGCTTAATCTAAATCACTCTCCAATACCCTATATAGTGACCATTGTAATGTCTGAATACCCCAGACACTACCTGAGGTGGATATCGATATTACAGAAAGTCATTAGGTTTCTTATTGTACACTTTAATAAGTGAGATCATATAGGGCTGCAATTTCATCTCAATTTTAAAGGAATGTTACATCTCTCAGAACTCTGTACAATGTATCTTGAAGGCCTTGTTTCTTTTTTCTCTTAACTGTGTATTTAATGGGGGAAGCCCATTATTCATACCTCTGCTCTTAATCAAAGCCGAGCATTCTGCAGAGAAGTAGAAAATTGAAATCGGCTCCTGCAACCTAGAGCTGAACAATTATGACTTGATTTACAAGGAGCCACTTTGCTACATATTTAAATGCAGCTCTGCTGCAAAATTTGGGAACTTCTCAGATAATCAAAATGCTACAGATTTAGCACTTTTAATTTTTGCTCCATCTCCTGCCAGCTTGAACTCTGATTGTAATTACCATTTCATCTTCCCCTGAATGTCATTGTTTTATCAGAGGAAGACACTGTATCTAGAGTCTGAGTGTGATGATTAGCAAGGATCCAGCTTGCAATGGGAAACAATAAGTGTGCCTGGAAATGTTCCGGGATGGTGTGTAATAACGCGAAGATAGAGAGAATCTCAAGTCTCTCACCTCATAAAGCTGCAAGGGATGTGAGAACATACAGACTTGACTGTGCAGAGACATAGAACGGACCCCCAAAAAGTGTACTGCAGAGGACAGTTTTTAAGGAATACAAATGAAACTAAGGCTAACTGCTATCAGACTTCATTGCCATTTATCTACCCTTTGTGTCTCAAAGCCTTGTTCTGCTTTATTGGAGTGATCTAGCTCAATGAGCTTCTAATAACAAAATCATGTAGGACAGCTTATTATTATCAAGATTCCTTAAGGCTCTTGGGTTTTGTTAGCAGAAGTATGCTAGAGAAGGGCACTTCAGCAGGGTTAGAGGACTACTGGATCAGCCCAGCTGCTGGGATGGTGGAGGAGAGAACAGGGAGAGGTGCTGAGGTTACTCCTGTCTCATTTCATTTGTGTTACAGACCTAGCTAATCAAGCAATACTTCCTGCATGACAAAAATAAAATCACAGAAGTGGTCAAAAGCTCTAAAATAAATGTAATAGATACTGATAGTAAGAAACAGTAATAGTGTTCCCGTATCAGCAACATTTTTACATTTCAACTTCCAGAGGCATAGAGCTGTGGAATAAAAGCAATGAATAAATTCAACTGTTAGAAAATCATTAAGCCTGGTATATCTGTAATAGAAATTTCTTCTGCTTTCAAAATTTCTTTTTCTTCATTAGAGTATCTTTTCAAGTAAAGAAAAAAATCACTGATAAAATGTCAGGAGGAAGAGTAAGAAATTGGCTAAGAACAGTGAGAGTTGTACCTTTGGTTCCAGCTGCAGTTAATTCTGATTGCAACAGGAGTATGAGAACAAAAGCTGTCCTGGTGCTCACACCACAGACAACATACCATTCCTGTGGCATAAAAATGTAACCTACAATTCATATTTTTCCTTAAAATTGGTGTTAGTAATGCTGCTCCCTTAGGTTCCTTTTTTTGAAAGCTTTCTTGTCCAGCTGCATTTATGCTGCATTTTGCACAACTGTAAACAGTCTTGTTCTAGTCAAGGAAACTGTGTTGTCAACTTTTGGTCCTAATGTCTAGGTTTCCAAGATAAATAATAAGATTACCCCTCAAAAGGGGGTAATGCTGAATGCACATCCAGTTATACCAGGCCTCCATTTACAGACATTGTATTTCTAAGTTATATTTTATGAAAAAGTCTTCCCTACATAAGAATATTTCACTTGGAAGAAATAATTTCAGTGTGCTGAAAAATCCCTCAGCTGGTGAGAACTTCTGCTCACCTATTTCAAAATGATACAGCAAAACTCTTTGGAGAAAGGAACAGAGAAAATTCATGGGAATGGCTCGAAAACTGAATATATTTCACACATGAAAAGATTAAATTAAGTAATAGGAATTACTTTGGAAAAGAACCAATGAGAGGGAAGAAAAAATTCACCCACAACTATATAATGAGAAGCGTGTAAATAGTGAGTGATTACTCACAATCTCTGCATATAAAAGAACCATGTAATGGCCTTTGAAATTTTCAGCCAAGAAATTAAAATAAATAAATACATAAATAAAGTTGAGTGTGTTGTTTTTTTTCACAAAACCAACAATTAAGTTGTGGAATTTTGAATCACGGGATATTGTGAAGTAAAAATCTATTTAGACAAATCTTGGGATAATTTGTCCCTCGAGAATCATAAAATTCAAAACCTGAATTCTATCCATGTCTCTGTAAGTGACTGAAACAAGTGGTAAGACAACTGGCCACAGTAAGAATAATGCCATAATTCTCTGCTGCTGCCAATGTGTCCCATAAATGCACTACTGGATTGACAGCAGGAATATGGTGGACTACATAAACTGACTCTAAATGATATTCCTATTTTCTTACACTGGCTTTTCACTACCTCATATTCCCACCCTCTATTAAAAATATAACAATACACACTTTGTCTCTAACATTCATGGAGATCTGTGAATTAAAAGCTCTGTCGAAAAGCAGTCCAAAGAAAAGCACTGTACACCTGTACGGAGACGCCATCACTCAGAAAAAGATCACAAGATGAGCAGTACCCTGCAAACTCGCTGTTATTTAATGGCTGACACTGCAAATTCATGTAGAAACTTCAGATCTATTTCTCCCCTTGGGTGGTAGAGCTGCAGGAAAAAAAATATCAAGGTAAAAGATGCCCAGAAGAAGAGCAAACCCTCAAAATACAAGATTGTTTGTCTAGGTTTGTCTCCTCTGTAATCCCATAGGGTTAGCCTAAAACACCAGAAAGAACTGTTCAGCTATGCTGACTGGCAAAATGGCCACTGGACTGAACTTTATACATATTGAGTGCAGGATTTATGAAAAGGTGGAGACCATTAAGGAAATAATTCAGAAAATAATGAGCATGAATAATGCTGATCTTAACAGCACTTATAATGTTGAAGACATTAGTCAGAACAAGGAGACAAACGGTGACTTAAGTCTTGTAAAGATAAGATCACCTATATTCTAGCTAAAAAAACAACCAAAGGTGTTCATGAGGTTTCTCTGTTTTCTACCAAAGCCTCAGTGTTTGAATAATGCATAACTGTGTCTTTTGGCTCAAAAGGAGAAAAACGCCTTTAGGTTCTACATGGAAGGGGGTCTGAGAGGGAAGGATTTTCTTTTAAAGCAACAGTTCAGCAACTCCAAATACCTCTCAACCTATTGTACTCTCCCTAGTTTCCAAAAAACAGTGCATTTGTTATTTCGTCTGTTAAAGCATAAGCCCAATGCAGGCTTCAGGAAAGAAGGCTTGCTCCCACAAACTGCAGCTTAATTTCTCTCACCGTGCATTTCGGTGCAGGCCATTCAGAGCAGGCCCTTCCCTAAAGCTGAGCTTCACCCATGGTGAAAAATATCACCATTTCAGTCAGTGTGGTTGCTAGGCTAGCGTGCAGCAAGGGAATAAATTAGCTATGAAATAGTCAGAGTTTCAAGCTTTTGTGCACCTCTAAAATATCAATAACTTGCGTTCTGGAGTTCTTGAAAAATGATGCGTTTGAAACAATGCCCTCAGGAGGCCACTGCCCCATACATTATGGAAGTCGTATCAAGCTCTCTTTGGCTAACCTCAACTACAGGCTTAAAAGGCATTTTAGAATAATACTACCTTCCTGAAAAATGAAATTATATGAAACAAAATGAAATAAAATTAAAATAAAATACTAAACAAAGAGAGACAGGTTGTTTTTTATTTGTCAAGGAAATCTAACACTCTGTAAATTCAGGGCCTACTCACCGATACCAACCTGAGACACTGGCCCAGGATGCAGCTTAGCAGACTGAATTTTCTCCTCTATGAAGGACAGGGAGACTTAGAGTTGCTTTAGCACCTGAATAATGCACAGGACTGTGGGCAGCAGGCTCACGTACACTCACTAAGGATGAGCTGTCAGGCTTATGATTTGAGGCTAGATCTACAGAGCGTGAGCCAGCCTCAAAACCCTGTAGGCTTAGTTTGCAAACGTGCCACCATCCTCTAACCGAGGCAGGCCTTTATCACCAACCTGACTGCATCTGTTCAGCCTCCTGCAAAGCAAATTTGGTTTGGGTGCCTATTTGTTTGCTTTCCAGATAAAATCTTCAGTGATTCTGCAAAGGGAAATGACAGAGTAAATATGAAGTAAAGGGGAATAAAGGCCACAACCAGCAAACAAATGCTACCCCTAGAAAAAACTCTACCCCATGCTCAGCCTACACTCCCTTCTCTGAGGACACAGGGCCTTCCTTTCTTGCCTTTTGAATGACAGCAGGGAAAACATGGATTGTAACTGCCATGGAAGAAACCTGGCACTGAAAGGAAGAGACAGGCCATTTCCAGTATTTCAGCAGAATTTTGCTCATGCTGTAGTCTTCAATAGAAATTTGCAACTTCCAGAACATCAAAAATGTCCTGAGTTCTTTTACGAGACATCCCCAAACAGCTAAAAAGTCGGCCTTTTATCTTTTAGTACATGGGCATAAAGGAACAAACCATTGAAACGTTTAGATAGAGAACATAAAAGAGTCGCTAACTGCATGTAACTCAGCCTACAGGCAAACCTGAGTGTCTGCAACATTAGAGTTGAGACTAGCTCTACCTCTGTAGGTCATGTTCCATGGCTATCAGCTAGATTTAGAGCAGGAAACAAAGAGAAGACAATTGATATTTTGATGAAAAGGCAACCTGATTTAAAAGAGTTAATGTGAAAACTAAGTGTCTTTCTAGATCTGGTCCACAGTAAAAAACTTACTGGATGCTGTTCCACCCTTGCTATACAACTTAATTATTACAGCAAAGGAAAAAGCTTGCAATTGTCATCGTGACACTGGAAACTAAACTAACCATACTTTAAATGAAAATGCCAACAAAGATCCTTCTCCCAGACTTTCACCTCTTTCCCTGATAGATCAAGTCTCTTCTCTAAATGGTAACTCTGCTTTTTTATCTGTAGCATTTCAGTGCTCAACACAGAGACAGGTGCTCTAGTCACCAAGCATTAAAAATGTAAACATACGTGTGGTAGCAAATCCTGAAAGAAGAGTATTGATGACCTGTTCCCTATTAGGGACTGGAAAACAAAGATATGAGTAATGCATTATTTAAAAGAAAGCAAGCAGAAAAACTTGAGACACAATAACCTCCCTCCAACCCTAACTCTTTTTACTTTTTGGATTTTCCTTTTGGGGGGGGGGGGAAGGACAGAATACGTTTTGTTTTTTTGCCTTGCCTGATGAGTTGTTTATGTCGGTGTAAGGTAGTTTGACAAACCTGAATTCAGAAGTCAACCAGAAAAAGCATTCCTCTAGCATCCAGAGGAGGTAACTGGCGTATTTACAATACTGTCACTGAGAAAGAAGCCCAGAGTTACTATGCAAATCCCTGCACTTTGAACGACTAGCAATGAGGGCAGCCAGTCACTGTGCTGGGATTTGCATGCTCACAGTTATTTAGATAATCATTGTGATTATACAAAGCAGACACTGCAGGTAAAAGCTAATTAAGGTGTAGCAAGAAGGGAAGGGACAATAAGGCATCAGCAACCATCATGTGTCTTTGGCAATGCAACATGCAACATGCTGCAAATCCTGCACAGAGCTTTGACTGCAGAACTCTGCAGTTACTTATTGTCCTTAGGAACTGACAAGTATTTTCAAAGCTCTGGGTCATCACATGTCTGGGGTTATCATTAAAGGACAGACCTTGAGAGAGAGCGCGCACAGCATTTCTGAAGGTTTGGTCCTATCTGACCCCATCACATACGTCCATCTGGCTGGAAGGAGTCTCTGAAAGCGTGCAAAGACAAAGCTGATATAAAATGTATCAATAGTTCTCCTCATTATTTCATAATTGAATGTATTTGCTACTATATAGAGAACACAGGCTACTTGTTTATGTACTGAGCTGTAGCAGTTACTCCATGCCCGATTCACATGAACCTGAAAAATGTTTCAGAATGGAAGCTCCAAAACAGTACTTCGAATTCTTATTAAATATAAAAACTATTAGAAGCTTTTACTATCTTAGATCTGAACCAGTTCCTGGCTCTCACTAAAATCACATCACTGAAGGCATGACAGATAACATGAACCCAGTCCAACTGAACCTTACTGTGTGTACCAGGATAAGAAGCATTATCCAGGTCTATAATCTCTATCACTATGTGGTGAGCACTTGTAGTGATTATAAATATAGAAGTTGCTTTGGGGAGGGGAGTTGTTTTAACATATTGGAAGACAGACTCCAGAATTGCATAATACCATTAAGAAAAACACAGAAATTCCTTTGTAGCCATTGTTCGCTGTTTATGGATTCTCTGGATTCAGTAAAAACATTCCTATTTTTCTAGTGCCATAAAATAGATGCAAATGACTGAATTAATAGATTTACACAGCATTTCAAAATTATTTTTAATGTGTTCTAGTACAGTCTCCAACATTTTTACATAGGTGGGACCCCAGACCAAGGTTTAAAATTATGCAAAGCTGGGGAAATTATTTTTACATCAGACTGCAGGCTTGGCATAAGAAGTATGTTTTGAAAATGAAATATTATAGGCAATTGTATTTGCTGCTATTAGAATGAGTGTAATTGTTATTAATAAGTAGGTCATTTCTAAAATTATTTCTTGTTATTCCAGATGCATTCAGGCATGAAGCCATAGCTTTACATTGTCAGAGTGTACACTATATTTCTCGGTATGGATTTTTTAAATTGCTGTATATGTGTGGATGAACGAGGGAGCAGCTTCCTGAAGAATAAGAGAATTTGGCTACACAATTGTTTAGGTAAGTAACTGGTTTTTGGTCCGTGCAAAGGATGGTCCACTGCTCAGTACTATTCCAATTACTCAGCTATCATTCAGTAGCATTAATCCTGAGTTTAATATTACTCCTGCACCCACAATCTACAAAAGAACTCTTTTTTTTGTGTAAGAACAGTTCACTGAGAGTCTTTAAAGTCAGAAGGAAACACGATGCTCATCTTGCCTGATCTCCCAGAAAAAGATAGGTCGTATTATTACATTAAATGACTTCCACTACAATTCCATATCCTTTTGAAAGAGTTGTACAGTAATGACTTCAACCAATAAACTTCATTATGTTAAGAGAAAAAAAAATCAATGCTTAAATCATTTTTAGAGTTGTTTTAAGTCTATTTTTCTGTTGTGGTCTTTTATATTTTGGATCGTTATATGCTACTGAGTGCCACAAAAAGGAGTTTGCTACAGTCAGAAATCTCTTTCCCAAGGAAAAAAATGCAAAGAGCAAGCAATACTTAGCCTCTCTTTTTGTTAAATTTTTCTTTGTTGAATCAAGACTTCAGATTATAAATGCCAGGGGCTTTCCCATATTTCTTCAGAAAACAGCATTTAAGCTCATGCCTGCCTTTCATAAATTCTTAGTAAATTTAGTATATACATATGACAGGAAGCCAAATGGCATGAAAACGCTCTGCATTCCTTTTTCTATTTTATATAGAAATATTTAAGGGGCAACATAACATGAAATTTTGTTCCCCATTACGCATCTTGGGCCTAAAAAACTCTTAGAAGAGCAAATATCAAGTTATTTAGGGCCCTATGGCATTATAAAAATGCAAAAAACATTATGCAAACACCAAATACATCTAGAACACATACAGACATTTATCAACAGTGATCTATAAATCCATTTTTTCAGAAACCTGTAATACTTAACTTTCAGTATCACATTGCTCCTTTGTAAAGAGAAGTGGACAAAAAAATATTTTGTTTAAATTATCTGATTAAAAAAAAAAAAAAAAAAAAAGTGGCACTAAATAAGTCTCTGCTGATGACCAGTGCTATTTTGCTGTTTCAGAGATTACTGAAACCTTAACTTCTGTGCTTACTTCAATCAAAATCTCTGGACCACCCAAAACCAGGGCAGGAGCTGAAGTGGAGTTTAGGACATCAGAAGCAGCCACCTTTAAAAGCGTCAGCATTGCCAAATGAATCTGTAGTAGTATTTTCCTAACATCACCAGTCTAAAGGGCAGCCTAATCATCCAAAGTAGTACAGACAATATATTTATGAGTCTTTTATTGATGAAATGATAAAAAATAATAAAAACATGTAATTAAACATAGCCAGTTCGGCAGAATAAATGATTTGGTCGATTAAAACTGCAACATCCCTTGTTAAAATATTACCTTTAAATCCATTAATTTTATGTAACTTGTGAATTTGTGAACCTTAACTGAAGATGTCAACAGTCACTCTGATACAAATGTCTCAGTGCTTGTTAGCACCCTATGATGCTACTACTATGATGCTACCATGTGGTTAACATTTTGGCAGTCGGCTGTTCATGGATTATATTCTCCACAACACTTCTGAATCTGGACTTACTTGCAATGGCATTTACACTCAGCCTCACTTACTGAACACATGTGAATGCATATATATATATATATTTATGGCAGTTCATTTGTGATAAAAACATTTATCCACTTAGCCATGTTTAACAGGAAATAAAATGGGAGTCATTTAGAATGGTGGCTATTGCTTTAAGAAGCTTTTTTTTTCCTGCTGTACAGCAGATGGATGGCTATAATGCCATCACTTGATACCATGCCGAATTGTGACTGTGTCATTTTGTTAGAGCCTGCTGATTTTGTATAGAAATTTGCTGTTGGATTAGGGTTTTTGCCAATCCTGGCAGAAGAAAAAGGCTATTTAATGTGTCTTGAACTGCCATATGGTGTGGATAAAAGAAGTACTTCCACAGCAGTCATGAAATCTGATGCATATGAGCAAGTCCATGTGGCTTTGGTATATTCCTTGTCATATAATGCACCTGCTGCAATCAGGTAATTTAGATGAAAAATCTGATTGTCATAGCTCATGATCCTGGCTGTACCTCAGTGTCAGAAAGCAGCACCTCCTTCTGATGTTCTCAATCCAACCGTCTGAACTGGGATGTGAAGCAAGGCAACGCCCAGCTTATAGCACAGCTGATTCAAATTATCCTTCTGCATCATGGTCACATAGCAATTCACACTTCATGCAGAATATTCATGCAAAATTTCATGACATTTTACTGCTGTACCTAAATCTCACCATTCTCTTCAGCGTATATAAACAACATACTAGAGGAAGAACTGACAATAGCACAGCCTCCAAACCAAAGAGAAACAGATGAACCTCAGCCTAATTCTTCCCGTGTTCAGGTGTGATAAACCAGACTCTGCTTTTTCATCCATTTCTTCTGCCAGCATCTGTTTCTTCTGCCAACACCATGAGTCTCCCTTTCCTTCACTTCCCTTTTTTCTCCCCTTACTCCTTCAAAAGCCCAGAAGAAAGCACATGGAAGCAAGGACATCTTCAATCTATAACTACAGTTTTCTTCTCTGTTGTGTAACAGGAGAAATTCTGGCTCCACTCAAGCTTCAGTATTTTATTCAGTATTTTTAATGCAGCAGGCATTCTCAAAATGTTTAGCACTGAACTGTTACGCAAATGTCACCATCACACGGGATCCTATACAATTATGTCAATGCTGTAACCACCAAAAAATCAGCTTAATGTAATGGCATTATTCTATTCTGCATTTGCTTCATCAGATGTACTATTTCTAATTCTTAGCCTATTACATTGTGGCACCTAATTTTTGGACTTTTAGCTTCAAAACTGGCATCTGGAAACATCAGTCTAACACCTATTGTCCCCTACAACATGTACACAGAAATGAGCACCCCAGAATGGGATCCATACCAGTCAAAATATGCTTCAGAATGAGGCAGCTCATAGGGAGCCAGCAGCAATGGGTCTGCATACCTTACTCTTGTTTGCAAAGAAGGATGTTCCGAGGTATGAAGTTTGTCTCCTTAAAAACTTTTCAACTGACTGGCACAAAATCTTTCTGGTGAAGGTGATGCATCACATTTAGTATGCAATACTCCCATGAACAGAGTCCTTGGGCAAAAAATGGGAGAAGGGGGTTCAGATCCTCCTTCTGCCTGCAAGAAACCGAGCAGGAGTTTCCTAGAAAAGGCCTGAATTACAAATCTATGATATAAGTAGGGGACATCAACCATCCTGTATTAGAAGCCAGTGGGCCTTAAAGCTTTGCATCCAAAAGGAGTTCCTGCCAGCGCGCTGCAGTGTTTCCAGCAGCCACCCGCAGAGGAGCACCAGGTCCAGCACAGACCAGTCACGAAGCAAATGCTGATCGGCCCTAAAGAAACGGGCACCCAAGGGCTGAAGCTTTCTGAGGAGTTTCAAAGAAAATAATGACTAGTCTATAGAATTAAGATGCCTTCAGCACTTCTTGATAGCTGAGCAGAAATTTTCAGGATTGTAGTTTGGATTTGAACTTAGTACGTCTGCCTAAATCCCACTTCGGGATGTGCCTCAGTGTAGCATACAGATTAGGAAAAAACCCTACTTCTTTAGCTACTGCCTTCCCTGCAGAGATACTTGAAGCCTTCTATTCGTTTGTTAAAAGGAAGGAAAACTCAGGCTGTCTGTACTACTGGGACCTGGTCATACTTAATCACTTCTGGCAGGAATGCTTTGTCCTAACATTTACATGAAGACCGTGAACAAACCCTCGATTCTGAATAAGGCAGCTTTCTAGCACAGAAAGCACGGGGCAGTATGAAGGCGATGAGACAACTGGAGACAAAATATCTTTGTGTTTGTTGTACACCAGAGCATAGTACCTCAGCCCAGCTCCAGAGCTCACAGAGCAGGACCCGCATCCAAGCCAGGCAGCCCCCAGAGCTGGCCTGGCAAGCACAGCCTTGGCCACACAAGAGGTCACATTCTGCTAGTTTCTCATCACAAAAATCAGTCACTTCACCCAACTGTTTCTAGGAATGTTCCTTAATTGTATTCAGCCAGAATTAGCTCTGCTAGCAAAGACCAAATGAAGCTGCTGAAGCTAACCTAGCTCACTGCGACTCCAAAGGTACAGGAACTTCACACCAACACACCTCAAACAACACTGGGCAGGGCACAGCAATCGACTGCAAGCAGAAAATAATGTACTTATAAATCTTAACACATATATACCTTTTCCTAAGCCTCTTCTGTCCCTACGGCAGCTATTTACACTAGCTGGTACATCAAATTGCTATTTAACAATGCTTCACATGACATTGTCTTGCACAGCAAAGTTATGAAAAGTTAATCAAAAGACACCACCTCCCAATAGAATACATTCAATAACCTGTCACTCATAATCTGGGGTTTGCAGAAATATCCCTGACTTCAGAACACACATTGGCAGTGCTGGGTTACACAGGTTATCTGTGTCAAACACCACAGGCAGCTATATCAAATGGCTGGGTGTAGCCTTAAGCATGGACAGAATTTTTCACTTCTGCAATGCTTACTGAAGTACTAGTTACAATGCTGTCAGTGTAATAAACAGCAAGTACTTTCCTGATGGCATCCCTTTAAAGAAGCCAACAGATGTCAGGAGGGTCAAACATCCTAATGGTGTTCGGAGAGCTATGATGACCAGGTGACACCGGTGCCATGGCTCAGGGCGTGCACCCTGGTGCAGTATGAGTGTCCTGCTCTTGCAAAGCTCTAGTTCCACAGCCTTTGTCTAACCTCAGTATGTGCTGAATCTATGGATATTAAATGACAGATCTCAAATAGATTGAGAAAGGTGACTTATGAAGAAATAAAGAGAAGGGTTTGCTCAGTCTCAGTGTTCTCACCACACAAGAAGTGGGTTAGAGTTCTTCCTAATACAAAATCAGATGCTGGAAAGTTTATGTATGTATGTATGTAATGAATGTAATGGGCATTAACTTTTTTCGTGCTCTTTTTTAAGGTATTAGGACTTCTTAATATCCAGCATAAGCATCACATTACCATGACAAACTAGCAACAGCTAATTATGTTTGTGCTTAAGATACTCCTCCAGCCACTCACCTGCTCCCACCCTGCTCAAAATATCTTGGAGGCTTTTACTACTTCCCACCACTGGAAAGGTCCATTTTATAACATAAAACAACACCAGCCATCTCTCAAGATACATCTGCTCTTACTGCTACTAGGATTTTCTCATCTGTGGCTTTCTTATTTCCAATGTGTTGGATTTAGTTTAGCAAACAACTTTGCTGGAAATTGCTTTGTGTGCATTGCATGTTTTGCTAAGTGATATTTCCCCAGAGCTGGCAGCTCACTCCATAGTAGCAGATGTGCATGTTTTAGAAAATCACTACCATAAGGAATAGCATAATTATATTTACTGCTGTTTGTTACCGCACTACCTATCGAATAGCAGGGATCTGGTACAATCAAGACTCACTAAGAACTTTTTTTCCTTGGCAAAACACGTGTAACTACCTTTATTTTTCTAATTACACCTAAAGATTACCTGCTAACTAATAAACTTTTTTTTAAGTGTAAGCCCAAATGAGGGCCTGCAAAAGCCAATGGATGATGTGTATTCAGTAAGAGAAGTCTTCAGCTATATCCTTCAGGCTCTCCACTTAAAATTTCACTCTAATACTGGCTTCTAGAAAGGTTCAATTATTGTAATAGAAAGTGTACTTTTGACAGACTATCCTGCTAAATTCAGTGATATTTATGAATAACTTATCTGCTATCCAGAAGTTACATGAAGTTCTACAAGTATTTAAAGTTTACTATTTAAGATCTGACTGAAAAAAAGAACAAAACCCCTTCTGCATTATTTTTAAGTTCAAAACAAAAGGGAATTAAAAATGCAGGAAATACTGTACAGGGAATGATAAAATTTCAAAAAGATTTTACTGAAAACATGTTGCCAGAAATGTTCCAGAAGCTCTTTACTTGATAAGTGTTCTTATCCCTTTTTGTTTCATTTCTAATTTGAGAATACATGTCAATTTCTGCATTCGTTATTTAAATTTCAATTGTAGCTCCATTAGTCTTAGATATGTTGAGATTTTTTTAGCCTTTTGAAATCTTATTCTATTCTCCACACATAAATGAGGCCAGAATAGCTGTTTTCAGATTAAAAGAGAAGAAAGAGATGAAAACAATACTGTAGGAAATTAAAATTACTTCAGTTCTCAAAATGGCAGTGCCACCTATCAGAACATCCTCTTATGAATGTGTAGCATATCCTTCGGAATCCAAGAACACAGATGACTGTACAGAAACTTACGACTGTGAGACTGCTATAATTATTGTTGTACTTCTTAGATTTTCAGAGGAGGAAGAAAAGTGTGCGTGTTTTCCCAATGACATTTTTTTTAAGGTTAAACTATTCTTTACCTATTTTTTTTCAGCATTAGTTACATTTCTGATTAAAGACATGCTATAATAATAGTACCAGATAATCGTATGAGTAAAGAGTAATGATACCTATGACCATGCACTAGAACACTAGTTCTAACCTGGACTGCACTGCAAAAATATTTCTAATGACTTCTGTACAGACCGATTGTGAGGAATTAAGGGGAGGGAAGACTTAAGCCCACTATAAAATGTAAGAACAACGAAAATAAAGAAGCCCAAAATTCAATTATTTCTGGCTGTAGGTCACAGGTTCAAATCCATTAAAGGTATTTGAATTATAATCATTAGCATTTTAGGGCATTAAGAGTCTGCTCTTACAAGTGTTACTGGCTGGTCCAGAAAATATAGGGTTTAATTTGTTGGGGAACTGGGGAAAAACAAAACTATCTATAATTATTTCTAGCAATTCCTATATAACTTTAACTATATATCTATAACCATATAACTATATATTTATTGTTAAAGTATCTCAAGTTTCATATCATCTTCTGAGTTAGAAATACACACAGGAGAAGATGGAAAACAGATTTTACTCATGGGAAAACTAAATCACAGAAAGCTCATATCACTTGTCTACGACAGTCAGAAATCCTTTAGATGTGAGGTTGAGACAAATACTCTTGTCACTTGATCATCTCTCATACCAGCTTTTATCAGCTGGATGCTGAATAACATGGGGCAAGATGTACTGAAGATGGATAGTCGTATGGTGCGCAAGGCGTTAAACCCTCTGTGTCTCCTGGAATGACCCATGGGTTTTTCCTTAACCAGAGGGCAATTATTTGGTTACATTAGTCAACTCTTTAAAAGACACAGCGACTGCTGCAGCTCCCTCAAAGATTCTTTCAGTGTATTCGTGCTTACATGAAGTTAATAACTGAACAGTGAAATGTCTACTAACGTAATGCCATGGCCATGAACAACCCGGAGCACAAAATACTGGTAATGGAACTAGACTCCATAATAAATCTAACAGATAAAGTCAAGGCCAACCATATTAAGTCTACATAATATAGCATTCATCTTTTTCATGCACATGTTTCTGACAGGTTTTAAATTCTAAAACAGACACGGTTTTATTTCAACAAAGAAAAATATTGCCCACCACACTCTGAACCACCAGTATCTAAACAGCAAGGCACCTCAGAATTTCTAACACATACTTTTCCTCACAAGTGATAATGAAGCAACCAAGAACTAGTATCTTCATTTAAGGCTGGGCCTCCACACACATATTCCACACATCCTTCCCAGAAACACAGACAGTTTATGTCAAAGAGGTAAACTTTCATTCTGTGATTCCTCAGCACATCTTACTCACTATACTGGCTCTTTTTTCTGTGACAGCCTTTATGTTCCCTTGACAGAACTTGAAAAATACAGTCTAAGTAATAAACAGCAAGCATACCCTCCCCTTTTTCCCTCAAAATCCAGCCCACTGAACTACAGCCTCTCCCATCCTAACTCCTCCAGAACTTCTTTATTCAAACACAGCAGTGTTACCTTAAAAAGTTAAAGACAGGACTAACTGCAGAAAAGGGAAAAACAACTGATTTCAAGCCTTCTTAGACCTAAGCAGCAATGATCACCCATGTACACAGCAAAGGAAATCCAGCTGCAGGTTCCTTGCTGACCTAAACTACAGTGGAGTCCCACTAATGGATCCGCCACTGCATAAATACTGGGATTTCAAAACCTCTTCTTGGTCATCTTCAACACAGACTTCTACTAGTGGCATGCTAGTAATCTTCCCTTCAGTTTATTTTTGCAAGTCTCCAAATCTTAGAGGACAAAGCTGAGGAAAACAAAACCTGGAATTTATTACATCTGAAGAAAAGGACAAAGTTGATCTCATATTCACCAGCAGCATTGTCACTGATACTGGAAAAGACTTTTTGAAACACTAGTCTGTGGAAGTCCACTGAAAATCTTGTCCTCAGCTAACCCACGGGCACTGACTGCTGCAGCGAGCTGTTCTCTCGCTGAGTGGTGAGGTGTCTCCTCAGGCCCAGAGGGCCACTACAGGAGCTCAGTTTGTATCCACATGAAGTAACTCCCTGCATTACACATGGCACAGCCCTGTTTGAACCATTTACAGGAAGCTGTCCTCAGCCTGTGTAATGGCTGAGGACAGCTTCCTGAACAGATCTCAGGGAATATGTTGACAGCGGCTATCTGGCATGCCCAAGAGCAGACAATGTGTTAATGAACACGTGCTGACAAGCCAAGCACTCAAAGCCTCTCACTGGCAATTTCAGTGTACCAGTACAGAGGTACCATGCTGACCAGGGGCATCTGAAACCCCCACTTCCTCAGGCAACTGTGCTCAGGAAGACAAGAAGCAAATATTTTATCCCACACCAACTATCCAGCATATACTTCACCAAAATATATACACATACATATATTATTGCACCTCTTTCTGTAACCTTACCTTCCTACTCCTGCTGTACCCTGCAGTCTGCCATACACCAAAGTTTATAAAGGTACCAGCTACTGAGTTTACACAACTGATGACTACTGTCTACAAATAATAGGTTCTGTAAGCCTGCAGATGATTAGCAGAGTAGAAGAAATCAAAGCAGAAATAATAGAGATGACAAGTGATGAACAAAGTAACTTTAAAAGATAAGTTCTTACTCGTGCCATTACCCTTCCCCAGGAAGTGGAGTCCACTTTCATCTTTTGTGGCATTCAGTTTTCTTTGACTAGCAGCAGTATCAGCAGCATGACAGAAGGTGATCCTCTCAATAATTAATGTTTTATTTTTTCCAGATAAACAAAACTTGCACAAGAAATATACAAGAAATAGGAAAAGTTAAATCAGATTCTTTTCTTCTTTCAGTTTCCAAAGGTTTCCTATTCAATAATTGTCTTGTCATTCTGACTTGCTTATTTATCTGTATTTTTCTTTTAATATTCTATCTTTAGAAAATGTTTTACCCCTCTGAAAAATCTGTGTTCTTTAGATAAAAGCTAACATAACACAATGGGAAATAAACAACATGTCAGAACTAATTCAGTTTTTTTCTATCATAAAACCTTTCCAAACTTCCCAAAGATTCAAGAACCTTAGAAGAAACTCGGGGTCATTTTGATTGTCCTGGTTTCAGTTAGGACAGAGTTATTTTTCCTCCTAGTAGCTGGTAGGGTGCTATGTTTTGGATTAGGATGAGAAGAGTGCTGATAACATGCTGATGTTTTAATTGCTGCAGAGCAGTGCTTACACCAAGCCAAGGACTTTTCAGCTCCTCGCTCTGTCCTGCCAGCGGGCTGGGGGGTGCAGCAAGAGCTGGGAGGGGACAGAGCCAGGACAGCTGACCCAAACTGGCCAAAGGGGTATTCCATACCATCTGGGGTCATGCTGAACAATGTATAGGGGTGGCTAGCCGGGGTGAGGGAGGCTGGCTGCTTGGGGTTGGGCTGGGCATTGGTCAGCGGGTGGTGAGCAATTGCATTGTGCATCACTTGTTTGTACATATTATTATTATTATTATTATTATTTTCTATCTTAATAAACTGTCTTTATCTCAACCCACAGGCTTCACTTTCCCATTTCTCTCCTCCATCCCAGAGAGGGAGGGGGGAGGGTGAGCGAACGGCTGTGTGGTGTTTAGCTGCCGGCTGGGTTAAAACCACTACATTGATATATGTTTATTTTATTTTATTTTTTATATTAAGACCAAGTGGAACTCAAGACTATTCACTGTGTTGTTTTTATCCAGAGACCTTTCTTTTAACAAGGTATTTACTCTCTTGTTCAGAGCCTCAGTGCACTGCTACTACTGTAGTATCTCAACATCAGTTGAGATACTACATCAACAAGAAGATACAACATCATGTTGATACAACATCAACGAGAAGAATGTATGGTAGAATCTAGAAAAGGGATTTATATAAATCTGAATCAATCTCAACCAAGATTAGATTGGTCTGAATGTCTTTAAACTTTAATAAATGGCTTTGGTTTAGTCACATGGACACATTCTTACTGCAGCAGAGAACACTGCATTAGGCCACCCGCCTCTCCTTCCTGGTTCAGAAGCAATGACGTGCAGCAGAAGGTGTTTGTTCAACTGATGGAAGCCCAGCCAGAAAATCTGTTCTCATGGCTGAATTCAGCGAACTTGGTAACGAGTGAGAAGTCAATAATGCTAACAGGTGTTGGAGCACTACAGATTTCAGCTATCTGGAAATGGCAGCGGTACTCAATAGGCACAGCCTTCCACCTCCACCACCTGACTGATTTGATTTTGATGGGACTTCGATGCACTGTGACCCAAAGCTGAAATAAAACGAGTGCTTCCTTGGCTTTCCGTGGGCTTACAACCAAATCCAAATTGAAGATCACTTCATACAATTTGCACAACATTCAACCAAGAGTTATACTCTGATCTGACAGTCTGCAAATACAGGAATATAAATATCCTGAGTATAGGACTATTCTGCAGGAAGGGTGCTGAGAACCTTTGTTATGGTCCTGCTGCTCTGAACAATGAGAATGCCTTTGCAAACAAACAAACAAAAAACAAATACTGCTACCACGTTTTTATACCTGTGGACTCAGTGCATTCAAAATTTAAAATGTTTAAAAACCCAATTTTGTTGGTCACACAATTAACAGATCCAATAAAGACTAATAATTAAATATAATGCATATTGTGTTTTGTCAGTACAGGAGTTTGATTTCCACATACTTTATTTACTTTTTGAATCAGGAAATAAATTTTAATATGCAGCAACTCAATATTTAATTTTAAACTGCATTTATTTAAATACCCAGCAGCTTTTTTTATAATTTTGTGAGAAAAGTTACTTATTTAATACCTATTCCCTTTATTTTATATCTTTAAAGCAATTAACAAAATGAAACATCTACTTTTAAAGGGTGTGTTCTTACAAGCAAAGGTAATCATGCTTGGGCATTTCCAGAATTCTGATATTGGTAACCTTAAACTAAATTAAATAATTTTGGATAAGAAAATTCACATTAAAGTTAAGCCAGAAGCAGCTTCACTTTTTATGGAAGTAGCCAGTTGGCAAAGACTGGGGAAAGTTATAGATTGTTTACATAGATAAAGACGTTCACCCTTTAAAGCTCTTATCACAAAAAAAAAAAAAAATGTATGCAATGTATCTTCACAATGTTGCTGCAACAGTTTCCTTAAATGACAGCACATAGAGAATTCTGCAAAGTTTAAATACTGAACTAAAATTCCCAAATCTTTCAGCTAATAGATGAAAATGAATTACAATGAAAATGAATACAAATAATAATAATTTAAAAATCCTTAAATGTGGCCACCATGGTTAAAAAAGGAAGAGCACCACATTTCTGATGTCATTAGCACCCAAACCAGCAACACTGATCTGTAAAAAAGAATTAATGAATTCTTCAAAATATTGATTTTCTTGACAGAAAAATGCCAGTGTTGAGAGTGAGACTTTTTTCTCTATAACTAGAAAACTTTCAACATGAGAATAGTTTTAGCTGTCCTTCAGCCGTGCTAATGTTAGTAACAAATACATGTCCACTATGAACGTTCAAGTAGTGCTAGTAGCTATACTTGAAATAAATTCACCAAAATATCCTACTAAACTTTCTGCCCATATAAAGGATGTGTGCGACTCTGAGGCTTTCAGAAGATTTACTCGAGCTATTGGCAAACATGCAGAATGCAAAGAACCCTCTGCTTTCCCTAATTCTTCTTCACAGTTGGACATTTTATTAGTAGCAACTTATTAATGCCATTTCTGCCTCTTCCAGAAAATTGAACTTAAGTAACTGACATGATCGTTACTTGAAGGAAAGAATGGGGCTTTTTGAAGGAAATAACTGAGGGGGCAAATAGTACCTCTGATGATCAGATGTCTAAGAGGGATCATGACATAAAGGACTCGCAGCACAAGTTCCTCTTTACACAGCAGAGACAGTGGGAATGGAAACACCTGGACCAAGTTCATCGGCAGAATTTTGGAACCCATAGAACAGAAAGAAAGCAAAAATCACAGAATCAAAGAATCACAGAATTTCTAGGTTGTAAGAGACCTCAAGATCATCGAGTCCAACCTCTGACCTAACACTAACAGTCCCCACTAAACCATATCCCTAAGCTCTACATCTAAACGTCTTTTAAAGACCTCCAGGGATGGGGACTCCACCACATCCCTGGGCAGCTCGTTCCAATGTCTAACAACCCTTTCTGTAAAGAAGTTCCTCCTAACATCCAACCTAAAACTCCCCTGGCGCAACTTAAGCCCATTCCCCCTCATCCTGTCACCAGGCACGTGGGAGAACAGACCAACCCCCACCTCGCTACAGCCTCCTTTGAGGTACCTGTAGAGAGCGATAAGGTCACCCCTGAGACTCCTTTTCTCCAGGCTGAACAAGCCCAGCTCCCTCAGCCGCTCCTCATAGGACTTGTTCTCCAGGCCCCTCACCAGCTTTGTTGCCCTTCTCTGGACTCGCTCAAGCACCTCCATGTCCTTCTTGTAGCGAGGGGCCCAAAACTGAACACAGTACTCGAGGTGCAGCCTCACCAGAGCCGAGTACAGGGGGACAATCACCTCCCTAGCCCTGCTGGCCACACTGCTTCTTATACAGGCCAGGATGCTGTTGGCCTTCTTGGCCACCTGAGCACACTGCTGGCTCATATTTAGCTGACTATCAACCAATACCCCCAGGTCCTTCTCTGCCTGGCAGCTCTCCAACCACTCACCTCCCAGCCTGTAGCTCTGCTTGGGGTTGTTGTGCCCCAGGTGGAGGACGCAGCACTTGGCCTTGTTGAACTTCATGCAGTTGATCTCAGCCCATCGGTGCAGCCTATCCAGATCCTCCTGCAGAGCCTTCCTACCCTCGAGCAGATCAACACACGCACCTAACTTGGTGTTGCCTGCAAACTTACTGAGGGTGCACTCAATGCCCTCATCCAGATCATCAATGGAGATATTGAAGAGGACCGGCCCCAGCACCGAGCCCTGGGGAACGCCACTAGTGACCGGCCTCCAACTGGATTTGACTCCATTCACCACGACTCTTTGGGCCCAGCTATCCAGCCAGTTTCTGACCCAACGAAGCGTGCGCCAGTCCAAGCCAAGAGCAGCCAGTTTCTTGAGGAGAATGCTGTGGGAAACAGTGTCAAAAGCCTTGCTGAAGTCAAGGTAGACCACATCCACAGCCTTTCCCTCATCCACCCAGCGCGTCACTTGGTCATAGAAGGAGATCAGGTTCGTCAAGCAGGACCTGCCCTTCACAAACCCATGCTGACTGGGCCTGATCGCCTGCTTGCCCTGCAAGTGCTGCGTGATGACTCTCAAGATAATCTGCTCCATGAGATTCCCTGGCACTAAGGTCAAACTGACAGGCCTGTAGTTTCCCGGGTCACTCCTCCGGCCCTTCTTGTAGATGGGCGTCATGTTTGCTAGCCACCAGTCAACTGGGACCTCCCCCGATAGCCAGGACTGCTGATAAATGATGGATAGGGGCTTGGCCAGCTCCTCTGCCATTTCTCTCAGTACCCTTGGGTGGATCCCATCCGGCCCCATCGACTTGTGCACATCCAAGTGCCGTAGCAGGTCCCCAACCATTTCTTTGTGGATAGTGAGGGCCACATCCTGCTCCCCATCCCCTTCCACCAGTTCAGGGTACTGGGTATCCAGAGAATACCGGTATTGTCACTGAAGACTGAGGCGAAGAAGGCATTAAGCACCTCCACCTTTTCCTCATCTCTTGTAACTAAGTTTCCCCCCGCATCCAGTAAAGGATGGAGATAAAGGATGGAGAAAAAGATCCTCCTTGACTGATATCCTCCTCTACCCTTGTCCCATCCATTTCTGGTTTTGTTTTCTTCAACCACCAGTTCCACTGCTCATTCAAATTTTGTGCCTCCTCCTGTCTGTCACCTCAGTTTTTCTTTTTGTCTTATGAGTATTTTTGTTGTCCTCTCAATAAAATCACCCAGGCTGTGCAGATTTCCAAGCAGATGATAAAAGGCATTTTTCTCCTCTCATAAAATTTCAAGTCCTTGCTCTAAAATATAGCAGTACTATATATTTTTCAAAGGAAATCTTTAACAATGAAAAGCAATGACTTCTCCCTTGTCTTATTCTGAACCTTTTTTTGCAGGGCAAAGTAGATTTGATACAATAATGGAGCAGACCACAGATATATAAAATCCCATCCCCAAGTGGCTGACACTGGTAAAATTATAGGCAATTGAAAAAAATAGCACCAGGCAAGAACAACAGTCTTTAAATGGGGCAATCTGCTGCATCCCTCGTATGGATAAATCTCTTTCATATGTAAGAAAGTATACATTTAATATTCTATTAAAATTTGAAGTCTAAATGAAGTTATAAAAAATACTGGGTAGCTCATAAAATAAATTGGTCAGGTAAAGCTTTACTAACATATATATTTTTAAATATATTTATCATAGAATGGCTCAGGTTGGAAGGGACCTTAAAGATCATCCAAGTTGCAACTCCCTGCCATGGGCAGGGATGCCACCCACTAGATCAGGTTGCTGACGCTGCCTTAATATTACACCCTAAATCAGAATATTTTTCATGTTGGAATTTTCTTGAAAATACACACTGAAGTTCTTGACCAGGCATACTACTGAGATACAGTCACATCTTGCTTATTCAGAGCAGCCCAGAACACATCACCTCCTGCGTTCTTGTGCAGAAAAGAAAAGGAGGTGGCAGGGCAGTCCAACCTCTATATGCTTCCTTATGGTAAATCTAAAATTCATCATGCTTCCAACCCATCAATTCAACACTTTTATAAATGCTTCAAATAAAAATCAAATTTCTTAACTTCTCTGTGAAATAGCCAGGTTTAAATAGGACTTTCTTTCAGAAAGACTGCATAAATTTTAACATGATTTAAAAGATGGAAGAAAATCATTTAACCCCCTTCACTCAGCAGTGTGACGGGGCATGGGAGAGCTGCAGCAGTGGGATGCTGGCTCTTTCTCTAAAATTGAGCTCATTTCTATGACTGTTCCTACACCAGCTGTGTAAAGGTAGATGTAAGGCAAGTAAGCAGGTATGGAAGTGATGCGGTTTGACACTACTATAATCCTAAATGATGCCTGCTAACTGAATGCTATAAATAGGCATAATGAAGAGAGTGAAAATATCCAAGAATACCCATTTCTCTCTCTGTTCATCAGTTAAATGACTACACTTGCAACAATCCTGCTGATTTTGACCTTGATAAGCCTGAGAGGTGGGTCTGTGTGAACCTCACGGAGTTCAGCAAGGCCAAGGGCAAGGTCCTGCAGCTGGGCTGGGGCAATCCCAAGCACAGACACAGGCTGCGCTGAGAATGGGTTGAGAGCAGCCCTGAGGAGAATGACCTGGGGGTGTTGGCTGACAAGAAGCTTGGCATGAGCCAGCAGTGTGGGCTTGCAGCCCAGAAAGCCACCCATACCCTGTGCTGCACCAACAGCAGTGTGGGCAGCATGTGAGAGAGGGGACTGCTCTGCTCTGCTCTCGTGGGACCCCACCTGCAGCCTGCGCTCAGCTCTCACTTGAGTCAAACAAGATTGGGTATCAAAACACAGAAAAACTATCACGCATTTCAGTTATTTTCCAAATTAACAGCCAAAAATGATAATGCTTTTGAACATAAGTGTGTATATATATATATCGTATGTATGTTCTTCTCTCCAAATTAGCATTCTCTATGGGAATTCCTGCAATATGCAGCATGTGATAATAACATAAAGTGCTTACTAACAATAAAAAGGCTACCACAATTTTCATCTTTTCTAAGAAGAATATTTATATATATCTTCATCTATATTTTATCATGCTATAAGTAACATTTTATAGAAGAGATAATTCATGTGACCTCTCAAGAGGCAAGCACACTTCCATAGTGTAAAGATAATGACACCTCAGTAATTGCAATGCTGAAATAGCATACAAGCAGAGAAAATCCTCATTTGAAGTAACATTTTGCATTATTGTTTCTGTATTGCAAATGATTAATTTGTTTGAACTTTTCTGTCATGCAAGTACGTAATTTGCCTTAAATTTAGAAACTATTATTGTCAGGTGACTGGTCTTCGGCCTTCAGATCACAGGCACAGTCTGCAAACTTCTGGTAAGAGATGGTAGCATATTATCTATTGATCTGTTGCCATTAGGAGGAGTTAGAACATAATCTTTCTTTTGGCTGCTTACAGGTTTTTGACTCAGTATCTGTCCAACAGCTGAGAGCATTTGCATCTTACTTTTCTTTTTAATGTAGGCTTCCTATTGGCTTCCTCTTGCTCTTTAAGTACTGCCAATCCTATCTATCCCAAGCCTACTCAAGTTTTCCACAGACCAATTCCAATTTCTAATTTAGCTTATCTCAATTAAAATACCTCCCTCCACTCAGCATAATGAGTACAGTGGGAAATTCCACTTGTTAAAATGATGCAAATTCGGGAAACATGGGAACATCCCTCACTCAACCTTTAGTCTTCACTGTCATGTAAAGCAGGTGGTGTTCCTCCCAGCCTCAGGAGATGGCTAGCCACTTATCTCACCTAATCTTTAGAAGTGAACTGAAAAATCACTGTCCATAAACAAAGAATGAGAATTGGGCAATAAGAATTGAGACCAAAAATTATCAGCCTCAGAGGAAATAATTTTCAGAAGAAAATGACGATATACATTACTGACCTAAACCACTCCTTCTGGAAGACAGGTAAGTTGCCAATTTCCATTGATATCAGCACAAATTACACTGATCCCTTCATGTTAGAAGAAACACATCAGGGATGACAAAAAAGAAAAACATGGAAAACCAGTCATTTCAAAATATATATAAGGGGAGTTTAGGCAGCTCATGGAATCCCTTGAGTAGAAGTTTATGTCTATCTGTAACCATAGGAATATGCATTTACCACAACATAACAAGTACAATAGGTAAGGAAATAAAAGTAACACAGTAGCTAAAGAATCATTATCTTGACAGGTTATGACAGTCACACAGCAATAGGCTTCATGCCATCGAGAGTCCAAGATACCTTCCTCATTCTTGTGATACACATTCTCTGGGAAAAAAATAAAAAAAGACAAGCTAATTTCCGATTGCATAAGTATGCAAGATTTGGAAGTGGGAAATCTGCCCAGTAACTACAAGAGTGGTAGGTATATATAGTAAATTATAAATATCTGTAATTCAGCTGCATATCTTTTGAATTCATACATAATACAATTCCTTAGGTGTACAGCACATGACAACCTAATTTACAGGGCCCAGGCAAATCACAACCACTGTGGCAAACTGCCTTCTGATTTGATCAATGGGTTGCTCCAGAGATTATCTCTGTAATGCAAACGAGAGTGTAGCAGGCTATCTGCATCACTGCTGCCCACCAAACCACCCGCATGACTCTGCTGAGAAAGTGAATTACAAGGAGTATTTTGAGCTACACAACAATAGAACAAACTTACATCTCATATCCTCAACTTTCAGGAACAGGGAAGAACAGTTCATGTAGATATTCATTTTACAGAAGTCAGCAGTGAAAGCAAATCTGCTCTGTGAAACGACTGAATGTCATAGCTGCTGTTCCACAGGCCACACTGTGCCCAAAAGCTGAGGGACAATGATTTATGTGTACATGCAGTTGCCATACAATGAAGACAGGAATGAAAGCCAGTTAGAAATGGCTGTTACTGTTCTGGTATTTAGATCTCTTGAGACCTGAACAGTGATCAATTTAATTAAATGATCATTCTCAGCTGCATATAAAGCTTCTGTTTGAAGTAAATACACCCAAACACCAAAACATTCTGGATGTGAGACTTGGGCATTCACATTTAACATGCACATGCACCTCACACAGCTGTTTGCACTGTACCATCTCCAGTAGCCATATTTGATTTCATACTTAACCTTGAAGAACAAAATGTCTCTAGCTGCTTTATCTGCTATGGAAGGTGAAGCTTCATTGTGAGCAAGTCTCCCCAAGGGGCTGATCTATCCCGCCTGAGGAGCCAGAAGGCCCCGTGCTGTGCCCAGGGAGCTGGGTGCTTGCACAGATACCTGAGCTTCAACGCCTCCTTGGCCCAACGTGGCCGTGCAAGCACCCTGTTCAGAGTTGAGAAAGATGGTGTGCCCAGACACTACGGGGACCCTGTGCTTTCTACTGATGAACGTTTACACAGACGTTGCCTGAAAGCTAACAAATCTTTAGCATGTACCACCTAGATGAAGTCATACTGATCTGGAAAAGGGGCACACAAAGGTTTTTCTGTTAACAATGAACGAGCATGGTCCACAATGAGACCATTCAAGTAGAAATTAACAGTGAAGGTTTCACTTGCCACCTGAGCTGTCAATTCACTGAAGAGACATTGACTTAGCAAGATATCCTTGCATAAAACAGCTTGAGTGCTTAAATAGGCATGAAACTTAATCTATTTTCCAAATCTTTAGTGAAGTCCTGTAAATCTCTTTTCACCCATTCTGTCAGTTTGCTGGGGGAGTTTTCCATCTATACAGTATGAGAAGCCCTGATGTTCACTTCCAGTTGTTCTTTCTCCAGCATTAAAACAGCTGCAGCTATGTGTACGTTACCTTTGTGTATTCCTCACAGGCATAGTAGGTACACTACATAGAAACAAACAAAATCCACCATAGGATGTAAAATCTATTTACCATTTTATTCCAAATTTTCTTAACGAGAAGGCATTTCACTGCCTTCTACCTACGATTCTCCTCTTACTCTTTCATCTCGAACCACATGTCTAATTTTATATTCCTATTGACATATGCATACCCATAAATACACAGACTGTAACCCTTATATGTTGGCACTTTATGAATACTAAAGGGAGACAACAATGCAGAAGGATTAGTGAAAGCTGTTGCTGTTATGAATACAAAGGTTCGGTGCTCTGCACCTGCTTGTGTACTTGTTAGTTTATTTCCTTCAAAGAGGTGAAGAAAGCACAAGCACCCAAACACAGCCTGTATGCAGCGTGAAATCAAGAGATGAGCAGGAAGATTCAGTGCCATCAGTTTATTCATTCGCTTGTATTTACAGATGAAAGCTGTAATCTTTTGATCAATGCTGAATTGTAGGCATTTTGTAATAAACTTACACCCCCACACCTGTCAACAAATTAATGTTGGTCCTTGCTGACAGTTAATTCTGGGCAGAAATGCTGTAGTAAACCAGACAAGAAAAATGCATATAGGGAAATATTTCTAGCTTTGGGAAACAAACAAAAACCATTTGCATTCAGATTTAAATGCATAAACAACCTACAGAATTATAATACTAATGGTGCTAAATGAACTGATAAAATGCCGTCCATTAAAGCTGGTGGTGTAATATTAATACCATAACATTACATTATTAAACCATGACATTAGGATAACATTAATATCAGTACCATTCACAGGAGGTCCCAATACAGTATCCAAAGTGCACAGCTTTAACACAAGAAGCAAAGACAAGAAGTGCTGGATGTCCAGTGACATCCTTGTGATTGTTATGTGCCAAAGGACAAGGTAAATCCAGCACTAACTAAGTGAGAGAATAGACATATTTCTGGGCCTGTTAATGTGCTGTGGCTGTGATACACTGATGTTCAGTCTTCGGGTACATGTTATTTGCAGAGGAAGACTACTAGTACAGACCGCAATGTATTCCTGCTTTAGCCAACAGAGAAAATAGATGGTTGATCCTTTACCAGTTGTGATTCCCTCAGCAACATCACTTTAAATTTATTTTTTTTTAATTACCCTGACTTGCCATTTCTACAATCTCAAGGCTGTGCCCTACCAGAGAAGCACAGAAAACATAAATACCAGCCTAAAGAAATTGTACACACTATGTAGGGTTTCAGTCATCATTATTTAACATGATTACTCTTCCCTGATGGACTGACCAGAGTATTTCCTCTGCAGATTGTTTAGGGTTCACAAAGTCATTTTTATGTGTTCACTTAACTCCGAACTCCACTTGCAGGACAGCTGACAAACTGAAAACCAGTCTGTGTGCAGGCAGCAGCACACCCAGACAGCGATCAGTTTACTAAACCACACACACAAACAGGTGTCGTTTTCAGTGTAAGACACAATTTTCTACAACTTTTCAAGACTAGTGTGGTATTTCCTACAGAAAAACATGTTTCAATGTGAAAATGGAAACTTAGGCCTAGCAAAGAGCATTTCCAAGATCACCTCTGTATTGCTCTAGTCAGCTGTTCCTCTCCCCAGATCCCCATTTCTTTTCCATGATTTTCATATGCTTTTGGTCCGGCTTTCTCTCCACCTAAGCCCACTGAATAGCTTCTGTTTTCTTCTTTCTTTTTTCCATCTGTTATCTCCATAAACTTAGAGGAGCTGAATACTTAAATTCCAAAGACACTGCAGATCAGAAGGCAGTCATCTCATTGAAATTCTGAGCTGCCAAATTCTCTCCCACTGAGTCACCTGGGCCCAAAACTCCCATCCAAATCTGTGTGAAACACCTCTCAGCACTGTGTTAAGTTCTTTCACATAATATCTTTCCTCCCTCAAGAAAGCCCATAAATCCCTCTCAGAAGTGCTCAACAGACTAAAGAGGGAAAGGCACCTGTTAAATTCCAGCCTGCTCATTTGCTCACTGCTGCACCTTTCACCCAGTTTTTATTTACACGTTACCTACTTTTTGTGTAAGCAGGGACCTCATTTTCTTATTTGCGTGTACAGCAACTGCAGGAAGGCATTCCATACAGTACAAATAACAGAGTAACAGCTTCGTAAATTCCTCTGGAAAGTTAAAATTGAAAAATTATCCTTCTACATGGGAGTTATGCAATTTTTTTCCCACTCTAACAGAAGCACCTTTCATTAATGCCTACCAACACTTTCAGTTCATTAATTCTGATTCTGTAAATGGAAATGAAAACAAGTTCCTCCACGGAGACGCTTTTTAAAGGCAATATCTCAGGTCTGTGACTATGTGTCAAATTAAAATCCTAGAGCTGTGAATGCATTTGTGAACTGAAGCCTTAGGCACCACACATGCGCATCCCTATAGAGACCTTACACAGCACACACACAGCCCCCTAGAAGAATTTTTAGCAAAACAGCACTGCCCAGAAGCACCTATAGTATAACTCAGACCAGAAGGCTCTTCCTAGTGATTTTGTCACTTCTGGCATCTAGCTGGACTCTGATTTAATCAAGACCTTGATTTAATGACATTTAGGGTGGAATGAGCTTGCCTGAATACACAGAGCCAGTGCCACTTCAAATACCTTATGTATCCCACCTACCACTCCAGAAGGCACAGGGCTACTGCCAGCCCAGTGCTGCTGGCCCAGCAGGGGTGTCCTGGTGCATCAGGCATCCTATGCAGCACCACAGCTGTGTTTCAGCACCTAAATCACCCCTTCAGAGAAGTAACAACAGCAGGTAAATTCAAATCAGAGAAATAAAGTTGGGGCTACTAAATACATGTGACTTGCATTACAGATGTCCCACAAAGTTCAAAATCCCCCGATCCCCCCAAGTAGCTCCCAGTACTGTGCTTATTCCGCAGCTGCCAGTAGGGTAGGCTGACCCCGAGAGCAGCGATAGCACTCCCTTTGTTACCCTGCTAGAGGCTTTCCTGCCAAGTCACTCTACACCTTGCTGTGAATGAGGCTGGCAAACTGGGAAGGCAAATAACTGACATTAGTAAGCCACTTTGAGTAAGCCACAGAAATAGCTGGAAAGAAAACAAGGTTTCTTCATTCTGACTAGGTACTGGAAAGCTTCAAGATTTATTTTAAATCATCTCAGTTCTAACAGTTTGCTGCAGTCTCTTCAGGTTGGTTTGTTGCTGGAGTTTTTTATTATTATTTTTATTGCCCTTTTTGGCATGTAATCTTGATGAGGGATTTTAACTGCGAGGTGATTAATCCGTGGAAGAGTAGAGGCTGCAGATCTCATAACCATAGCAGCAACATAAAAGTCTGACTGCAACAAACAAATCTGAAGAAAGTCATCCTCCCCCCCCCCACCCCCCTATCAGGATAAGATTTATAGTGTGAATTTCTGCAATACATTTATGGCGATACTTTCTCTTTCATATATGTACACTTTACTACTGAAGTCCACAAACTTGAGAAATGGAACATATTTGAGACCCAGCACGGTTCTCCTCTCTCTCTCCACCTGAATTGTTCATCTTGACATTTTCAGCAGGTCTATTACAATCTTTCCAGTACACAAGTTATCACACGTGCTCCAAATATACTGTAGGACTGAAAAAACAGGGGCACTCATCTCTGAAAGAGAATACGATAAACTCAGAGCTTCAAAAGCTTACAAGGTCTAAAAGCAGCTGCATTTAAAAATTCTGGTACATCATAACTCCATGTACCAAAGTCTAAGAAATCACTGTCCCCCCTCCCAAAAAAAAAACCACTTTAAGTCTTGAGGCAAAATTTTAGTAATTTCATAACTGAAATTAAAACTGTGGCTTCAAATCCAATAAGAGACATGTATGAATTTCATACTGCAAAATCATAATTACCAAACCTCATCAGAAACAGATGCCAAATAGACCTCTTTGCAATATTATAATCCAAGTTGTTTTTCCTGCAGTAGTTCAGTCTAAAGGTATGCAAGCTCTGCTCCAGGAAAGCTCACAAATACATCAGACTCTATCAAATCCTGCAGAGAATTGAGATTAGAAAAAAACTATGAAATGTGTGTCTTCATTATTACAGTAAGTCATGAACAGCTAGTTTTATGCCAAATAGCCCACCAGGAGTTTAGCTGAGCAAAGCTTTTGTTTTTCTGAGCATTAGCAGTCTGCATTCTTTTCTTCTTGCACATATCAAAAGAAGGCTCAGCACGTTTCGTCCCAGCTCAAACTCCATCTATCACCGGACCCTTGGACACTATCAGGCCTCTACTACTTTGATTTTAAATCTTTGTTCAATGAGCTTGTAGTTAATTCTGACTGTTCAAGAAATACTGATCACAATCATTGAGCAGCTCTACCAATTATACACTACAGCAAAAATTTTGGCCCATGCTCTACTTTCCTTGGAGGACGCAAAGCACAGGGTTTATCCTGCACCACACCAACTGCTGCAGAACTCATTTGCCACTTAGTCACAGTGTGCATCATCACAGGGAGGTTGGAAATGATTTGTGTTAAATATTCAGTAAAAAACAGTTTTGTGGTCTGAACACCCATTACAGTGAGGATGTTGTTCTCTCATTAACATTCAAATAAAATTCATATATGAGTAACTGAAGACTTCAGGAAACTGCATGGCATGAAAACATGAATGCAGGTCTAAGAAAGAAGTGCAGAGCCTTTCCCCTTTCGTGTCACTCTTTGGTACCCATCTTGCTGCAGTTTCACTGATTGCTACTGAAAAGCCCACAATGTGCACTAGCACTAAGTTGCTTTAAGTGCAAAGAAACTGCAGAATTTGCTGTATAACTGCATGCACTCACACACAAGAGAAACAATGAACAAAGCGTATCACCTTGCAGGTGAATTTGTAAGCAACTATTATGTCTTTCCCTCTAGGACATGATGATGGATAGCATTAAGTTTTAAAACTCAGAGACTTTAGATGGCTGACTAGTGTAGTAAACTGTTATCCAAGGGCTGAAGCACAGTTTTTCCATAAAAACTACAAATGGGCCTAATTTTCTGGCCCATTTTAGCTGCCATATTAATGGTTTTGTTCCTGGTACACTATTACTCTACCACATCTTCCTTACTAGCAAGAACACTATATTCCTAGCAAACTTCTACCTTCTGCGTTACATCTTAAAATAGACTTTACATCGTAGCAACTTTTTTTTTTTTTTTTAATTAATCAGTAAAGTTTGATTCTTTTATATGGTTTAATTGAGCTCCTTTGGAACAGGAAAGAAGTGCAGAACAAAATGAGCTCTCTGCCTCTGAAATGGTCAGAATTCTGAAAGATAATAAAGCACTGGTCTTTCAGTGCTGAGACATGCAAATGATCTAAAAATAGAAAGATGTGACAAAAATGAGTACTCCATGGAGAATTTTGACTTTCCCAACTTCTTTCAAGCCACTGGACTCAGCAGGGATCAGAACTTGCTACTTTTATATTTGGTGACCCCTACAAAATCTTCTTTTGCAGATTTACTAGTTGAAAACAAAGATCCAACTTCTCAATTGTTGGCCTGCACAATATAAGAGGTCTATGCTTAAGGAAAAATTACTAATTGAAACAACTTATCTGATTCTGATTTATCGGTGTAAGACTTCAGTTCAGTGACCTAATGCTGTAAGAACACTTGAAACAATCAAGCTGATCCAACAATCAAATATTTGTACACCCAAAGCTTCACATGAGTTAACTGCATGAATTCCAAAAATCCTTAAGCATTCAGCTTTCATGGAGAATATGCTTTCTGGAATGGTTTATGGAATTGGATTCTACTTAAATTCCCATTTCTTCACCTCTATAAACATACAGTCCACCCTGACTCCTTTAGCCATCAGTCAATTCCATAGTTTAACCCCAATTACATGAATAGCCCTGCTCAGAATGTCTTGAAAGATAACCTCTGGATGACAGATTTCAAACCTTAGGTCCAGATTTCCTTTCTGAGACCTTTTATGATCAAGGTCATCTGTGACCAAGAAGTACAGTCCCATGCAGACACTGTGTAAGCACAAAGTCTAGGAAGTTTGAGCATAAAATCTAAAGCTTGGAAGGAATACTGAACCTAACTACACATCTCCCACATGTCCCAGCCAAGGACATGCATGATAAGAGTTGATCTGATCATGCCTAGGAGATTGCTGACCTGAAATTCTTGATTGACAATTTGAGCCTACAACCCTACTCAGTGTAATTTCTATGTGGATGTAAGCATCTACAAAAATAAAGGTGTCAGAAGACCCTCAGAGACTGTCAGAAAAGCTGAACTTACCTCCAAGACTCTCAAAGGAACCAGGAATTTTGGCTCATTGTTTTTGGTTGCTCCTTATTTCCTAAGAAAAGCAGCAACACAGTGGCCAAGGATTGGTTTTTAGATTTCTCCACCAACCCCAAAATAAAAGATTAGGACAGTGCCAGGAAGCTGTAGTGATAACTCTACTGTTAGCCTGATGCATTCCTTCAGCAATACATTCTCATTTAAGAGATGAATTGGAATCCCATAAGGAGATATTGCTAATTTATATTTTTTGAGTATAATTTTATAACCATTCTTAAATCTAAACATAAACAGTTTTCATAAGATTATCAAATATTTGAGCTACAGTTGGAATCTGTGTCACCTTCAGAGGTGTTCTTTATTATTTATGACAAAATCTCTTCTGCTCATACATTACCGGTACACCACTTGCATTTTCATCACTGTTCTGAAGCAACTATTAAATCATGCCCATATTTCTCATACCATTCTCTGTTCTCAAAACCTGAATTAAATGTGAAGAACAGAAACTGCATTCATGCATTCCTAAAAACCCAGAACAATCATAACTCAAATACTTTCTTCCAATTTTTCTATTAAAATCAAACTGGCAAACTTGTGACTCATCAAAGCAATTTTCTGATACGGTGCTCCGAACCATTTCCACTGGGGGACTGAGCCATGGGATCCACCACCAGCAAATGAGGACACTGCCCGCAAACGTATCAGTTAATGGATATTTAATCAAATGGAAGTACTTTTCACTGGCATGTATGGTTTTCTTTTTAAATCTGAAAGGCTGATTTGTATCCCCATCAGCCCTCTGCCAGCAGGGCTTCCCTCAGTGGAGCCTTCTGGAGCACAGACTGCGGCCTGCCCTGGCACCTTGAGGAGCCCCCAAAAGCTGCAGCCTTGCACTGCTCGCCACCACGGGGGTTGCTTGTAAACAGTGAGCACCATTCAACATAATTTTTGTCTCACAGTCTATTTGGCTTAGGCCTTTGTCCAGCTACACAAAAGGAAGCGGGCTGAAAGAAACAAAATGGTCACTGTCATTTGCCTCTAGCTTGTTAGCAGAGTACTGATTGCCTAGTCAAACCGTGGTCCTATGGAAACTTGCCAGCGTGAGCGTTAAATACTGTAATGGTGATTGCATTGTCAGTAAACAGCTGCCCTGGTATTCCTGGGCCTATAGTGTAAAAACCCAACATTTAGAATGTGTGACAAGAAAACAGAACACAGAGAGGTTGGATATTCAGGGCAGCTTTTCAGAAGTTAGTACCAATGCATACCTTGCAAAAAATTGTACAAAGACTACATACAGAAACACCATTCACAAGGCAATTCATTATGTCAGACCAGAAGAGATGTGTGTGCACATTTGATGTGTATTTTCGTTAGGCATCGGCTTCTGAAAATCGGACATCTGCTGAGCAAGCTGCTCTTGACATGAATATTACGTATCTACTAATATATCAATTCACCACCCACATTAAAATGCATCGCATTGTTCATCTCTATAGAGGACTAGATGGTCAGCCAATAGGAACCCAACTTCCTAAATACAATTTGCTTCCTAAATGCTCTTTGCTTTTCCTTTCTGAGACCCAGTCATCCATTTCATTCCACAGGGAAGGCCAAAACAGTACAGAACTTTGAACAGTCAGTTATAGGACGTGGAGAAGAGTTTATTGCTGCTGAGAGTAAGAACTGAACTAGAAAATTATTTTTTTCCATTAGAGAAGGATCTAACAAAGACAGCTGAAAACAACCTCTTCCAAGTACAAGGAAGTAAAACAGATTCAGGAGGAGAATGAAAAAAAAAAATCCCCCAACGTTACTGAAGCAATATTCAATGCTTTTACTTAAGTGTCTGAGATAATTTAATTTAGATTAAATGATTCACTAATTCTAGGTTCATTCAATATCAATGAGTTGTAAAAGTGCATCAAGTGCAAGTTGTAGAAGCCAGTGTAAGAAAAGTGTGTTCCTCCCTGTGGGTCACTAACACCACCCGGCTCTCAGACCTGCCCACATCTTGACTTAGAACAAAAGGTCTGTGGGGAGGAAACGACCCAGAAGTGGAGACAACTCTTTTTTTTTTTTTTCATCACCACCACCAGAGGAGATCCTCACACAGAGGAGTAGAGAATGGGCCTCAGCTCCTGTTAGGCCGCTGTCAGATCACAGTGGAAATGGACAGGCTGTAATACAAGCTGCACTCCTGCCTTTTGTTTCTCCAGCTGTTCAGTTTTATCATAGCATATAGTAAACTGATAAGATGAATCTCTGGAGCCAACAGATGGTTCAAATCCATATCCTATTTTTGCTGCAGCAACGCACCTCGCAGCTCTCCCAGTTCCACAGATGAGCTGCCTTTCTTTGACCTTGCTCCCATGCCAAGCAGCACTTCTGCCTCCCTGACTGGAGAGAAGATCTATCACCCAGAGAAAAGACCTTGAGAAGATCTACCAAAATCCCTGGGAAATGCTGGTGCAATCTTGCTTTGTTCACTGCCATTTCAGGGCAGGTCACTTAGAATCACAGAATCATTCAGGTTGGAAGACATCTTTAAGATGACCTGGTCAAACCATCACCCTACTACTAATGCTACCCACTAAACCGTATCCCTAAGCACCACGTCCAACAGTCCTTGAACAGTCCAACATCCAAGTCTCCTTGAATGTCCAACCTCTCCAGGGACAGTGCCACCAACCCGTTCCAATGCCTGACTGCTCTTTCTGAGGAGAAAGGTCTCTTCATTTCTAACTTCTCTTTTTCTACAGTTAGTCTCACCCCTGTCCCATGTCTCTAGGGAGGACACAAAGTACTGGGGATTTCCAGCTGAGCTCTCATGCTGCTCTTAAGCAAACAGATCCTAAGGTGGCACAAGAGCAAGCACCAAGGAAGAGATGGTTTCAGTAGCTTTTGTTCCAGTACTTACTTCTTTTACCTCAGCCTTCACACTGATCAACTACACTAATCGACTCCCATTTTTACATGAAAAAAAAAATATTGATGAACTATGAGTAAAATCTTCCCCATTTTGCACAAATGGACTTGAAGAAGGATGTTATATGAGACTCCTTGTTCCAGGACTCTTACATCACCAAGAGCCTGAGCGTAAACACAGGATTTACTTGTTAGAAATCTCATTTAAAGGCTGTGGTCAGGCACTGTTTTTCGTATCTTTCTTTATTCAAGAATTTAAGCAGTCTTGGAACACACCCTATGAAATTTAAACTAAATATAAAATTATGTATGGACAGCAGAACACATTGTATTTACTACCAGGATATTTATCTTCTAAACAGAATATTTTTACAGTGTTCTAAGGAAGGTTAAAGAACTATCTGCATACCTTTGATTTCAGCAAGAGGAAAAGAAATGTGGTTGTGTTATAATAGAAGAATTACAGTACAACTATTACTCCCTAATTAATTCTGTCTGTGAGTAAATCAAAGCTCTAATTATAGACACAAAATCTGCTCAATATTGTGGAATATTTATGCAAAACATTATTCCTAGCACTTATCAGCTAAAATATAATGTCTCACTAGAGCTGAAGCAGCAATTTTAAAAAGAATGTCATCCTTTTTTTGCCACTTCTTTATAGCTCAATACATAGCAAGTGCCTGATGAGAGGACAATTTATTTTTTTTAAGTACTTTGTAAATCCCCACTGACAGCTGGTTCAATTCTTCCTTTAAGAAACATGTCTTCATTAAAAGAAAAAAAAATCCTTCTGAAAATCCCTAAAATTGCATTTTTCTTACTACTATGAAATTATGCCCTTTAATTCCAAAGCTGTTACCCCACTCTGAAAAATGCTATTTGACCTTCTTCCCTGGGTGCTGTACAATGAACTAGCATACCTGTCATTCCTATTTCCATTACATCATTAAACAATAACTCCCCCCAAGCCCTCAAAATGAAAGTTAGTCTAACTAGGAAGACTAGAACCTACTCTGCTGAACTCAGTTGAAGTTACTCAGCTTTTTTGGCAAAGACAGACAGATGATTTGTTCACAAGTTGAAGAGCTAGAGACGGTAAACAAAGGGGTTGGGATACAGACTTTTTTGCTATGGAAAGCACTGCTGTTATTCGGAGGGCATTAGGTGATTCTGCCCAACCAAAGGTCAATTACGCGTCACCAGAGGGCTAAGTGATGTAACTGTTGGGTGATGATGATGGCATTCATTTTAAAAGCTTCTGAGTAGTGACTTAGTGGTTCTTTACATGATAGGTAATAGGATCATTCTACCAGAATTAGGCTCTGGGTCTCTAAACTGTACATTTTGGATTTATTTCACCTACCACTTGAAAATTAAATTAAATTTTGGAATAGAATCTTGTCAGTGGGTCTATTTAATGAGCTGTGCAAGTAGATGTAGTTCCTTTGTTTCTTTTTTGTTGTTGTTGTTTACTTTTAAACAAGACTATGACAATTTACTATTTGGAAAAAAAAAAAAAAAAAAAAAAAAAAGCTAGTTAGAAAAGCTAGTAAACTTCACAGTCAGCATCTATCAGAAAGCCTAATTTATTCCATGGAAATTCAGAGCCAACAAATACTAAACAGGCTAGTGACTTTGACATTCACTTTTATACAAAATTTGTGGCAAGCATCTGATCAGACATCATAATAAGCCCAGAACAGAGGCAGAATGCACTAAAAAAAGTATTAGCAAGATGGCATGAATCTGTTTTTTCAAAGGTTAATGAATATTTCCACCAGATCTACATCTTCCACAAAGGGTAATGAATATTTTCAGTAGATCTGCATCTTCCTTTAAAAGAAAGGTGGATACAAGTCACTGCTAACCTTTAAGGTAATTCAAAGAAGATGTATCGCAGAAACACAATGATTTTTGAAGCCAAATAACAGCTACTTATGCAGCATAAAATACTGATGAGTATTTTAGGTTGTTTTAATATGATTTCAGTTTTAAACTCTACAGTTTTTAAGTAGTGTGATAATGATCACTTCACCCTGAAGCTTCTTCACCTACTCTTGGTACTCAGATCTCCCATTCATTTTGCACAAACACATAGAAAACATCAGTCTGTCTGATAACATGAGGACCAACATAACAACTGTCCCAGAGCAGTTTGAAGTAGAGGTGCATGTTGCAAAATTACCGGTTCTGGAAGACTGTGAAAAGGGAAAACCACAACAGAAATTCAGGGTATTCATCAGCTAGAACACACCAAAAACAAAACAGAAAAAAATCAGCGCAGCAGAGGACTGCATTTTTCTGTTTCAGCCCAAAGTACGGGGCCAGACTCTCAAAAGGCAAGCTAGGAAATAAAAGTATGTTAGGAAACATGCTAATTATAACTTCAGGGATCAGTGGGGAAATCAGACTAAGAGAAACCTTAATTTCACTGACTTGAAATATGACCCTGAGTAATCTTTGTCATCCTTAAAAAAAAAAAAAAATCTTCCTTTTTGCTGCAAATCCTCTATATGGGAGAGGAGAAATAAATACAATGCTTACATATACATACACGCAAAAATAGACAAGAGTTCAGTGCCGCTGACAGACAGGAAAACATCAGGCTGATATGCGCAATCCCTTTCTCACTTTAGCAAAGGGAATGTAGCAAAATAACTGCATTAGAATGGTGAGAAAATTAGCTTTGTATACTGTCAGCATTCTCAGATGCCAGAGGCTGAAGACACTCTAGAGAAAGGGGGAAGAGTGAAACAAAGCAGTTTCAGCTGCTTCATCCTTTGCAATGGGATTGCATGGGTGCAACCCAAGATTCAAAGATGAATCTTTCTATTTTTGTACTGCCATCCTCTTGTACAACAAAGGAAAAAAAAAGCATTGCGCTAAATCTTGTAGTAACTTCATCAGTGAAAAAACTGGTGGGCATTTGGGGTACTCATCTTATCGTAGTAAGTGTGCTAACTGCAGATCAGAAGCTTGTTTTTCAGACCACTCTCTGTTCCTTTCATTATAATGCAAAGAACTCGTTTCAGAGAAGAGAGAGCAGATGGAATCCTTTTAAGAATATTTCAATAAAATTGGGTTATCTAGCTGGGGTATTTAAATTATAAATTCCTTCTGACAACTTCAGGTTGCCACTTTAAGCCCAGCTAGAGATACAAGTGCAAACTGATGAGGTATCATCTCTATAACTTATGTATTTATTTATTTATGCAGTCCATATATTTAGCTCTCCTAACACAGTTAAATCAAGAATGTTAATGAACACAGAGAATCTCCTGAGTCAGTCAATCTTCTGAATATATTTTCAGAGTTCTATCTTCTTCTGGTGTTAAAGTTTCTGTTTATAGAGTAAATGCTATTAATTATGGCAATAATGAGGAAACAAAGATATTTTTTCACCTTTAAATTCATAAATAATCTTAATAACATACAAGTGGTGATGAGTGATGTTTATCTTCTAGTACAAATTTGCTAATAGCATGCACAATAAAATTATATTAACATAAGTTTGCAATTTCAGCCTTTGTTCTCTAGTGTGAGACTGGAGTATTTTGACTCTTCTTAAAAGAAGACAAAGTACTTTTCTTGACTTTATCATTATCTTCCAAAAATACGTTTACAAGTGAAGAATGAGGAGATGGGTCTGGGAAATAGGAATGGAAACAAAGGTTTAAAGGCAAGTATTTGGAAACCGATATGGGAGGATTAATCAAAATGTTGGTATGTCAAACATAGTTAGAAAATAATAGAGTTGGCACCTGGACAACTTCTGGAACTTCATTTGAGGCTTTCATGTTTCTGTAAACAGCACAGTGCTGGGATGGAGCTCCTGCGGTGCTTCTTTCTCAAGCTCATTTTCTATTCTTGTAACAATGTACCTTAATTCCAATTTGATGAGTATTCCTGCCAGCAACACATTTTCATTTTCCTAAACCTCTGTCTGGGGATTTTTCAGAGCTGACAGTGCTGTTTTAGGGCCAACTTCTTGCAGTTGTTGCTACCTATTCCCATCCACATGGCCTTGCCAAGATGCACAGCTCGTGCTATGGCCCCTTCCTGACTGGGTCTTAATTAATTCTTTCTATTTGAGTTTTGCTGCTACAGCCTCAAATTTTAGTAACTATATCCCCAAGGAAGTTTATTATGTCATCCATTCTGTTATGGGGACAAAATTAGCTTTACTTCCTGAAATGCTGATTAAAACTTCTGAGGGCTGAAAGTTAGAAAGGTTATGATGGTAAGTTGATTTTAAGTTCATTTAAGTTCATGATTTTAAATCAAAAAGTAATTAAGAGTAGTAAAACTTAAAGTTTAATAAAATTAAAATAAATAAAATAAATGCTGCTCAAAAGATACTTTCAGCATTTTAATAGATGCTGAGTTCTTTGTCTTTGTGTACCATAAAATTCTCCCTGTTTTACAAACTTCTCTTCATATTCTATCTTCCCTACTACTCTGCTCTTGCTAGATTTAACATTCTGATACTTGGATCTTACAATGCTCTCCCAATCCCTGTTTAATCTCCCTTTTATTTCCACACTTTTCTGCCAAGAATTGCAATCCTACTGATCCTTGCAATGCCTCCTGCATGTTTTCACTCTACCAGTTCTCACATCTGTAATATCCCTAGACCAGCAAAACTTTGCTCAGGAAGACAATGTTCCCCAGGGACGATGCCCCTGCTTCTGCCTTCAGTGACCAGCAAGACTTGGTCAAACCCACAACTTCAGCTTTCAAGTCTGCCAAAGACCTCAGAAAAAAAAAAGTAAAATAATGTATCCTTCCAAAAAGAATTGTAATAAAAGGCCATTCTCCAACTGGCTGCACTTCTATGAATAGATACTGCTTTTTAGAATCACCCTAAGCACAGAGGAAGGCAGTTACCATTACCGATTAAAAGGCTCCACGATTCATGAGACTGGCTGTCTGATGGCTGGGACGTGTCAGTTGAGAAGATTCCTAACATCCCTTCAAGCGACCAGAAGCCAGAGGTCAATCAGTACCAAGACTGTTAGGGTCAGCATCTGTCCTATGAACGTCAGCTAAACACAAACTCAGATAAGGCTCAGGGCAGTAGGTGTACTTACCAAACAAAACAAGAAAATATTTCTATGCATTTATTTTTATCAATAAAATCTTCAGCACCTGTGACTCTTAAAGTTCTGGTACGGTCTGCTGGAGAAGACGTGGGCTGTGTATCTGCGCACAGGAGGGAAGGCAGCAAGCCTGACAGGGTCTGTCCAACAACCTCCCTGTTAAGATGCATTCTGTTCAAATTTGCTAGTGCTTTAACACCATTTTGCCTGTGGTGCAATGATTTTCCTGAGTTCCCGTTGAGAATATTATTCAAAAGAACTTCAATAAAAAAAAGGAAGAAAAAAAACAAACATAAATATGTCACAGCTAAAGAGCAATGTCTTTGTGTTCCTTGATACGTTTTTTTCAGAACACTGATTTTGAACATTAAGTTTCATTTTCCAGAGTTTAGCTACATGAAATACCATAAAACTGTCTAACATTACCCACTACTAATCCATTTACCTAACTTTTAATAGGGTTTTAAATCTTTATTAAACTTTGATATTTAATATATTTGATATTCTGCTGGATACAAAATTTTTACTCTAATTATTTTACTGGCAACATCTGCATTCAGTAAATTGGAATCCTCTAAATAGGGTTACAATGTATTAATAAGCCAAAATCTCTTGGTCCTGATGTTTAATTCATTATTTTTTATTACTATAGTTCCAGGAGAAGATTCAATTTGTATGTATTAAGCACACCAGCCACACAGCCTCACACTCAGGATGCATTTCATTAAGCATAATCCCTAGTAATGAATCTTTTCAAATCTCTCATACAAAACACTCCTCCCTCATTTTCATTCCACCTCAGATGTTCTTTGAGAAACTTAATCAAATTTATTAGGAAAGAAGCTAAAAATTCCCATTGTGGTATTAGGTATCAGTCTTTGCTGTGTACAAATTTCCACTCTTCCATGCGCCACCGTTATTCCTCCAGCAAAATTTTAGGTGCAAAGTGGGCTAAAGGCATGCTCTGTCCCTCAGCTTCAGTATCTGGCAATTGCTGCAATATTTACGAGCAGATATGAGACTGTATTGTGAAGTTCTCTCTCTCAGAGGACCAACTCTACCTTCATACTATTAATTATCTCTTTATTTCTTGCACATCGTGCAGCTGCAAAGGAGGTGCAATCTTAAGATAATAAGAAAATGATCTTTTAGGATAAATATAATTTCTCATTAAGGCATAAATATTGGAATAAAGGAAATTAATCATCTATTTATTTACAGCACATGTTTAGCAGTTCCATGGTTTTGTGTATCAAGTCTTGATTACAGGATTAGCAGAGTCTGTTTTTAGCTAATCTGTTTTTAATGAATGAGCACTTGCCAGGCTGGTGTCCCCATCTCCATCATTTTTACTTCATCTGCAATATTTTAACTTTACTCGGTGCCAAACAGTAGGGAAAAAAAAAAAAAAAAAAAAAAAAAAGCTCATAAAATCAAAGAAAAGTAGTGAAAGTATTTTGCAAGTCTTACTACAAAGCTTTAATTAAGGAAATCATTTAAGCATGCGCCTGATTTTATGCCAAGGCTAAGCACATGTGAAATTAGTCTTAAACGTTATGTTGAATTGGACTCCATGTACCATTAACAGTTTAAATTGAATCACAACAAAATAGTCATCTACGTTATACAACTTTTGTCTTCGGTAAGTCATCAATTTCTAAGTCAGGCACATCACTGCAGCTAAAACCCCACTAAACAGTCAAGACAAATGTTCACCATAATAAAATGTGTATTTATGCTCACTGATGAATATCTGGTGTGCTATTTTTCATAATAAAATGTCAATAGAAGAAGAATTCCTGGGGGGTTCCTGCGGATGACAATACGCTGGATTCTAAATTGAGCTTTTGGTGCTATTCCAGCAGCTCAGTATACAAACAGAGAAGCTGATGTTCAGTAGCCTTTTGTTCATCTCCTATTCTAGAACCAGCTCTGTGCCAGCCCAGCTGCCAGAGAAAGCCTGTTGTACCATATCTAACAAGTCATACAGTGCAACTACGGACTCTCCTGTCACGTGTGAAGCTAGACGGGTCCCCAGGCCATCAGAAAGCCTCTGGTAAGGGGCTTCCTGGTAGAAGTCCAAGACAGAAAATGTTACCGTGGTTATTTAGGCCAATTTTGGGGAAACTAAAAGAAGAACAGAGTAGAGCTTAACTTATCTAATGTCTCTGAAAAATTGAGATCAATGTCTTGACATCATCATTCTGCTTTATTGTAGATGGTCAAATGATCAGAAAAAAAAATAATCCTGATATGGTGTCATCTTTGAAACATGTCCACATTTTGTATTTTGCATAGCTAGTTTAGCCTCTGTGTTAAAGTCTCCTCTCTTCCACAATGAGGAGGGAAAAAAAAAAAAAAAGGCTTTTTTTTTTTTGAGAAAAGACAAACTATAGGAGTAGAACATGGGAGTTATGCAGCCATGAGAAATTTTAATTCCAAGTCTGCAAAAGTCTGCATACATTTGAGATTATTACAGATTCCAATGTGTTTTTCCCATTGAAAAGAAGCTGTTTAAGGTGGAGACTAATTGTTCTGAAAGCTGTTGGCCGGCACCGGTATCATCTCTCACCTACCAAAGTTACATTTTTGAACTAATATTTAAATGTTTGGTTTTATTTCATATCCAAATCACTCAGCTATGTTTGGCAGATCCCTTATAACTTGCTTAGAAGCTTATCAGGAGATTCTATATAAAATTACTGGTGTCTGGAAGCCACCTCCAAAAGGCTCTGGGTCAAGCGAAGTAAAACTCAAAAGCACTAGAGGCTGTTTTTCTGGTAGTTGTCACAGCCTGATCAGCAGCAGAAATTAACCTCAATTGCAAGCACTGTTTTTTATTTATTTTTTAATCATATCATAAGCTCCAAGAAGACCACATCAGGACAAAAGCCAACAGCAGGACCTGTACCAACTCTGCTACCAACTCCAAC
Source organism: Heteronetta atricapilla (assembly GCA_011075105.1). Lineage (NCBI taxonomy): Eukaryota > Metazoa > Chordata > Aves > Anseriformes > Anatidae > Heteronetta > Heteronetta atricapilla. The sequence continues at coordinate 2,632,508 of CM021743.1, read as the reverse complement.
TTATTTCTGCTGGGAAATATCTTTACGACAAAATCATATTTTCCATCTTTTGAATCTGTTTGCTCTTTCACATCACTGCTTTCATTTTCAGTGATACAACAGTTAAAGAAATGTATAAGCATAAGATTATAATCTAAAGATACATATTTATGAAGTAACATCTCCAAAATGTCTAGCTCTTCCTGTGACTTGTGAAACCAGTCAAATCAGTCATTGTCAAAAATCTAACAATAATTCAATATTCAAATTCATTTGATTTAAAACATTTAATATACTTTTGCCTTTACACATTAGAATAAAATTACAAGTGTATTTATTAATTCATAAAGAAAGCACTTAGACTTAAGTGGCATATGGCTGTGCCAAAATATGGCAGATCTGGTGACCTGGCCTATGATTAAAATGATGAGCTACATTCGTTTACACTCAGTCTTTTTTTTTTTTTTAATAATAAATCTTTTGTTAGGAAGACTAGAGGTTAGCTCATGTACTCAGAACTGCATTATCTCATCTAAAGAATGAAGCAAAGATACAAGCGAAGGAAATCTTAAATTTAAATGCTGAGTTATGTAAGTAAACTACTTAGAGGGAACTGTGCCTGGCAATTCATAGATGTGCATATTTTCTACTACAGTGCAATTAGGCTTCCCCAGCTTCCTCGTACTCTGCAGCAGAAAGAAAGGGAAAACTATTATCAAACTGACTACACTACTTTCTATTTAATGCAGCAGAACATGATCTTATTTGCCCAGATACAATTCCTGGGCATCTCATTTAAATAAAGAACCGCCAGATTAATATCTGTGTAAATGACCTCAGTTTCACATGCTGCTTTTGCTACGCTGCAAAAGCTGCTTGTAAAATAATATGCAAAACAGAGAGGTGCTAACTGACAAAAGCTGGTGTAAAAGAGGGAGTAGGGAATTAGCAGCATTCAAGAGGTATCCTGAGCAGGGCTGCTGGGCAGTGTGTGCATGGCCCAGGCCCTAGGAGCGAGGCCTCCTGCATGCCAAAGACACCCAGGGCCCTCTCAAGGGGCTGAGTCCTGGTGACTTACTCCCAGTCCCTCCTGAGACGGCACCCCTGAGGGCTCTGTCCAAGGGGAATAAATCTCAAGGAATTAGATTTATGAAGGGGAAAATATTTAGGCCTTATCAACAAACCAGACAGCCCAACAACAACAATAATAATAATAATAAATAAAATAAATAATAAAAATCAGTATGTAAAATGTCAGAAGCCCTAATTAAAGCTAAGTAATTAATTCCACTGTGACAGATACTCACTGCCACTACTGGTAATGCACTGTGTTAATTCTGCACATGGCACAAATATACACATAACATATACATCCCATAAAGCTCGCTTTCTTTTTATTTATTTTTAAGGCCCTGTTCCTTATTCTTCCTAGCAAGACAAACAACAATGAACATTCATGAAAATTATATAAAAAAATCTCTACAGTTTCAAACAACATTTAATTCCTTAAGTCCTTTCCTTACCTCAATGTTAACTGCTGCCCGTGAGGACAAACATAATCAGCTTTAGGCTTCCTCTATGATTTTGTTTTCAAAATAAAATTGAGTGTAACTTATGCAAAAACTACTAGTTGGCATAGTCTCTCTTGAGAAATACAGCCAGGCCCTCGCCTGTCTCAATAAGATGGGCAACCTTGGGGGAATGGAGGTCTCGCTCAAAAAGTGGAAGGGAGTGGAAGTAAGGGACACTTCCAGAGGACAGCTGTGGCAGAGACCCATAAGACAGCTGCCCAGTTTATTATGCTTAACACTGCTAAGTGCGAACCAGCAGAAGAGCAGGATGCCACGGCCTATGGTAAGGAAGTGAGAGGGAAGTGATAGCGAGCCAACAAACTCAGACTGGAAAAAAGAGCTGATGCGCAGGGCTGGGGTAATGGACAGGGAAGGAATGCATCCATGAAGACGTTATTTTGTCCTGAAGAAAAAAAAATTCCTCAAAAATTCTCACCTGTGAGTGAAGTAAGTCAAAATGAGAAAACTGCACTAAAATATGTTTCAATGTTCTTTTCTTCTCTGAAAACTTCCATAGAGTTCAAATTCATTTTTATTTAAAACATTTTTTTTGATACGACCATAAAGTGTTTTTCTTACTAACACACAGTAAAGTTCAGAGGATTAAGTTTTATTCTGGTGGCTTGCATGGAAATTAAATATCACTGAAGGAACCTAACACTACCGCATATATTAATGAGATACATCAATGCTGAGGGAAGTTTTGCCTACGTAAGATTACAGAACACAGACCCATACAGAGTGAGATGTAGCTAACTGCAACACCATAAGCATTACTGGCACAGGAGGCACCTATGTTCTTCTCCTTTGCCAACACTTCTCAGCTCTGGCTTGGAATGGAGCATCTATAATGTGAGATAATCATTCAACTACCCCATTCTTTTTCCCCATAGAACAATCCAATAAAAGGTATTAATTTTCAGTTACAATGCTTTTTTGTTATGTCAGTATTGGATTACTTCCAATGGCTTGACTCCAGCCACATTCTTCAGATGAGTCCTCAGAACAACTCAGTAATTTTTGACAGATAATAAATCTGGAAATAAAACTGACTCCAGCTGAAATCTAACTAAGACAAGTGTATTAACCAGTCTTTAACTTCTAGTGGACACTATTCTCCTCAGTGATAAGGGAGGTTCTTGCTGCTTGTTATTTAATGGGTAACATAAATCTCTTTCAGTACGGAAAAAAAAATCTTGCATGCAGTAATTGAAATGCTTTTTGCAGTCCAATTTCCTTTTAATTTTGCTTCCAAATAGCATATCCTCAGATGAGAATGCCAAATTCTGTCACTAATTTAGCATTTAATTCAAATGTATTCATATTTGCCACGGAACTGAAACTTTGGGAAAGAAATAAATTCTGTTATTTAGCTTTTCATTTAACAAAACAGTAATAATTGCATTTGAACGCTCACAGTTATGAAGAAAAGTACATAACCTGAAGTTGATGCTTCATGTTTTAGCTTCACTTCTTGCTGATGCTTAGGAAACTATCAAGTGGTGGATTTACCCCACCTACATAACCTGCCTATTTAAGTTACTTGTTACTGTCATTCATTGTGGGCAAAGACCCTACTAACTGGGTCGTGAAGGTGAAAAAAAACTTTAAATGAGTATTTTCCCTTCAAAAAATTCTGCAATGAGTTGTTCATACAGAAATTTCTAGCACCTTCAGTAGTTAAAAAAAAAAAAAAAAAGTCAGGACACTGATGCATATTGATTCAAGAACAACATAATGGCTTAAAGACTACTTGAAGATAGCACTTTCAGTTCTTATTAATTTCCATATAAAATGTTTGCTTTAATCTTCCTAATGTTTCCATACATTTTGCAGTTTACTATATTGTTTTTACTGTACAACTTGGGTCCAGTTTACTAAGACATACACTGGATCTTGATAATCACTTGTGATTATCATAACCATATCATAATCAGTGGCCTAAAACCGAAAGACATGGAATGCTTCTGCTGCATAGCTAACAGCTGCTAACAGCTAACCTGGAGTTACCAGTGTCAATAGGCTGGGATCGATTAGTCTAAGTGTGAGGAGAAAGCAGAACCACAAACTGCCAGAGCTAGGAAGAAACTGCAGTCAAGTCACTTCAGAATGGTCCGTCACAGTCTTTGCTATGTGCTCCCCTAAAATACCTATTCTTTGTCAGGGATGCTACAGCTGAACAGATGGATCACCGGTGTTCTCTGCTGGTGTTTCTCTCACCCCCATGCACACCGGTTTTTCCACCATGGCAGCACATACGATCTTGCTGAAGTCACTGAAGGCTGGATCAGGAATGTGGTTCTGCGGCTTCTGTGACACCACTGTGGCTTTCTTTACTCCTGTTATTACTGCTAGTTACCACAAGTTAATGCCAGATGTCTTTTAATGCTCAAAGATGAATTACTAGAGAGAATATTTTTAGTCAAGAGAGTTTTGAAGTCTAACTGCCATAAGACCCAGTTCATTTATGGAATCGCGAGGAGATTCTCACTGATCTAACCCACCGCCCAGTGCACAAACTCATCCAAGCTTGGCACTGGCATAAGCAGACAGTTCATTAAATGGGGCTACTGGAGCAGATCTGCACCAATCACATCAGTAAGCCACCCCCCATTAGTTCCATAATTACACTATATGTGTCCCACACACCATATATCGTGTTTTTGAGCTATGAAAATATAGCTTTCATTTTCTGAAAGGCTAATCGCATTAAATCATGGAAGCCAGGAGCAGCACTCCCTTAAATACATCATAATTCATGTTAGACATTTAAACACCTTTTTTTCTGAATGACACAATTTAGCAAGGTACAGTATTGCTGATCTTCAGAAGTTACTTGTTCTTCATATTCTAATCATTAAGAAAATGGCATTTGTGACAAATAGTTTCGTTTGATCTACGCATTAAAACTATTTTTTGGTTTGCATACCTCCTTCTGGGTGCCGTTATTCTTCCCACTCCTTGAGAAAAGCTGGATCCGGTCTTAAAGTCTAAGTTGGTTAGACTTTGTCTGATCAACAGACACTGATAGCATGTTTCACAGACAAAAGATATTTTTCATGCATCTTTCCTGGGACCTTATATTTCCTTAATTTCTTTAACAAGATGCCACTGGATATTACACCGATGTACTCTTCAGCCAAATACACACAAATTTATTTTTTACATACATAAAGTAAGTGGTCATGCTGAGATGAGCAGTGCACCCCACCCTGCAGCATCAGAGGAATCAAGCAAGGGAAGCTAGAACCAAGGTCTGATACGGTTGATCCTGAGTGATTCTGAGCTACTAAATGCACAGCAAGCAAGTCCTGTAAATACTGTGTGTTTAACATGGCTTTCCTGAGAGAGTACTCTATCTGAGGAAAGCATCGTCCCAGACATTCAGCTAAACCATGAAATGTACACATGGATTAATTTGTACAATTCAAATAGGTTACATGTTCAAATTGCACACAATAGGAAAGGCTGTATTTAGAGTATTTAGGATTTTTTAAAAACATCTTTTCTTATTATCCAACTTTTGTACATTTAAATTGCAACTTTTCAGTGCTGTATAAACTTCCTACACAACAGTATTTATTACTTGTGCATCATTCTGCATCCTTCACGTGCTCCTGAAGTTACCTGCAGGAGATTCCCTACAGAATTACAGTATTAATTTAACTGTCCATCATATCTATTCTCTCAGACATGAAGTAGAACAATATGTCACTTCTTGGAAGTGTTTATGTGAATGGCTCAACAAAGAAGTTCGCAGAGGTATGTAAATATTATTGCAACCCAACTTTTACATTTTATGGGACAAATTGCACACTGCCCTGGTCCAAATGAGACAGGACTGTTATATACTAATACAACCACCACTTTATCTTTTAAGAGCATCTAAAGATTCTCTAGAAATCCAAAGATTACAATCTTAATTGAAAATTAAGTGTCCTCTATCAAGTAAAAATATCACTGTTACCAAGTTATCCATTTGGTTTTCACGAAGTACAATCATATACAGTCTTATTGAAAGCTGCAAATGATTTAGATAGAAAATAGCCTACCAGTACAATATTTCAGTTAGATTTTACTTCCTTGGCTTCCTGTTTTACGTAATCCAAACTCACGCTCCCCAGACTCACCGAAAAATTCAAATCCTCCTCATTCACTTTAATACTCTACTTTTATGACATTCTCTATTTTTTTCTCCTTTAAAAATATACTGCGTGAATACTTTGGGACTAGCCTGCAATATGGAAGACTTCTCTTTTAGAAGAATAATGAAAATGAATTATTGAATCCCTTACTACTCCACAACTGCGAAATGTCATCAGCAGTTCTTATAAGATCACCAGCTGTTGAAGGTGGCTTGACTTTCTGCACTGACCTTTAACATTTGTAAGCTGTAGGAGGAACTCTGTACTTTTATATCTACTTTAAATGGATCATAGTGAAAATGAAACTAATGCTAAAAACACCTTTTAGAAATTTACATGTGTGTTTGTATGTAGGTAGGTGTCAATAAGGACTCACCTGTTCATAATACTCATTCATGGCTTCCACTGAATACTTTGTCATCTCTCCTTAAATTTTATTTTAATTAAATTTTAAAACTAGAAGAATTTATGTTATACTTTGTGAATGTGACATTTAATGTGACTGTTTTTTTAAGAATGTCATCAGGTACGGGATAGGATACCTAGTCATAGTCCTGACGTGAAGGAGAGCAGGATGAATGCAAGATACACGTGAAGGACGACAGAGAATTATTGGTTATGTGTGAGGGCTGTTTGCAGCCAACTTCAGCTAGTTTTATAAGCCACCTTGACAGAGCACCATGCCCCCTCTACATTCCCAAAGCAATTCTCTCTGAACTGGCATAGCTATGATATGTCTGTAGCTGTAGATCTGGTTAAGTTTAAGGCTTGAGACAACTATTACCTTGTCTCAATCAATTTATTTGTCTGCTTGCTGAAACTAAGTGTAACTTTGACAACCTTATTATGAATTTCCTGTAAGAAGGGAACAGACCTTAATGCCTAAATCAGTCTAATGAAAGCAAACAAGATAGATACTTGTTTATAGAAACTATAAAGATTTTAGAACTCTGAAGATGCTTTGTCTATTAGTAGAAGTCTTTCAAATATTTCACATAGGAGGTAGAGAAAACAAAAGTCCTCCACAATGTGTCCTGAAAAAATGTTTTGCTCAAATGCTGTCTTGCTATAAATAAACAAAATCAGTGTTGTATATGTGCTACTAGAAACCACACTGTACACAAGGATAAGGAAACAATATAATACAAAGGGCATCTGAGCTCATTTTTATGGCACCCTCTAGTTACTTGCAAGTAATTAAGGTATTTGCTTTATGTGTGCCTCTTCCTGAAAGATCCTGAACATGAAAATCCTTCATTATGTTAATGGTATAGGAAGCTCCTCAGACAAAGTGAGCAGTAAGTTCTGTGTTAGAAGACAGGTGTCAGAGAACAGAGGAGACTTTGTTAACTACCGGTAAACGTTTTGTAATGTCCGTGTGTGAATACCAAACATGGCTACACAAAAATGACGATTAAATCTTTACATAGATACCAAACTTACTAGACCTGACAAAGATAACGCTGCAGTCCAGAATGGCCAGAAGCAAAAGCTAGGCCTCAAAACATCACGACTCAATAAATAAATAAATTAGAGCTAATCAGTCAGTAAGAAAACTGGCCTATTAAAATGGAAACAGAACCACCTTTTCTAGTCTTTTCTAGATATTTCTAACAGTTTAAAACTCAGGCTACGTTTTGCAGTAAGCAAACATTTTACTTGAACCTATCCTTGACCTATGACTGAAAGGTAGAGAAATTATACAACAGGCTTTTAAACAAACATATAAAAAAGTAATTAGATTAAACTTTCTGGTGTTAGTGATAGTGACTGCTACATTCCAGAATAACAAATTGAACTGAATGTGTTGAATGGAAACAGCATAAAGCTGAAACCTCATTTGGTAACAGTTAGGAAAAAGGGGAACTTTCCTTTCTGAAAGAAGCAAAACCAAACAAATTTAATATCATTTAAAATCATATTGATTTTACCTTTATTAAATAAATTATAAATACTTTGATAACTCTACAATGTAGAGATGGTACATAATATGTCCTTCACATTTCAAAGCTACTCAACCTAAGCAATTTGTTTCCTCTTCTTTCACACTTTACTGCCTTTCATACATGGCAGAATTGTTTTGAACTGTGGCTTCTTCTTCTTTTTTTTTTTTTTTTTTCTGTGCAAATTTAGATCTATCTATTCTTGAATTAACCTATGCTGCTGGCCTGCTGGGAGTCATTTTGTTTGAACATCTGGCTGAACCACATGTTTCCAACTGAAAATAAATCATCATTTATGAGTTCTGAGTATTAAAAGAGGGGCAACAAAGATGGGATTACATATGTTCAGTGCACTATGAGAAAAGATTATATAAAAGTTGTGTTTGGAAAGTTTATGGAATACGCTGAAAATTAGATGCTTATTTGTGTCGTAGCAAAGTAGTTTATAGTTTCATAGTTCAACTGCGTCTGCAGATATTAAAAGTTTGACTAATATTACCGTGCCACCTGCACATAATCGATATTAAATTAACATTTAACACCTCGATTTACAAAAAAAAAAAAAAAAAAAAAAAAGTTATGATACATGTCTGGCTAAGGAGCCTCTTGGTGATTATTCTTCTACAAACTAAAGACACTGTGGGCCTCTCTTTAGTGGGTAATTGTGATCTCAAGAGGATCTTGAGGCATCCTTGAATTGGTGAGGGACTCCTAGGTGTTGTCCTTACATCCCTCCCTGAAGTGCCACTTCTGTATGATAGACTGGAAACAGGTGCTGTGGAAATCCACTACTCAAGTTGTACGTCACCTGAACATTCAGACCTGTAATACACAGGAGTTCTCCCTTTTCATGAGGTAATAAATCAACCTTCCTTTAAGAACCCTCTAGCTTTTATTTACAATATGCATATCTGGCAAACTGAACTAATGAGTGGTGAGTCTACCAGTCTCAAAGCAACCTTATATAGTAGTATTTCCCTGCACAGATGAAAAGAAAACAGAAACAGATAATTTGAAAAATCTTTTTTTCTAAAACACCAGGAGCCCTTTAACCAGATTAGGGAAGTTCATGCAGGAAGGGCTCTCTGCTCTTTGACATCCATCAGCTGTAGAGTGACAGACCTACGTTTTGTGCAGACAGTGCTGCAGTTGGAGATGGCTGTAATTACGTAGCTCTCAGCCAATGCTAAAAGCTCCATTTTCTAGTCAAGGAAGCACAAACAGATAAACTGATACACAATCCTTTGTAACCAATGCAGCAAATGATGAAAAAAATAGAAAATTTTCTCTCATATTTGCCTTAAAGGCATGTGACAGGCAAGTAAACTGGCAGAACTCCACGAGACCAAAAGTTGTGTAGGTGCTTACACAGCCTGGATGCTTCTCTCCATCTCTTTGCACTCCCAAAGTGAAGTAAACCTTTATCACCCCAGCAATGAGTTTTCCCTTAAACTTAAAAAGATAATAAAATAAAATACTTTTCCATTGCTATCACATCCACATTTTTTTCTCAGGTGCTAAGTTTAGCTAAAATACATAGGCCAGGATGACTGGAAAAAAAAAAAAAAAAGTTTAAAGAGTTTCATTGGTGTGAAAGGATTAAGTCCTTGATGTTAAACTTATTATAGACCATAACTGTAACACAGGTCTCAATCTCATGTAACAGGCTACGCAGAAAGTTTTACTTCCTAACACTGGGGTTGGGGTGTTCCAAAACTCATTGAAACCTGTGATTGCATGAAAAGATTAGTTTTGTTAATGAAAAACAAATGAAAAAAAAAAATAATTGTAGTTGTAGCAATTACAGAGAAATGCTTGAAAAAATGACATTAGATGAAATAACCAGAAAACAAAAGACATGGAAAACATTCCCAAATTCATTATTTTGAAATAAAAATCTTCTGGGTACCAAGGCATGATTCTGGTATGATTCAAGGTATGATATGCCTGAGTAATACCTTTGCCATATCCTCACACTGATTAGGTATAATGCATACCAAAAGACTCACTGCACCTACATCTTTAGGGCTATCAGAGGGTGTAGAATGAAAGCTTAACAAGGGTATGCATCATGCACGACACTATTGACCGCATAATAAAAGTCAATTAGAGCATCAGTGAATGCAGGCAGAGCTAACACATTTCATCTCCTTGCTTAGTGAATTGTTTGAATGCCAAGAGGGTTCCTACTGTAAAGTCATCGAGAAAGAACAGGGACACCAATTTTGAATAAAGTGACATGATCATCTTTTGATTGACAATCTATATGTAAGCAGTAAATGAAATACAATGAAATGAGTACACTGCAACTTCATACAGTTTCTAGAAACTACTTAAGATACAACTTATGCATCTAAGCCATGCTAAAGCTTGAATGGTCAACCCAATTCCTCTTGAGCTCCTGACCCAGCAATCTGGTCTGTGCACCCCTTGCATCAGCACAAGACATGTGTAAGGAGTTTATTCCTACTGGATTAATTTTCAGCTAGATCTCTCAGCTGATGCAAATTCCCCCACAGTCACAGTACAGCTGGTGCTGACAGAAAACGTGGAGGGAACATACTGGAGCAGAACAATAGTCAGGGGGCAAGGATCACCCACTTCAGCAGCAGCTCACGTTGAAATCTGTTTAAGCATATCACAGAAAAACTCTCTTCAGGTCCCCTCAAATATTAAAAGGATCATAGCTGCTAACCAGGAAATATACCTTGTACCCATTTTGAGGTTTTTATTTAACATAGCTTTTCAAGCTGAATACAGAAATGACTTTGGATTAGCCCAGACTACTACACTTTTCAATTTTTTCCTTCCACTTGAACACGTTCTTCATTATGGGCACAGTCAGACATGTTATTCTCACTGCAACCTTATCTCAGTAAAGAAATTACTACCTCAACCTCCTCCACAGTGTCTCATCTCTCTTCCTCATCTACCCCACCATTCCAGAACGTGATCGTGAAAAGCCTGCATTCCAAACTGCAATTTGAACCTGCCTCCAGCCTTTGGCCTGGTTTTGCTAAGAACCAGTTAAGGGAGAAGATAGATAAAGAAGATACATTGAAGATTGGAATCTGCATCAACTACGCTATGTTTAATCCTGATCTAAGCCCTACCTTTTAGATGAATAACTTCTTCATGGGCCTACAGACATACAACTAGTACTACTACTTTGACTACTTAAAGCTGTGTGTCTACCCTAAGTCTACCATCCAGGCCTTCTATGGTCATCTAGGCTCTCTCTAGTCAATGGAGAAAGACAGGAACTTCCCAAGGCTATTCATAGCACGCAGATTAAAATCCTACTGTTAAACTGCTTTCAGAGCTAGTGCCTGCCTCCATTGACTTGAGTCAGTCCTCTCTTCAGAGGGGATCTGCAGGACCAACTTATAACAACCTGACTAAACGTAAGTGAGATAAATACCATCGTTCGTGTCTAAAATGAACTGCTACATTCAAAAACAACAAAGCACTGAAAACAAGAAAGAAAATAGAAGTAGAAATGTAAATAAAATATACTGCATGAGAGAAAGTTTTAGATGTAGCCTGAAACTTCAGAATTTCCTGAATTTCATGCTCTGGGCAAACTGTATTCACATTTTCTCAACAAAACCCTTTGTCTTTAAAAATAAGTTATCAGTGTTGATGAGTTCAGCTGTTTGCCCTTTCCTAGATTTTTGTATCAATTACACTTTGGAGGTGCTGAATGATTTCATTCTGTGAACTATATTTCAGTTAATTAAAAGGTTGTATTTTTGTTCAAAAAAAAAAAAAAAACAGTTAATAATAAAACTTGAGATTAATGCTTTCTAAATGAGAAATCCTTTGGGTTAAAGCAAAATGGGGTTTAGAACCCGTGTTTTCCAATCAACCTGATGGGTTAAATATTCCTGAAAGGCTTTAAATTTGAAGGAACGGAGTGGAAAGCTGCACAGGAAGACAAGGAACTGTTATTATTTTCCTTTCTCTGACTTAGAAACAATAGAACTGGTAAATACATGGGACTTTACACCCAAGAATGAGTGACAACTCTGAGAATACCACACAGTACCACACAAAGCACCTGTGTGTTCCACAAACGAGTAGCAGAGAAAGGCTGAACTTATAGAGTGGTTCGTGTATCATACAAACAAGAGAACAGAAAAATCATATATTTATTATTACATTGAAAGCCCATATAAGAAATATCAAGGGTTTCTTAACTTTCATCTTTATGTATACATAAACTACTCATTCGGGTAAGCAGTAAAGAAATGTATTTTCCTTATAAATGCATTCACCTGAAAAAGCATCCAAATTTTTATTTTACATGAAAAAAAAAAAAACACACACACACACACACACATTCTCAAACTGTTCAGTGCAAACCTTAAAGTGACAGGAATTAGCAGACCAGAGCACCATAGCTCTTTGAAAAATGTTACTGACAAATACTGGAATGTAATTCCTGGAGGTGGGATGAACGCGATGAGCAAAAGCAATGTGCATCTCCCCAGGGACCACAGCAGTAGGCATTATTCCTACTGTGACAGAAAACAAGGGACAATGTAAAAACTCTCACTCTCAGCTACATGAAGGGGCTTTCTAGGTTGGAATAGGTCTGACAGCCCTCTCATTTCCCCACTCCAAGACCAGAAAAGATCTTTAAAACACCTTCAGGATATGGTGCTCTGTACTATGCTCAGTTTTTTGCTCCTGAGACACTACAAGGGGCCATGACAAACACTCAAGTTTAATCAGATTCAGTACAAGCAACATACCCCTGGGTGGTTCCATAAAATTTGGGGGCAAATATTTCCTCTGTATAAGCTGTCATTGTTCCACTGCTTTCTAATTACGCAAAGTGAGCTTTGTACTAAATAAGCATTTCCCTCAGACATTGCAAATGTGATTCCTGCCATGGTTTCACAATGGTTTCTGACGACTTAGCTCTGTCCATTGGCGTGCTGAGGAGACCTGGTCCTGGACTGACCAAGGATCAAAGCTTCTCGTGCAGGTGTGGATACAAAGCAAATTCCTATTTCCAACACACTACTTTGCTTTACCTCTAGGACATTGTTTTGCTGCAATACAGGGCACAGCCTTCTTGTACTACTGCATTCATTCTGGGACCATACGAAAGTCCCAAGTATGTTACAGCTGTGCTAAGGTACACACTGCCTTCAGGAGCCCACTGCTTGTCTTCTATCAATTTCCTAAGAAAATGAAATTGCTGATAATAGAACTCAAAAGTCTTATGAGGTTCTTTGTAAATGCACTTACTGGTTTCCATCCTGGGTGCCTCATTGAACCCTGACTCCCTTCAAGCACAAATACCCTGGCTACACCCCAGCTCACCCAGCCCTGTAGCGAACACAGTCTGGACTGCACAAGCATCCCTGTAGGAACCATGCAGGCAGTACCAACATCCCAATATGCACATAGTTTGCTCTGAAAGAGCCAGATCCCTCAACAGATGCTTCTCCTCTGACACCACTGGACCTACACTGATTTGTATCAGATAAGGGAGTTAAGTCAAGATCTTGGTGGCTCTATCCCAAAGGTGGCTCCAGCCCAGGGGCCTGTAAGAACAAGAACGAACTACCAGGCACTTTCAGACTTTCTATTGAGTATTCTTTTTTTTTTTTTTTCCCTACTTTGGTTCAAGTTCTGAGCCTACAGATTTTAGGCAATAACTAAATAGGAAACTGTAGCAGATTCTTCCTTTATTTTGAGTCCATACTGTTACTCAGATCTTACCTTTCAGTATAGAGAAATTCTACTTGCAGAACTGCTGTTTTCCCTACAGAATGACACCACTCTTTGAAAAAAACACATGAACAGTTCCACAGAAAGTCACTAGTTTCTTATAGATCATGCAAATGCTCATCATTTACTACACAGAGTGATCACATCTTAGAACCAAAACAACTCAACTGAAGAAAAGTTACAGAAGTACAGGCAAGCTGGCAGGATTCACCCATTCTGAATTCTTCACATTCTTTCAAGAAGTCATTACTGAATAAAATCCCCAGACCACGTGCACTGTGAGAGCTGGTGTGAATTTCACTTTGTTTAGCAGTAATATGACAAAGTTAAATTAGAAACTACAGAAAAACTCCTTATTTTGAAAGTTCAGAAAGCCTGTGCATATGAACTAATTGGACATCTCTAGAGTGAAGGACTGCTAACAGTGAAATTGAAAATGATAGTTACAAATCAGCAGCAAGTATGCAAGAAAAGGCTTATTTACGCCCTTACTAAAAGAAGCGAAAATAATTAACGTTCAATGTCACTAGACCACATTCTATTATCCATCCTTTTTCAGTTTTCTCAGCTCTCTCCCCTCATCCTGTAACAGTGATTCATTTGGACTGTTTTTTATCTTAAGCACAAAGAGTTCCAAAAATGATATTCAACACTAGACCCAGCCAGTGCCTAAAAAACTATCATCTTATAAACTTCATAAAGATGAAACCTTTGCCAATATATCTATTTTTTTCAGTTACTCTCAATCTCCAAGTATTAGACAGACTTATGATTGCAGAGAAGACTATGTGCTGAGAAAGTGCTTGGTTGTTACTTGACTTGATAATACCAGCAATGTTGTTATTTACACAATACTGAATTATAGTCAGGTTTTGTTTCACATATTTTGGCATGGATTATATTCCTGGTATTATTATCATGTTACTTTCCTTACTTTTACTGAATTGCATTTGACAAACAACCTACTTGACCATAAAAAAAAAAAATACATGCCATGTGCAAAAACTCAATCATATTTCTGCACATTGGATAAGCATCACTCAACTCTTAAAACTATTCAGTTAGCTCATTTATAGCTGCCTAGGAATATATGCTAGAAAAGTTAATCTAACTGGCAATCTAAAACTGTGCATCCGAACAGAACAGCCAAGAAATTAATTCTTAAAATGTTATAAATTCATTAGTAAACATCATAAAAACACTGAGATATCTCAAACCACATTCTATGAACACATTACTTCACTCAGAACTTTTAACTGTACAGTTCACAACGATATTTTATGTTTTAAAAAATAATAATAAAAAAAATAACATGCATCTTTAAAGTACATTGCAGATGTTCTCAGGAGTAAACTTGCTCAAAGGTAACATAACATAAGGACAAATGCAGTAGAGCTCTAAGTGCTCAACAACAGCCAGGCATTGTAGTCAGACATAATATCTGTTAACTTACGTTAACAATGTAGAAGGTGACACTTATATAGAAATCTCTTACCTGCCTTAGTTGAACCTCTCCTGATAAGGTTTATTCTGTGAAAGATGCAAGTCTTTACATATAAATCAGAAGCAAAGGTGTGCTTGGCACATCCAGTTTTTAGCAAAGCTCAAGCATTATATGTATAAGTAATGAATTGGCTTCTCAAAGTAGCTCAGACCATATTAATTAGAAACAGTTAGAGTCACTGCTTGCAAGGTTGCTGATGCTGCTCCTTCTGCTTTGTGCCTTTGCAGAGAGCTAATGTATGAAAAAGCCAGAGAGCAATTCCCTTTCTCTGGCTTTCTCTCTTTACCTTTCTCTCTTTCTCTTTAATGGTGAGTTAGAGTTCAGTTTATTCTGCAGACGGTGGCAGAGGACAGGCTGACAGGCAAGAGTGTTGTTTCCTTCCCTGCAGAGACACACTGAATGTGTTGTGAATAAAGACAAAGCCCTCTACCAGTGCACCACATCACTCTGTAGATAAGAGCTGCAAGGATGTGCTGTGCTGTTCCTCAGCATGCAGACAAGCCTTAAACGCAGCCGGACAAACTCATCATGCTTTCCTCACTGAAGACTTGCTCCAATAACTTTTTCTGGGGACCACACCTCTCCTGTGAGGGCATCTCCATCTCTGCAGCTGGCAGGAGTTCTGTTTTGCCTTCTGGAACTGGCTGTCTGTACGGTTTTGTTATTTTTCTAAATCATAAAGGCCAATTTAATTCTAGTTTCTCCTTCTGGCTAATGGGTAACTGAATAAAGTGCCAGTTTCTCCATACAGTTAATTAATGCAAAATCCTTACTGTGACTTCAGTTTGGGAGCTTGTAATGAAGTTAGGCCCACAGGATACTTGCTAGGGAGTTTTGCACATGAAAAACAGAACTTTTCCCCCTGTTCCACACCCTCATCCCCTACCTCCACCGCCCTCCCGCCCCCCTTCTTTTTTCCATGTATCAACCAGTGGAAACTAGTAATGGTACCATTGGAGCAAGAATGAAGCTGCCTACATATAAATTGAGCGATTCCAAAGGGAATGCAGAAAACATGGTAAACACATACAGGTTCGGGTTCACTGACAATGGACCTAATAAGATAAGTGTTATTTTCCATGCTCCTATCTATAAACACTGACTGCTGGCAGGCAGAAAAGGCTTAGAGCAAAGTTCCTTAAAAAGAAGAGCAATTTTTTGTTTTTCAGACATGCACATAGATGACTATATGCAAACTTATGCTTGAGTGCCTAACATGCAACACTGTTACTCTCCTTCCTCTACACCAAAGGCAACAAGCCTTTCAGAAAGGGGAAGGGGAAGGAGAAGGGGAAGGGGAAGGGGAAGGGGAAGGGGAAGGGGAAGGGGAAGGGGAAGAGGAAGGAGAAGGGGAAGGGGAAGGGTGACGGAAAGGGGTCTTTTTTTTTTTTTTTTTTTTTCCCCTTAGAATACTCTGTACACTTAGGAAAGAACTTCATCCCTCCCCCTAAGCGATAAAAAGCTCATCACTAAATACTGCCCAGTCCTTGGCGGGGAAATTCAGAAATCTCAAAGCCTCAGAGCACCAAGGTGCTTGGACAGAGAGGAAATGTTAAGGCAGGGTAAATGATTCCTGAAACCATCTCTGTGGTCCTGCAGAAGCCATATTGGATGGGTAGGTACTTCTAGAACCACAAAATATCACACGGGAACCCAGCAACTGGACAAAATCCTGACTTCACAGCTAAATGGCTCTGGGGTACCAGATTTCTGTAGCACCAATGGCTAAGGAACGAATCCACTTCTCTCCTGTTTGTGCGCAACCATCCATTGCCTTGCAACAGTGGATGAATGAGCATTCATCCCACTGAATGAAGATCTCTTTCCTTCAGCATGCCCTCTGCATCTTTTATTGTTAATAAAAATCTCTTTGGTCACTTCAAGATCTAGGTCTGAATAAAAGAAGAATTGTGAAATTTGAATACACCTACGCAATTTTGTATGGTTTGTATGGTTTGAAAAAAAATAACAAGTATTCAAATAGCAAGCATTAAACACTGAAAAACTCATTTTCTCCTAGGCTGGAATTTCCACTGAAACTGATCCAGCTGTCAATCACATTGCTACTATTTAGTGAACTTCAGTAATAAGGAAGCAAAGAAAGCTAGCACATGGCAGCCCATGCCACTTTTATGAGTGCATGTACAGAACAGAGAATATTCGGGACAAGAAACCTTTGAAAACAGTGATCAACTTACTTCCCTGAAGATATTCCTCCCCAGTGTGTTTCATCTGCTCATGGGAAATTTGATTTTACGATGAAATTGCAGTTCCTAAGGGAAATGCTTAGCATTTGGCATTCAGCTTTGTGTTTAGAAACTTCAGGGGTTTGGGAAGGCTTGAGAACCACCACAGGTATGGAAGCCTTTTTGCCACCTCCCTCCTACAAATGAAAAACCTGAACCCTGATTCAGAGATCTCTTGCTTTTCTGCTAACGTACAGCACATAGCTGTTATGATGTAATATGGCAGTAAATTTCACTGGGAAAAGAAAATGCACACAGAAAAGATAAATTTCCCTCTAACACCTCTCAGTGAGCCACAGGCTGCTGGTGCTCAGTGTTTCCAACAGGCAGCTCTTGGTTCCCACCGGTTTTCAGAGGAGCAGAGTGCTCTGCGCCTTAGAGCCTTGCTGAGCAACTGCAGAATCACCTTCAGTGTAGAAATGTGACCTAAGTCACAAAACACGATTAATCCTCTACTTATATAGTCAACATCCCGAGGGTTACAGATAAAACTGTAAGGAAGGATAAGCAAGAGATTATTAAAATGTAACCACTACTCTAGAATTTAATCTAAAGCCTTCATTACTCTATATAAATGTTTCTGGCTTTTTACGTTCATATTACTATTGGTGTTTAAAAATAAAATGCATCAAATGCTCTGGCACAAGACTACAAAAGAAAGTCCAAGTCTTCCTAGAATTTCTCAGTATTTATTATGTGCTAGGAGCAATAAACCCGTTATGTACTAAAGAGCACGTAAGTGCCCAGCCCCGTGCAGCATGAAGGCGTTACTCATGAATATTCAGAGCCATGAAATTACCTCTACAAAAATTTGTGTGCAAATAAATTATCACCATTATTAGAGGCATTTCAAAATGGAAATATTTTTACCAGCCACTACAAAAATCTTTCCTCCTCATCCTTCCAATAATTTATTGCATAACAATTAACAAATAATTGTCCAACAACAAAAGGATTGCTTTTTTGAAACCAAGTACTCCAATCAAGGAATGGAAAAAACAAACAAACAAACAAACAAAACTGCTAAAGTTTGGTTGCCAGAGAAAGAACAAACACTTGAATGTGAACACGCTTTTTGAACACATTTAACAAATGGATCCTTATCTGAGTAACATTACAATGAGAAATAGTTGTGTTTGAGAACTGAAGAGCTCAAGCTTTTAGCAAAGAGCCATGAGATACAGATTCTCTCATTTGTACAGCGCTGTTTTAATCTGATATATTATGGTGAATTAAAATCACCACTCATTGGGGGCTAAGGGCCATATGACCTCAAGGTATTTGCACTGCAAAAGTGACATTGAAGTTACCCCCTGCTAGGGATTAGTGAACCAAAATGACTGTGGCAATGAATTTATGAGTTTGTATTTTTAAATGGTACAGAAAAAGATGCGGAGCTTTTTATTGGTCCCCTCCCTTCAGTTCTAACATTAAATGGGCCATGTCACTGCCAAATTTCAACACTAATTCAGCCTGGAAGCTACAAGTGAGGATGGGAAATTGCACTGCAGATGCTTAGTGAAGATGGTGAAGTGGAAAGTAACTGAAAAAAGGTACCTTAAGATGGCAAATATTGCAACTTAGATGAATAGGTGGAGCTAAAAAGTCACCTCTGTCACTGACCTGTTTTTTTTCACAGCATGAACAAACAAAACCAAACCTTTCACTGTTTAGGTTTGCCCCTGATGGGCAGCTAGTATGACAATAAACAGGAGAGCTTCCAAGTCACCATGCTGGATGCGTAATTTCTTTCTAATCAGGTGCTCTCACACGAAAGAACGACGCTGCATGTATTAATTGCATGTTCCATTAGATCTTCACCTTCATCTACTGCAGCATTGTAGCCCCTACCAGTTTCTTACTATTCTTGTGTTTATAAATGTAGAACATTTCCTTACAGTTTGATATTCTTCAACTTGGATGTCACCGTCATATTCAATGAATATTACAAAAGACAGAGTGAGTAAGAGTAGCAAAGAAAGTAAGGAAGAGCCTTCTATTTAGAGCCTTCTATTTACTGCGAGTTCGGTACCCCCAGCTGCTTTGCTATGCTCTGATCTGCAATGCCTCTGCATCAACTGGGAAGCTAATTAACTGACTCCATGGGATTTCTGACAGGTATGAGTAGTGTGCTGATTCATGTGTTGATAGAAAGAAGGCTTGACAGTATTCTAAACTTTCAGAGCTGGAGGCTTACTAAAAACAAAGTCAAACATCGGGCAGAAGGAGAGGAGGTTCCGTTTCCACTTGGGTTCAGCTTACTTACTGAACGTAGTGCTACTGACCATGTCTCCAGGTTACCTGACCCAGGCAGAAATGTTGCTGTCACTCCAGCACTGTAAATATTACTTATTGCACAGGTTCTCAGTAACCAAACCAGTTACTTGGAAACTACTGCTTAAAGTTGCAAGGACAAGATTAAACCATCTGGGACCAGATTAAACCAGAGGCTGCCATTTTTTTATTTTTTATTTTTTTAAAAGTATTCAAGAAGCAGAATTTGCCTATTTTTCTGGATTTTAAACAACTCAAATGCTGGAGATGCTCTCATTCAGAATGACAGGTGCTTTACACCAGCCAGAGCTATTGCTGCATTCAGTCAGAGCATATACTGCCTTTAATCAGGAGGTGTTCAGGAGCAGCTTTAATTTCCTCTTTCCACAAGCTCTTTGTCTCTGTTCTTTCATAGATTTTTCAGGTCTTTTCATAAGCATAAAGGTCATTCTTTAACAAAATAGAAAACACAGTCAGGCTGTAAACTTTTGTTAGATGTTACGTATACGAGATTTGTAAGGGATATCTGAGATGTAGTAGGACGGCAAAGTCTTAAATTGTCAGTTTAGGAATGATTGCTTGTCACAGAGAAGGGAACAGAATTCTGGCCAAATCCTGCATGCTTCTTGTACCTACGATATTCAGGGACTTAAAAGGTTACTTGGGCAGATGAAGAACAAATAAGTCCTTTCTTTTGTACATTTACTGATCCATTCAACCAATTGTATCTGGCCTTTCAGACACTACTCTACAACTCAATATTTTTCACTTTATAGAGCAGCAAATTTTTCATAAGCCAAGGGATATTAAACTACCAGCATCATGTATTTCAGTAGTCACAAGCATAACAACTGGCTAAATTACACTTGGTATACTTCAAATAGTATAGTATCCAATTTGAATGATAGCTTCAAAATCACTAGGGATGGAAATTCTGAAGTTTAGTCTAGAGGAAGTTGACAGCAACTCCCTCCACATAGCATACTAGTTTGCAGCACAAAGTAAGGTAAACACATTAAGCCTAACAAAATGTTTCTTAACAAAGACAGAAAATTGTCATTTGCTTTTGTGATGTTCTCTTTTAATAAAGAACAATGCATTTGTTAAAAAAAAAGAGAATGTGTCAGGGGAGAAACACTGTGCACATAAATTTTACAATTACATAGGTCGTCAGATAACTTTTAAATAGCCTGGTTATTCCTGGAGTGTAAAAAGACGCAGAAAATCAAGAACAATTCTGCCTTTGAGCTACTGGGATCCTTCACAGGCATGAAATGTTAAATGTACTCATTATGCATCATTGTTTTATTATGATCTAAATCATCTGTGTATTAGCTCAGATAACTGCACCCCCAAGGGAGTGCTGGAGCTTTTGGGGACTTTCGTCATTTCATACTGGAAATAAAAAAGTGAAGAATAGCAAGAGATCTGTTATCAAATATCTGCAAATAGAAAGAGAAAACAGGACTTTGTAATCGTTGCATTTAGTCTGAAAGTAAAAATAAAACATTTTCCTTTGTTTGTAAAGCATAGAAGGAGATTACCATCTCTGAATTTGAAGTGACTTTAGCGTATCTAAAATGAAGGGCAATTCAGAATGAGAAGTGTGTATACTGAAACGGGAAGAAAATCAGCCACAAAATCTCATCTATTGGAAAAGTATGTGTGAAATTCTACAGAAAATAAAAACAAAGACAAAATATTCACTGTCTTCATGGAACTAGATATCCACACTAAGAAGCTTATAGAGATCAGATGAAAAATAAATATTTTCAAACATTTAAACATTTTTAAAATTAACATTTGAAAGAATAGTGTGTGACCACATCTGAGGTAATTCAGCACATCTGCTTCTCAGTATTTAGAAAGCAAAATTCCAAGGTGCCTGGACATAATCTGAGCACGGAATGGGTCTGAAAGGCATCCATCCCATGGAATCCTGCAGAGACCCAAGATGGCTCAGAGAGGTTTAATTTAAACCTCAGTGCATAGGCATTAGTTAATTTGGCCATTAAACTTTAGAGTTATCCACTTCTGAATAGCTCCGCTCTTTAGGTGATGCAATAAATCAAAGCATGCCACATTAACAGAAAGCTAATGATGGCAGGTTAACCTGGCTCCTCCACCTGGCTTTCACCGCTCCTTGTGCCCCATCAGCCTGTCAGCTCCAGCTATTACCCAGGAGATGGATCCAGTCACTTTGATGGCCCATCTCTGGTCCCAACCGTTGATTAGTTTTCAATCTTCTATAGAGCCTCCCAGTTATACCACCAGAAGAATGTACTGTAATCTCTCCCCTGGTTTAGTAAAGGCTGGTATCAAAGGAACCAATCCTGGATCTCTAGCAAACAATTTGTCATGTCCAGGGCAGCTGGCAAAAAAATCCTCCAAATTCTTCCAGTGTCTTATGCTAAATTTAAGCTTCTGAAAAAAAAAAAAAAAAAAAACACTCAATCGTTACTACACACAGATTAGTAGACAGCTGTCTGATTTTTAGCATACCTTGTTTCCTTAACTCTGTTTTGTTTTCCTTAGAGGTTTGATGGAAAATTGCTGAACATGAGGATTCAGATGATTTTAAACCATCAATTGCTATTTTCTTTATGTTTATTCATTTATTTTCCAGGGGTGAATGTCATTTAATTGTGTATTAAGTCTCAACATTTTACCACCTATATTTGCACATTTTCTCTAATAATCTGTTAATTCAGAACAGTTGTCAAAAGCTTACTGAGCAGTTAAAAGAAAAGCAAGGTTTCAAGGATTGTTTCCCAGTGTTGCCCCCAGTTATAATGGCTTTATACAGCAAGAGGGCAACAAAAGAAATTATTTTCTTTTCACGTTAACAACTTGTTAAATTAATCAAAAAATACTTTGTCCATATCTACTGACTGAAAGGCAGACTTCTAGATAATGTTTCTCCTTTTCTGTTTCATATGGTCTTATTGCAGCAATACCTGAGTATGGCCTTTGTACCGGATTTAGCTGGGATGGAGTTCACAGCCTGTCCAGCGCCGTGCTTTGCATTCCATCCCATTCCATGATGTGCTCAGCAATAAAAGCAGAGGGGAAGGAGGAAGAAGGGGGGAGATATTTATGGTCTTCTCAAGGAACTGTTACGGGTGCTGTGGCCCTGCTTTCTGGGAAGTAGCTGAACATCTGCCTCCCAGTGGGAAGCAGTCAACGAATGCCTCATTTTGCTTTGCTTGTGCGTACAGCTTTTGTATTCTCTACTAAATTGACTTTATCTCAATCCCTGCATCTTCTTGCCTTCATTCTATTGTCTGCCTGGCACACAGGATGGGGGGGAGTTAGCCAGAGGCTGGGTGGCTATTTCACTACTGGCCAGGGTCAACTCACCACAGGCCCAAATATTCAAAAACAGAATTAGCCCTTCCTTCCCATACTGGGGGGGGGGGGGGGGAGATGTCAGGCGGAGAAAACATTGGCGGAGTAATTAGTTGTAGCTGACATACGAAGAGTTTTCTTTGGGGCTTACTGCGCATCACAGAGAATGCCAGTCTCCGTGAGCACTCTGCTGCCCTCTGCCATGGTCTCCCTGCTCCACAGGAGCTGGGAAGGAGCTCACAGCTCCACACTGAAATGCCACTCGTGGTCCCAAACCTTCAGCCAGCTGCTGTGTTCAGTAAGAAGCCAACATACAGAAGAACCAGAGCTATCCCACATTTGTCCTCCTAGCAGAAAGGAGGTGCGGACTGGACTGTGAACACATCTGCACTTCATCCTATTTCTGGCAGTTAATTTCAACTTCAATTAAGATAATGTTTCTTTTTCAGGTTGTTAAAAACACGGTGTCAGCCTTCTTAGCAGCTTTTTCTCTACCAGTAGGCCCCCTCTATGTCCCCTTTGTGCTGAATTTCGAACCAGAGTCACCAAGCATCAAGCATGAAGAGGAAAATGATTTCACTAACCCATATTTTATTTTAGACAGTCACGTTTTATCCATCTAGAAACATCCAAAATGCAGTCTTTGGTGAGTTAACTGATCTTTGTATATGAATTTATTGACTCGGGGTATCCAGTCAGGAGTTTTCCTCCTGATTACAGTGGGAGCTTTGAGTATTTTGAGTATTTGACTGTCAAATTTCAAGCTGGTATTATTTAAGAAGTGACAGGCACAATTTAAACCATTTTCTTTTTCATGCTCTAACTCCCCCCATTACTCTTAGATGATGCAATTCATTTTAATCTCCAGCTTATGAAGAGCAACAGTAGGATACACGGATGCATGGATTACAGATCTGTCCTGATGCTACTCCACTATACAACGAGTTGTTTATTCAACAACACAGATTCAGGAAAACCATGATATTTTTAATCACAGCTCTTCTAAAAAGAAGAAACTTGTGAACATGTTCTTTGGTCTTTTCCCTAACAAAAAGGTATGGGTTCACTTTTCTTGGCTGTAGATGACTTGATAAATCCATTGAACTTGCACAAAGACTAAAATGTATGTGAAGCAAGAAGGAATGCTCTTTTCTCTCCTTGCACACGTGCCCACTCCCCACACAGAGTCTGGCAGGAGCCAGGGAGCACAGCTGAAGTGGGTTCCCTTATAGCACGCTCCTGCTTCTTTCTCACAACAGAGGAGGGGCAGCTATATCTGAAGTAGACTCACTCTAAGAATGCAAAATGACTTGGCTCCAGAAAGCAGTAACAGTACAAAAACCTGTTTCTTTCTTTCATTGCAAATGAAATGTTGTAGAGCAGATTACTGTGGGTGTATGGTAATGCATTCATCTAATGGAAGAACGTAGCAGCAGGAGGGCTAAATGTCTCTGCTTCTGCCAGCTTTCCTGAGACGCAGCATGTACTGCAGAAGCTGTTTCCATATTGGGTGAATGAGGAGGGAGCCCCCTGAAATGCTGCGTGTAACACAGCCAGTAAGTGCACAGGCCTAAAGGGCATAAAGGACAGTGTGGGTGGGGAAAAACTGCCCAAAGTTTCCTTGTGTGGATGGTTTTGAAAAATAACACAGGGACTGAACTGAAAGGCTCTGCCAGCACAGCACAGGCAGCAACAAACCCCCACCTTTGTGGGTGGCGAGTGGTCTTTGCCTCCTTGCTTACTTGAGTGTTAGACAGTCAGATGGCATCAGAGTGCAGTCCTTACCTACCCTCTTCTCTCATTTTAACCATGAATGACAGAGGTGACATGATGCAGGGAAGAAAACTAAAGAGCCTGTGCTCGTGCTCTCTCTTTTAGTTCTTTAGACCTCTTTGAGCCACCTTCCCAAAACTGTAGCTCTAGCCTTTATTTGGGGAAGGTGGAATCACAGTTAAGAGGCTGACTGTTCTCAGTATTTCCTGACCAGGTGAGAGGACGTGTCAAGAGGTAAGGCAGATATAATACACAGAAAGAATTCCAGCCTTCTGCATGCTCCATGAGCTAGGGAACAGCTGTGTATCACTAGCATTCTGGCCACAACATCTGTTACACACACGTGCACTGTAGCACCTATATTCATAATCATCAAAATAAAAAATTGACATGCTTTTAAATAGCCCTGTTTTCCACTGTTTGCAATATTACCCAATTTGAGCTGTTTGAACTAACATTTTTTATTTACAGAAGCTTACCTCTCATGGAATTTATCAGAGAAATCGCATCACCAGTAGGATTTTCATACACTGACATCTGTAAAAGCAAAGGATGGCAAGAAATAGAGAACAAATGTGGACCCCAGATAGCTGGGTTTGGGAACTGGGAACAAGGATGTGGCAAGAGGGGCACTGGTCATACAGAATATGTGATGTGGAAATGAGCAGAAACTGGAGGTTTGGGGGCAAGATTTCTTAGAAGTTAAGAAAGAAAAATTGATGTGTAAGAGACCAGCCCATGACAGGGAGACATTGGTACAGACACAGATGAGAACAAAACTGACAGGATCCAAACCGGTGAATGAAATCCAGTTTTGGCAACAGGAGGTAGAAAAATGTTATTGGACAGACTTTGAGGACCAAACCAGAAATAATAGCCCTTGAAATGATCCATCCCTCGCTATTACAAAGTACCTGTGAAACCCATTGCTGTAATTTCTTATTACTTTCCCTGAAAAGATGACAAAATTGGCTTGTTGGGAGAATGCATAACTACGTGTTACATTGTGCAAAGTTTTCTTTCTCTACTGAGCGTACAGAAAAAAATCTGTTTTGGGGATCAAGTCAGGAAGGCTATTAGAAAATAAGAACAGATTAATTAGGTCAGATGAGAAGTGTAATCTGATCTCCCGTCTCAGCATAAAGAGCAGTTTATAAATGTAGAAAAAGTATGAAAACAGCAAATACAGATGATACTTCTGCCAGCATAATGCCCCAGCTTCTTGAACTGGAGTTTGCATCTGCATCATTGTGTTTAATAGCTCTTGATGGGCCCATGATTTTCTCTAATTGCTTATTGCTCTTTTTATGTTTTTGATATCCTAAAAATCCTGAGTTCTACACTTGAATTATGCATGGCATGTAAAATACAGCATTTTGGTTTAAATTTGTTTTATGAGAGTTTCAGTGGTTGCCCATTGGCTCTTCTATTATAAGAGGTGATGAATAATCATTTCTTATTTGCATTCATTTAGAGACCTTTATTGTGTGCCTGCTTCAATTGTTTCTTTTCAGAGTTCTAGTCCATTTAACTTTTCCACACGGGGAATTCATTCCAACCTTCTTGTCATCTCATTATTCTTCTCCCTGTCTTTTCCAGGTCTGAAATATCTTTGCCAAAACTAGAGGGAGAGCACCTTCCAAAAATGTGTGCCTTTTTCAGTTATTGGAGGAATCAAGTGGGCAGTTTTGCATAATAATCCATAATAATAACCTCAAATCTCTAAATGATTTAAGAAAAGGTATGGCATATCTGGAGTTGTACGCAGGTACTAATTTAAACTTACTCTGCAATTTATCTGCTGCTTTGTCCATGGTGACTCAAGCTCTAATTTTGCTGAGTGATAGTTTTATCATTTCTGAACTTTATCACCTTGCTATTTGTTACCAGAGCGTTTGGAACAGATCCCTATGATTTTTAAAAGATTCCATCTAAAACTTTTCTACGTATTGCTAGCCTTTCTTTTCTGTTTTTATTCAGACATCCATCTGCTGGAGCAACATCTGACAGTGTAGCTTGATTTTCAGGCATGTATAATGCAAATTTATCAAAAACGCTGGAGAAATGTGCATATGTTACAGCAGCCAAGTCAATCCTAACCATAAGTCTTGTGGCTGCTTCAAAAAGCCCAAATGGCTTTATAAGGTTCATGGGTCTCCTTCCATAAATATATGTGTATTCCTTTCCATTTCTACCCATCTTCTCCTCCTTTATTACGGCTTTTTTTAGGACAGAAGCCTTGCTTAATGATTACTTCCAAGGTCATTCTTTTTTTTTTTTTTTTTTTTTTTTTTGCGGAAGCTGGGAAGTGTGGAATAAAAAAGTTGAAGATTTCAGGTAAGAGAGGATGGTCTCATGACTAAGAAAGATGGGCAGAGGAAATGAGATCTTTTTGATTTTTTTGACAGTTTGTACACGGTGTTGGTGGAAGTGATTCGTTCAAACTATTTAGAGAATGCATGATTAACCTGAGGGCTTTCTGCCCTCCAGGGTAAGAGTTCAATACTCAACTTCTCTGCACACTGTCTGATGCTTGTATGCACACTGAAGATAATGGAAGCTGAGTTCTAATTGTACTGTAAAATTATAGCACTCAAAATGCTATACAAGGCTAACTTTGTTGTGCAGAAAGAAAAAAGGTGATACACATCTAATGTAGGGTACCCATAGTCAGACAGGCCTTCATCTCTCTGTACGTGATGTACACTCTAAACTGAAAACACAGCTAATAGTATCATTCATCTCTGAGCTATTGTGAGTATAAATTCGTTGTTTCTCAAGTACTCATATACGTGAGTGATAAATACCATGTTAGAACCCATGAGCAAACTAATAACTCCCATATTGAAACCAGGTTTCAACACTGGACATCAAGTACAGTATGAGACACAAATTAAACTTCAAGAAGAAAAAAATAAATAGCAAAACCTTCATCTTTCATTTTGTTCATTAAATGAAGCAGGAGTCTGTAAAAGTAGCAACACATTACTATGCAATTTAAACATGTCTAAGAAAAGATGTACAACACTAGTTCAGGGAGATACGAATTTTTGAAGGCTTTATGAGAAGACCACAGTGATGTCCCCTGAACATAATTTTGTGTGAACATAACACGCAAGGTATACACCCTGACACCCTTTCTACTAATTGCAATGTTCAGTTTACAAGTGCAGAAAGATGGATGCCATCTTGCGCTGCTAATTACTTTAGGACAAATACTAGAGTCTAAGTCATTAATCAGATGAAACTTTCCATAAAAATTCAGTTGCCTCTTTACTTCTAAAACCTGCTGGATGCAGTCTATCCTGTATTAGTTCTTTTCTCTCCTGTTTCCCAAGGACTTAGAGAGACAGCTTATAGAGTTGGGAATTTGACAGAATTTTTTTTTATCAGTTCAAGCATTTCGAATATTTGTTTCTTTGCTCTGCTCTCTGAGTATTATTCAACCATTAATTGTTATATTTGAAACTCTTTTTCAGCTGGACACATTCATCTTTGGCATAAGTGCTGCATAAGAGACAAGGCAGAACTGAATGCTCACCTGATTTTTGCCTACTGTGCTAAGACAAGGGCTCATTTCTGCTATTTAGGAAGCCTTTCATAAAGGGCAGGAAACTATTGTGCTCATCCACACACACACACACAATCCCTTTGCTCCTGCTGTCTTTCAGCAGATGTTTCACATACCTCCTTTTGTACCTGAGCAGGTTTGCTGGCTGGTGGAGCACTTAAGAGACAAAATCAGGGCTAGGTATTAATCCTATGATCTTTGTGAAGCTCATGAAATTGAAGGAAAAACACGTATTAAATAGAAGTCCTAGTCAACCCCCAAAAAACTTGCTTCAAGACTTGCAAGAGAAGTAGGGAGAACAAAATAAAATATAAATAAAGCACCTTTAACTAGAGATGTCACAATTACCTCCCTTTCGTTCAACAGCTCAGGGCCCAAGGGAGACAGACCTGTATTTTAGTTCTACAAGAATGGTTCAAATCTATATTTAAGGGAGCACCTTAATCACCACAGCATGATGCAACCTGGCATGAGTGAATATTTTCAAATTTGCCTATTCAGAGAATTTCACTTTACCATGCATTGGCATAATATGCAGGAACATAAACTAGCTTTCCCATTTCCAACTGTAGAACTCCAGCTACAAGGACAGATATTCAGTAAGAAAGAAAAAAGGAATAAGCAATTAGATAACAGCTACAAAACGGTATCAAATACGGCAAGTGAAATTGGGAGGGCAGTTTCGGAGCAGTGCCAAGAGCTCTCCTCTAGAAACAGGATTGGAGTTCAACATATGCTTTGTAAGTGCTATCAGTTCATCAGCTGCCCAACACTGAATGCTCCAAGGAGCTCCAGCTCTCACACGAGTACAAACATGATAGAGAGAACAGTTGCATAAATCCCTGATAAATGAAAGGGTTATATTGAATCACACAAATAACAACTTCATGAGAATGTCAGAATCTTCCAGAAAGTCTTCAAGAACAAGTACTGACCCCACAGATAACATACAAACCATTCCAAACATTATTTTGAAATATCGAAAAGCCAAATCTCAAGGATGTCACCCATCACCAGTTGTGCCCCATAATCTCAAGAATTCCCTCTAGTGCATTTAGCAATGCAATAGATCAAGTGTAATAAAGATGCTGCACGCTTGAAGCTCAGTGAAACACTGATCTGTTGTCTCATCCACCGATATGACATAGATGACATACCAACGTTATTTCATAGCTGAGAAAAGTATCTCTGACTTTAAGTGATAGAGCTACATATTTCAGCCACACAAAAGTTAAGTAACACAGCCACCTACATTTAAAATACAGAGATAAATGCCTTAAATGGAAGCGAGCAGTCTATTATTTATAGTCTCCCAAACGCCCTGGGGAGCTCAACTAATTCCTTATTGACAACCCCACATACTTACTGTTATTCAAGCTGATGTTCCATATTCTCATCACTGTTGCTGTGAAGTGCTAACAAAAGGGGCATAACCAGAGAGCATTAAGAGCAAAGCACCTGTTCATAAAAGGTTCCACCTTGAAGCTACTCCTAAAATTCTCTTTAGAGCAAACCTGTTCTCCTGCCTCAGTTGCAGCACTCCCAGTCAGCAGCAGGTTAACTCAGGCTGCACTATATGGAAACTAACAAAAACAAAGTGTGATCCCTACCGCCACATTAACACAACCAAGGGCATGCAGTGCAACACAGATTTTGCGTCTTGTACTATGTCCAACCATTTTCTTCAGTTCACAGGGAGAGGTTACACATGCACACAGAAGGAAAGATGGAAAGCGATTTTGTTTAACAGATTCAGTTAACAGTCTGAGCTTATAACTTATTGCTTTTTTCACAGATAAGAAAAAAATCATTGAGCATGTCCATCAAGAACTCTTTGCAACCTGCTCACTGTCATTGTTTTTCATTGTTAAAAAGCCAAATAAAGTATTCATTGCCTGTCAATCTAGTTCACAGTTCAAACCCAATGACAGCATTGAGCAATGCTGCTATTCGTTATCAATTACCTCTTGTGTCCTGAAGAAAGGAGAAAGTTACTGACTGACACCAAGGAAAATTTCTTTACATTCTACACTTGCTATCCAAAGGGGCTTTGGGAGTCAAAACTGCCGAATTAGTGTCAATTTGAGGCATTTCTTAGAAGTAGGCAAGGAAAAAATAACGGAAAAACCCTCAAGATTACCTGTATTCATTTTCCACGTGGCCAACTGCTAACACAATCACAGGCGCTGCCTGTCAGCTGGAAGAACACATTGTCTTAATGTCCATATTCTTCTTTAATTATACAAGGGAATAATCTTGCCTCATTTAAGCTTGCAAAGTTAGAGATTTAAATATCATTTAAAAATACATTTTTTTTTCTTATTTTCTGAAATAAACATTTATTTTCTGACAAAGGGAGATGAATTGGGAGTTCTTAATTTGTTTTGTCTTTCCTCCACGGGCACTTCGCTACCTATCATACATCTCGTCAGTAACTCAGGTTGTGTATCCTCAGGGAAAGTGATGAGCCAATTCTTCCAAGTTTAACCAAATAAACATGGCCAATAAAGGACAAATAGGATATTTGTTATTTTACACCTAAATGCACTATATAGAAAGCCATCAAGTCTAAAATCGGTGAGATAATTTTGTCTCATCCTCCTGCCTGAAATAACAAATTCATCCCACATATTTTCTGACCATATTTTAGGTTTACTACTTGCTATCTAAGTTCAGCTTAATTTGTGAATGCTGATTATTAGAAACAACTATGAAATTCACAAAACATCTTCTCACCCATCCCTAAACTCCGTTTTTTGAAGTTTAAGCTAATAGAATCAGTCCAAATACTGCAGTCCTTAGTCAGCTGATTTGCTGAGCAGTGGATAAAATGATGAGGTGCAGTAAGAGCTCTGACGCTGTCAGTCCTTTTAACAACTGAGCTCAGCTGCAGAGCTAATGTGAGTACACAGTCTCTTCGCATGGAACCGTATTGGTTTTTGCAGAAATTCTCCAGCTTCTACTGAGTGTCCTATGGTACACAGGATTTCTCTAAAAATAAATCTTTTTCACTTAGTCAAATGAGAGAAATATGTGCATTTTAGACAGTCCTATTAGCAGGATATTTCTATTCAATGTAAGTCTGTATTTCACACCTTTCACCTGACTTTGGTCCCCTGAGGCTTGCAGTACAGAAGAGCAAGCCTTACGTCCACAGCTGTCCCCACACTCTTGAGTCAGTTTAGCTCTGGGACTGAAAATTAACATTTGTCCCTCTGGTTGAAGGGGAGACCGAAGTCAGTGGTCTTTCACAAAGGTCTTAAACTGTCTTTCACAAAGACAGTTTAAACCCCCTATGGTTTAAACTTACCATTATTTCTTGGTGCCCACTTTAGTGATTTATTCAATTAGGAGAGCGTGCTGTGGAGCACTGCATTACTGACGAGCCAATTCCTGTGTGAACTAATAAACATCTGCTGAAAAACTGCCTCTGTGAGAAGAAACAGAAAAGTATTGAACACACGTACACACACAAACAGAGCTAGAAATTTTCAGCCTTATCGAATCAGTTTTACCACCTTTAACTAAATACTGTTAAAAACATCTACAGGTACTGGCAAGGTCTCATGGACCTTTGGAATGTATTTTGTTTGACTGACTGTAAGACGGTCAGTCAAGTAGTTTTGAAAATGCTGAGAAACATAACAAGATAAACACGGTGAAGTGAAAGCAAATGGCAAATCTCCTTTTGGATCAGATTGAGTGAAGCTACTGAATTGCACTGCATCTTTCACAACCGCTTCCATGCCCCTTACACAAAAGACAGACCTGTGGAGTAGCCACCAAATTGTCTCTCCAGACAAATGTGGCTTTTATTTTCATAAAACTGCCATTTACTTCTTGTCAGGATAGTGTCAGCCAGGTGAATAACACTGATGTTATTGGCCACTGGAAAAATATATGGCTAGTTCATTTCTAAAAGCTAACATTGAAGATGGAAAGATGCACAATCTCCACGTAAACATATCTTTGAATGATTCTTCCCCCTGAAATCCCATGAAAAGTATATGCTGGTTTTAAGGGCATGCAGAATGGGACAAGAAAATGGCAAGAGCATGACCTGTTCACGTTGACCAATACAGTTAAAAGACATTAAGAAATGATGATAATGAATACTATATAATAACTGATGTGATACATATTACCTCTCCACAGTCTACGTTACTCAATATTTAGACTCAAGTGGCATCTTTTTCCTAAGTGGACATTGTACCATTTTTCCCCAGTGCTGTACATTTGTAAAAGTCTGAGTGTATGGTATGAAAGAGGCCCGTTAAACCTCCTCACAGAGAATCTGCCCGACTGCTGTCTACTGTTGGACCAAGTTCGCTACCTTCTCATACAGCAATATGACTGGCCACACAGCCAAAGTACTGTAACACAATCAATACTTGGCAATTCAGGTAAAACAGGCGCTCCTCCTAATAAAGTGCATTACCAAGGGAAAGCTCAGACATGTTTATATGTCTCAGAAGCAATTGCCTTTCATTGCTTTGTATGTTATATCAGAAAAGTAGTCTTTACAATTTCCACATAGAAAGAATTCCACATAGAAATCTGTCAAGATAATCCCCACAAAATCTATACAGTAAAAAAGGTTGGCTTTGTGCATTTTACTATCTTATTTAAAAACTCTTTCATTTAATTGGACAAGGGTTCTGGCACAGCCATCATTCTCTAAAGACAGACCTATTGTGCTGTTTTATGCCCGAGTAAAACGTACAAATCTATATCAAGTTAAGTGGCAAAATGATACAATGCAGCATAACATGGCTTTGGAAGGATTAGAAAGGTTGAGACAAAAGCATTGGTCTCTCATGCAGTTTGAAAGAAGCACAACCCAAAAAAAGGCCATGCATTTAAGAGGACCAGATTCGGAGCCCTGTGACATGTCATTTTTTTTTAATTCTGCTTGCCCACTGTTGTTCATTAGCAGCGGGTCTCTTTGTGATTTCTCAGAAATGCTTGTTACATGATGAGGGGTTTAAATTACTGTAATTCAAAGAATTATTTAAAGTCTTTTCTTTTAACTTTTCTCAAGAAAGACTTGGATTTTTTTTTGATACTGAAAAACATACATCAGAAGTGTTACAAAAATAACTTTTCCTATAAGGCATTTCCTCATACAAAAGAGCAAATCTTCAGAGGACACACATTTTACAAGTGCATTACGCTACACTGCTCAGCTCTGTGCAGAAGCCCAAGCCTAACAAGCTCTCTGCACATCAATCTGTTTCATCTGCAGGTATGGCCTGAGCACATGGATAATCACAGCGAGACATTCTGCGAGGACGTAATGCATGCTGAAATAGGCCAAAGAGGAGAACACAGCAGAATCCCCCACACTATTACAAGGTCCAAAGGGCGTCACAGTGAGGAGGGAGCAAGAACACTTCCTGCAGCAAACTGTTCTTGCCCTTTTCACATTGTGTCAGTAATAAGCCCTTACTTCTTCCCCTTCTTATGTTTTTGTCCTTATATTCTAGCACCTAGTTGCAGAACAGGAGTGTTCTGAGAGGTACTTAAGCTGTGAACTGGTGAAAAGTGAGCAACCTGCATATTAAATACCTGTACTTGCCCAGCTCTGTGCTCATCGGCCCTCCACTCCCAAATAATTCACTTGAACATTAATGGGAAAAAAACTCATAATGTCTTGTTGTCATCTCTTTCTCAGTCACAAAGAGTTAGGGAATTAGAGAAAACTAGAGCAAACTACCAATAAACAAGCCATTTCTAGATCCCAAATGTGCACACACAGAGACACACTCCCCCCCGCCCCCCCCCCAAATTGAGAACCAGTGCTGAATTTTAGCCCACTTCAGTTACCCACAGTTAAACTGCTACATCTACAGGCAATCCATCAGCCCCACATCACCTGTAATTATACACCATTTTTTAAGTGCAGTATTTCTTTTCGGAAGAACAAATATTTAAAAATATGGAAAATTCCCCAGAGTCTAAATCAAAGGTGTTCTCTCCCCACCCCTTTGAAATCTTGCAGACAGAATATTCCCTTTTGCAGCCTAAAGTTCCACCTACAGGGAACTTTCTTCACAGCAGCATAAATTACATTTATTAGTGTGAGATTCCTGTCCTGTAAGGCAGATCAAGATTAAATGTTTTCATAGCTCTAGGGTGGGAATGCCTCCACAGGCTGTGATTTAGCAAATATCTTGTACTGAGGTACGTGGGGAATACTACGTTTAGGCAAGATATTTTACCCATCTGATGTTACAGGTTGATCTGCTATCTTCTCCTTAGAAACTAAGTGCAAATCACATCCTGTTGTTCTGCTTTGGAAACAGAGAGAGCGGGCCTCCTCTTCTCCTACAACAAGGCTGGGCTCTGGCATACTGGGTGCTCTCTCCCATCATGGCTAGGGCAGTCTGTGGGGAGCAGTAAACAATTTTAAATACAGACTTGTTTAGGGAGCCTGTACATGTCTGGCATTTTTAAGAGAAGCCCTGCATGTGCTATGCAGTATTTATGATCCGGCAAAGCTGGTACCAGGTCCAAAAGTCCCTCTGCTAAGACAGAAATGATTCTAAGAAAATCCTAGTAACAAGCTACGTGGGCTGGGTGACAATGATTTGATCGTGTAAACTGAGCTAAGCATCATTAAAACAATCTGGGCCAGATGAAAATAACTGCTAGAGAAAAAAATCAGAGGAAAGATGCAACAAAAGCCCACGTTCCCATTCATTCCCTGCCCTAAGCAATGACACAACACAGAGTTCTGGATACTGCTCCAATACGCCATTTACCAATTTGTTCCCTGATTTGTTAATATTACGTATTTCATTCAGAGGCTGCTGCCATCACGTCATGTTTTACAAAGCTCTTTTCCTGGAAGACAATGTGCAAAATGGAGAACCTTCACCTATCATGTGCTACATTGCCTTGAAACTGTATGAGTGGATAATCACTGAATGAGATCAGACACATTGCTCTATCAGCGAAGGAACTCAGCAGTGCAAAGGCAGAAGGAAAAGTAGAGTCAGCAATTCAGTCTTTTAAAATATGAACGCTCTTTTCCCATAAGTCTAATTATCATAGTTCAGTGCTTAAATAAAGCGATCCAATAGGTTCAGACCTGTTTTTCAGACATCAGTCTTCCAGTGAAGATCTTTAATCTTCTTTATAGTGTAGTTTGTTCTCCATCTCCCTGCTAGGTCTCTCGCTTACAGAACCAATTTTTCCATTAGGATCCCACCATGGGAGGGGGTGAGACAGTGCGGCAGGCAGAGATTTAGGCTGCCCCACATTGTAACGTGCCAGTTCTAAGTAAATAATGGCCAGGAGATCAGGGAGACATTTGAGCTCACACCTAAAATATAAGCAATGATTTACAAGACAATTGTACTTTTGTCCTCACTTATCTACAACATACGATGCATCACAGAAATTGTGTTACAGTCACAACAGAAATTAGGAAGAAAATGGAATACTGAAAACCAGGATCAGTTCTAATTTCTATACATCCTTCAGCTGAAAAGACAAGACATATGAAAATCTAATTCTGTGTCAGCCTTTAATTCAATTCTGCTGGTTCTTGCAGGATTCTTATGTCAATGCATATACCATCTACATTCTATACTCCAGAAAGACAATTAATGGTTATCTTTTTACTTTGTGCATTATCTTTCAGTCTTGCATTGACCTTGCACTAACCAAGTTATTCATGCCTGGAATTAACTACTGGTAATAGTAGATCTGCCATGTCTTCATCTATCCACAGAGATCTATGGCCAGGTTAGAAAAGTATCTGTATGTATATATTTGTGGCTCAGGGGCTGGTGCCAACAAAGAAATCTTGGGTTTTTCAACCATGGGGCACTTTACTCAACACCTGGCCTGATGGCTGCAGACAGGTCCCTATCTTTTAGGGGAAAACGGATCCTGGGCCAAGAGCTGGCAGGGCTCATTGAGAGGGCTTTAAACTAGGTAAGAAGGGGGATGGGGCTGAAGCAAGGATTGTTGGAGCTGTGCCAGGGGGAACAATAGCAAGGCCGGGGGATAAGGCCCAGCTGAAGTGCATCTACACCAATGCACGCAGCATGGGTAACAAACAGGAGGAGCTGGAAGCCCTTGTGCAGCAGGCAGGTTATGACTTGGTTGCCATCACGGAGACGTGGTGGGACCACTCTCATGACTGGAGTGCTGCAATGACTGGCTATAAGCTCTTCAGAAGGGACAGGCAGCACAGAAGGGGTGGTGGAGTGGCTCTCTATATTAGAGAGTCTTTCTATGTTGTAGAACTCGAGGCTGGGAATGACAAAGGTCAAGTCCCTTTGGGTTAGGATCGGTGGGGCCAACAAGGCTAGCATCCTGGTCAGGGTCTGTTATAGACCGCTGAACCAGGATGAGGAGACGGATGAGGAGTTCTACAGGCAGCTGGCAGAAGTTGTGAAATCGTCAGCGCTGGTTCTCGTGGGGGACTTCAGCTTCCCTGACATATCGTGGAAGCACAACACAGCCCAGAGAAAGCAGTCTAGGAGGTTTCTGGAGAGCGTGGAAGATAGCTTCCTGACACAGCTGGTTAGTGAGCCTACCAGGGGTGGTGCCCCGCTGGACCTTCTCTTCACAAACAGAGAAGGGCTGGTGGAGGACGTGATCGTCGGGAGCTGTCTTGGGCAGAGTGACCACGAAATGGTGGAGTTCTCTATTCTTGGCGAGGTCAGGAAGGCAACCAGAAAAACCGCTGTATTGGACTTTCGGAGGGCTGACTTTGTGCTGCTGAGGACACTGGTTGGTAGAGTCCCTTGGGAGGCGGTTCTGAAGGGCAGAGGAGTCCAGGAAGGCTGGGCGCTCTTCAAGAGGGAAGTCTTAATGGCACAGGAACGGTCTGTCCCCACGTGCCCAAAGACGAGCTGGCGGGGAAGAAGACCAGCCTGGCTGAACAGAGAATTGTGGCTTGAGCTCAGGAGAAAAAAGAGGGTTTATAATCTTTGGAAAAGTGGGCAGGCCACCAGGGAGGACTATAAGGATATCGCGAGGCTGTGCAGGGACAAAATTAGAAAAGCCAAAGCTCATCTGGAGCTCAATCTGGCTACTGCCGTTAAAGATAACAAAAAATGTTTGTATAAATACATCAACACAAAAAGGAGGACTAAGGAGAATCTCCATCCTTTACTGGATGCGGGGGGAAACTTAGTTACAAGAGATGAGGAAAAGGTGGAGGTGCTTAATGCCTTCTTCGCCTCAGTCTTTAGCGGCAATACCGGTATTCTCTGGATACCCAGTACCCTGAACTGGTGGAAGGGGATGGGGAGCAGGATGTGGCCCTCACTATCCAC